>JAWZYV010011907.1:0-478930 GCA_038373885.1 Cheiracanthium punctorium | reverse complement strand
ATTAAAAATAAATAAAATTAAACAGTTATATTACTGATCTCTAAAATAAGTCAGAATGAGTGTAATTTCGACTTGTAGTTGACAATAACAAAAAAAAAAAAAAGAAAAAGAAAGAAAAACTTCCAAGTTTTGACGCATATTTACTATACGTATAATCAGATTTTGTTTAAAATGTTTTATATTTTAAAAATAAAAAAATTAAATTTTAAGTAAAATAATTTAACTCATTATTAACTTTTAAATAAAATAAGCACCTTTTTAAATTAAATAAATAAAAAATTATTTTATAATAACATTTGCATGCAGCATAACATTTTAAGAAAAATCATCAAAATATTTGGTTTTTAATTAAATTAACCTATTAGGACTCAAAATACCCACCGTTTTTATTTTAAATTATCTTACTTTATGCATTTACATGTAAGTAAAAAAATAGTTTGCTTTGTTAAGAGCTACGCCTTTTCTGAAACAGCTTTTGCAAAATTATTGTTTTTATGAAATTTTTTTGAAAAAAAACAAAGTTTATGAATTTTTGGGGGGTTCCAGTTTTAAACAGCACTATCAAATTAATTTTTTCTATAATCTCCAAACCTTTGTGACCATTTTGGTATAAATTTCAATTTAATATATTGAAAATAAAGAAAGTTATGATTTTTTATCTGAAAAAGCACCATTAAAATAAGTGTATGCAAAAATGCCATTTATGGCCACTTTCCCATTATTTTAATAATTTTTGTCTTAAAAAGTATTAGAGATATTCAGTTAGCGGTGTCGCCTATTTTTGGCGACGTTTTTTTCTCGCCAACACCCGCTACTTGGCGCTTTTTTTTGTCGCCAAATTTTTCACGTGTGAAACACCATTTTAGAATACGATAAAATAATACAACATGTTGAGCACTGTCAGGAAATACAAATTACTTTAACACATTAAAATTCCACAGATATTCCACTTAAAAAAAACAATAAAACAAAATACACCATCCATACTTAACACTAAAAATTGTCAGCAAATTCAGTAACAGGCAATTAAAAATGAGCAAACAGTAAACCACTTTTAACTAAAAAAATTTCAGAATATTAAGCAATCTAGTTCTACAGCTATGTAAACTATGCAACCAGTGGACCGTTTTTAACTAAAAAAACCTCAGTGGATTCAGCAACCTAGTTGTACAGCTATGTAAACTAT
Organism: Cheiracanthium punctorium; assembly: GCA_038373885.1. Classification (NCBI taxonomy): domain Eukaryota; kingdom Metazoa; phylum Arthropoda; class Arachnida; order Araneae; family Cheiracanthiidae; genus Cheiracanthium; species Cheiracanthium punctorium. Next base: position 477,744 of record JAWZYV010011907.1, on the reverse strand, counting down.
GCAACCAGTGGACCGTTTTTAACTAAAAAAAACCTCAGTGGATTCAGCAACCTAGTTGTACAGCTATGAAAACTCGGCAACCAGTGGTCCGTTTTTAACTAAAAAAACCTCAGTGGATTCACCAACCTAGTTGTACAGCTATGTAAACTAGGCAACCAGTAAATCGTTTTTAACTAAAAAAACAACAGTGAATTAAGCAACCTACTCAAACAGCTAATGTAAACTGGGCAAACACAGGCCCGTTTTCAACTCAAAACAACATTGAATTAAATAACCTACTTATACACATTTACAATTCACATTGAAAACCTTAAGCAATTGCAAAAATTCTTAAAAAAAAAAACACTTACCTTTATCTAAAGAAACTCCTGAAAAATATCCAAAACGCACAACAGCTAATAACATAACACCAAAACGCTTTCTTTTACTAACTAACCACAAAACCAACACATACTAACCACACACCACAAAACACAAAACAAGAACTGAACTGACTCCAGATTTCAAATTTCCTCGTTTTAAAACTTCGGTTTACCGATTACAGTTAAATTGCCTTAACCAATCACAAAATCCCATTACCAAACATCCTGGTATCGTTTAATGAACCCCCCGAACGCTTTTTCATCAAACTACAGCATCATCCAACACCTCAACTCAATCTACACAGGTTACAACAGACATCTGACTCTAAGGCTAAAGTAAACAAACTTTTGACCAAACTCAAAGTTTGGCGACACATCGGCGCTTGGCGAGGACACCCGGTAACCGAATTTTCCCCTTATATTGTTAGTTAGAACACTAATGGCTACATTTATAAAAATTTTCAAAGAAATCCGAGATGGTGGGTGACATTTTTGAATTTACTGGTTGATTTGAAATGGAATGACCGGTAAAGCAGGAGAGGGGAGGGAGAGCTGTTTATATAAACTTTACAAGTGGTATGTACTTATATTAAGAGATGTATTATCTACGTAATTAAAGTTGAAATTTTGAAGAAACCTTGTTGGGTTTTTTCAAGTGGGCTTTTTCGAAAATACACGCCCAGGTTTTTTTGGGTTGGTCAAAATCATAACAACCCTACTTAATGGTGTTGTTCGAAAAAATCATGTGATTTTGGTAAATAAGTACAAATGAACTAAATATGCCAGGCACTTCAAAATTTTGAAACTGTCCCTTTACAAGCTGTACTACATACTGAAATAAACGATAAATTTGTATCAGTTTAAAAACTTATAGAAAAAAAATTCTTAAAAATCCAAAATTTTTGCAAAACGTGTCACTCTTCGAAAAAATCTTGCAGCTCAGATCCATGTTTAAGAATTTTTTTTGACAATTTCACAAAAGCCACAGCTTTTCCCATTTATTGCAGTGTGTAAAGCAGCTTATGAAGAACCATCTGGAATTTTTTTGGAGACCATGGTGCTATTAGTTTATTTCATTTTGTGTACCAAGACTAAAAACAGAGTTCTTTTTCTTCGACATACACCAGGGATGTTAATTCTGCGCCAATTGCGCCGAGCTGCTCCAAAACGCAAATCTTGCGCCGAACTGTGCTTTTAGCTGATTTTTGCGCCGAATACGAAGATTTCAGTGATTTGATATGGTGTTGTATATTCCAACCATTGGCTGTAATACAAAATTTGCATGACTGTCATTTATTATAGCAATCTTCTGTGTTCTGAATTCAATTTTCCCAATTTCTATAGCTATCAATTGATGGATGAATTGAATTGTTTGCTGCAATTCCAAATAATGTCTAATAGTAATAAAGGTATATATTCAGTAACTTTAAAAATTTTTACTTGGTAATCATTCAATAATTATTGCGAACAAAAGAATTTAGATAAAATTCTGATTTATATTTTTAAATTTTATACATCCTGCACTGTAGAAATTTTATTATTACACGCTAAACACATCTATCCTAATCCACTTACACTGACAGTCCTTTTCTGTTTAAAAGTTTGTACCAATATAGGTGAAATATCATATATGAATGTGATCCATTAATTGTGGTCCAGTAGTGATAGTGTGATAAAATTGAGGAACAAAAATTAACAGTCCCTCTGCCTTACCCTACTGCCTAACAAATCATGTCTGGCTAAAAATTTCTGAAACCTTCCTCAATAAATGCACTATTCTTATCATGTAGAACGACAGTTCTACTAGTGACGCAGCCAGCCCCAACCAACCAACCGTAAAATCTCATGGCACTTATATATACAGCCAGTTTTTTAATTTCTTTGTTGTTCTCTTGTGGATCTCGGAATCCACTATAACGAATTTTTTACAATTAATATATGATTTTAATCGGTGCCAAATTCGATGAGTGACGTCGCCGGTTAAGCTAGGAAAACTCGTTTTTTTAAAAAAAATTTAATCCAGTTCAAAGAGGGAACTATTTAACCCGCGTAAGGAAATACGGAAAATGATCTCGTTTAGGAGGCTGTAAACAAGACAGGGAGCAGGAATACAGTGCTGTAGATCCGTGACAAGATTTGTACAAGTTACCTTATATCCTAAACCAGTTCGGTCGTAGACAGCTGGTACCTTTCGCTTCGTCTTTCTGATCAGATAACTTAGGTTGTGTACCTGACGTCGCCCTTTTGCGAGATGAGCTTTGTGTTGCTGTCGTTTTTGTTTTATTTAATTTTAAAAAATAATAACAGATTATTATATACTTTACTTATTTTTTCTGTAATTTATTTTGCTATAATTAATAATTAAAAATAGTTAAGACTTTGAATTAAAAAAATAATTAATTTAAGTATTCTTTGGTAAAACTCCTTCCTAACTTCTTTAAGTATTTCGTTTCCCTAGTATTTTGATAGCTATTTCTAATTAAATGAAGTCTTTATTTTTCTAATATTATTAATTCTATTTGGAAAATTCAATATGTAATTAATATTTCAATGGATTTTTTTTTCTCTTCAGAAAGCTCACATAATTAATTAATAATAATTATTTAGTATTCAAATGAAAATAAATAGTAGTTTTACATACTAACTAGTTTTAATAATAATTCTTTTACTCTTCATGTATATATAAAATTTATTGAAATTATTGAATTATAATTTTAAAAACCAATATTTTTTCCAAATCTTAGGTTTTTCTCACTTTTATTTTGTATTCCTTTAAATACCAGATTTTAAATTTTGTTCAATACTTTTCAGATCGAAATTTGATTAATTAATCTAAATTTATACATGCACTATATTTTGTATTAGACATTTAAAGGCCGGAGATGGCATCTAAAACAAGATGTTGTGCCCACCCGAGCCGAGTTGATAAGATACTGAAGATGGTAGATAACTGAAGTATGAAGGTCCAGGGTTCTTGTCTACCAGATGGCTGATAATCTAAAAATTCGGAGTTTTGGATGGTTTTTCTCACGATGTAACGTAAATACGCTTCAGAAGCACTAAGAAAGTCAATCGCGCAAGACCCTTATTCTTAAACTGGTAGTTCATCTAAACGTTCTCTAAAAAAATGAAATTATCAACTGATAAAAAAAAAAAAAAAAACATAGTATGAAGTTAGTTTTCTAAAAAGCGACATAAAACCAATTATAAACAATAATTTTTTGAGTAATTTTCTATTTTATTATTAATGATTATAGTCATTAATTAATTGAATCAACAATTTTGAGATGTATCATTAACTTAGTTAAAAACTTAGTGTATCATAATATAGTTAAAATTTTAACTTAGAGATAGGTTTAAACTGAAAGCAAACATTGCATTAATAGATTACATTGCATTAAAATAATAGAACGAGTAACTAGATTATCATTAATTAAGAACGAGATTATTAAATTAATAATTTTAACGAAACTTAACTTACGGTTATCGTTAAACTGAATGCAAATTAATGAATCACAATGCATTAAAACAATAGAACCAATAGTTATATATTGTTGAATTACGGCCGATTAGCTACACGTAGGCTCTAAGCCGAGACGTGGGGTGTCCTCCGTTGGGGTCTTTCTAAGGGGTCCTAACTCGTATTTACGCTGTTTTGGAGGAAACCACGGAAAACTCTGAACGATTAGGTCGGCGGACGCAACCTGATTTCGAACCAGGCAACTTCGGTCTCCCAGTTCAGAGCGTTATGCGCTCGGCCACTGATGGGGCCCTATAGTTATATAATTATAGTAAAAAAGTTAACTATAGTAAAAATTACGTTTAGCACTAAACTGAATGCAAATTTATGAAATAAAATCAAAGATGGTGGCAGGGATACTAATCTGTACTCGACCCAAATTATAAATAAAAAATTATTGAATATAATCAGTATTATGTCTCTTATAAAATTCTAACAAAAATAGTGTTGACTCTAGAAAAAAAGGGCCGCCGGGGGGGAAATTTCAAAAAGGGCACTTTGGGGTTCCACGAGAATGTACAGGTAGATAGCATATCTAGAAACTGGTTTGAAACGATCTGATCCCCGAAACTTTAACATGTAGAGTTGTAATGTGTTCTGACTTACAATGCATAGTAAGATTTTTTCCAATTTGTCTTAGTTCCCCCCCCCCTTCTTTTGGAGAAAATATCCAGTAGAAGTAAGTGTAAGCGAAATAGGAAAAATAATTTGTTGATAATATTTTGGTCTAAACATGACATAAATATGTGAATTAAATCTACATAACTAGAAGTTTTGATTTAGAAAAAACTTCTAGCATAAAGAAGTTTTAATATAAGTAATGTTGAATTTTCTGCTTAATTTTCTTTTTCTCAAAATTATGTGACATACATGTTTATTATTTATAAGAATAGTACCTACATTTATTGAAGACGATTTCAGGAATTTTTAGCCAGACATGATTTGTTAGGCAGTAGGGGAAGGCAAAGGGATTGTTAATTTTTGTTCCTCCATTTTATCACACTATCACTACTGGACCACAATTACTGGATCTCATTCATATAATATTTCACCTATATTGGTACAAACTTTTAAACAGAAAAGGACTGTCAGTGTAAGTGGATATTAGAGTAGATGCGTTTAGCATGTAATAGACATAATAAAATTTCTGCAATGCAGGATGTATAAAATTTAATTATATAAATCAGAATTTTATTTAAATTCATTTGTTTGCAATAATTATTGAATGAGTACCAAGTAAAGATTTTCAAAGTTACCCTTATTACTATTAGACATTATTAAAATTGCATCAAACAATTTAACTCATCCATCAATTGATAACTACAGAAATTGGGGAAATTTAATTCAGAATACAGAAGATTGCTGGAAAAAATGACATAGTCATGCAAATTTTGTAATACATCCTATGGTTGGAATGTACAACACCATATCAAATCAAATCACTGAAATATATTTGTTATTCCTCTTTCACTTCTAATTTAATGCTTGCTCATTCATGAAAAGTGAATATAAGTTTTTTAAAAAGTACTATTTCTTTAAAATAAATAAAAATAATTACTACATGCAAGTTTTTTAGCAGGTATAAAATTAATATTTTTTTTAACTCACAGAATTGTCCAAAGGTATGAAATAAAGTTTAAAATATTTTCAATAATTTATTTTTCATAAAGCTTTATTTTTAATTTCTTGTAACATACTTAAAAAGGTCTCTTTAAAAACACTAAATTTTCTTTCTTAAACCTTGCTTTAAACTTTTTAAAATAAAAAAAGTACTAATCAATAAATATTTTAACTATCAAATGTTTTTAATCAGCTTAATATAATTAAAATAATCAACATCCTGGTGCCAAAAGTACTTAAACAAATTATCTATTAATGAACCTTCCAGAATTCTTTTTCTTTTTTTTTTCAACTGAAAATAAGCTTAAATTGGTGACAGTTTGTTTTATGAATAACCTAGCTGTTAACTTATGACACAATTTGTTTTCTGAAGACATCCTTTCCCAGAACTAGCTTTCTTTTGCTTTTATTATTTTTTTTTCCTTTCTTCATTCATTAAAATGTTGAGAATTTTAAAATCAGAAGGTGTATAATATGAATATTTAGAATACCAAATCTTGTCAATAGTCTGATTTACTAAATTCTGCATTTACTCCACTTTTATGTAATTAAAACTGTGGCGTAATAAGAGGGGGGGGGATCCGCCCCGGCGGCAAAAAAAAAAAAAAAAAACATGGTGGCCGGCAGGACACTTAGAAATAAAGTGGAAAACTAAAGGACCGAAATGGGGGCAGAATTCTGAAACTTAGAAAGAATGGGGCGGCAAACTGAAGGACCGCACCGGGCGCCAATAACCCTAGCGCTACATTGCCAAAGCAAAAGATCATTATTATGCACTGATTTTGGCAAAAGCATAATGTGTTTCAATTGCTGTATTCGCAAAACGTCGCAAATCCCTCGATTTTCAGATGGATTTGAGTAGATAAAGCCACTGAACATGGTACACGGCTGAAGTGTTGAAGTTCCCACGTTCGGCGGGCCCCGCCCGCGCGACTGTCGGTCTGGAGTTTTGGTCGGTTTCATCCAGATGTACGCGTCAATATACATTAGAACTCCTTAAAAAGTCACCCAACCAAGGCACCCCCCTTAGAAGATATCCCTTGTCTAGGCTTTCCATAACAAACAAGCAAATCCCGCGGAATTTTCGAATCGCAAAACGTCGTTTTGCTAAGGCATCCTTTCTCTATCATCTGTAATTATATATGATTAGTAAATAACTGTTATACATTACGAATAATATGTACTAAGAAAGCCGATTAAAAAGAGCAAATCGTTTAGGGGGGGGGGGACTTGCTAGTGTTGCAAAACTATAAAGACATCGAGAAGAGCAATAATTATATACAGCTGGCGAGGAACTCTGGTATAATGATTGTTTGATAATTCGCAACTACATATTTATCAAACGTACCCACCGATATTTGAGGATTGACAGATGGAATCAGAAATTTTTAGATAACTTGAGAAATTTTTGAATTTCTCAACCGTATTTTCTTCCCCCAACTCGTAAGTGAAATGCGGATCAGGCTTCTTCTCGCTTGAGTCAGCAAAAACAAAACATACAAGAGGGTTCCTTCAGTGGTGGGAAAAACTACTTTTTTTTTTGTAGCGCGCTACAACTACAGCTACTTTTCGAAAAATGTAGTTAACTACAACTACAACTACTTTTTGACAAATGTAGTTAGCTACACTACTTTTGAAATGTAGTTGCTACTTCGCTACTTTTTCGCTACTTTTAGGAGACGAATTTTGCTAACAGATTCAGTTTGCATTACATTTATATTTAAGAATATTTATATCCTAATTAGAGAAAACTATTGATTTCCTTATTAGAAAAACTATTGCTCTAATAAATAACTACCAGGGAAGTATTTGAGGAGGGCAAAGGGCCCCCTCCGAAAATGTAAAGCAATTATTAAAAAGGAGCTATTTTGAAACATTTCTTTTAACTTTAGAACAATAAAGTTTAAAATACTGAATGAGAACAGAATATGACCTGTTTCCCAAGAGCGCCGGGTTATCATTTTAAAAGAAAATTGGCATTCTTATTTGTTTCTATTTTCTTCGAGATTATACAATATGGTAACTTTTACAAAAATAAACTTTTGGTTTCATCACGATTCGTGGAAAAAAAAAATCACGCATAAAATTAATTTTTGTAATACACATACATGTTCAACTATTTATTGCTTTATATTACATCTAAGTAAGAGAAAGAAAATAAAAGTAAATCATACCTTCGGTTCTTTGATTAGGTCTTGTATTATTAACCCTTTTTGGTAATTAGATACATTAAATAAAATTTAAACATAAAATTTTACATACATAGAAACTTATACACAGTTCACAAAACTGTATATTTACAAGTCCCACTAATCGAGTTAAAATGAAACTTAAACGTAACTCTTAAAGAAAAGACAATAATAAACGAAAACGAGTGTGCAGTTCACGGTTTAGCACAGATTCAGAAAATAGCTGGATAAATCAACAAAAAAAGAAGAATTCATTATAGGTTCAAGGGGTGTCCTTCGAGTTTGTTCGTTTTTTTAAATTCCTTTTCATTGCTTTCAGTAATTTTGTGGACTGGTGTGGTGTAAACCAGGAAGTTGTAATAGGAAATAATATGTGCCTTGTGACTGTAACCCCTGCAAGTCCTGTCCTTCCTTATCAGTAAGTCCAAGTCCTGGAGCTAAAGCGATGTTTTTTTTTGTTTGTGGAGAAGACCCACAGCCCCCCTACCACCGTGTCTTCCCCTATTGTAATTCTATGTACCGTGTTCTAGTATTTAGTGGGAGTGGGAATTTTTTCTTTTTTTGACGAATCAGAAGGGGGAGGGGTCGTTTACAGATACCGGACACTCAGGCCAAACCCGACCCAATTTTCCCAATTATCTGCGATCCGCGGTAATCTCGTTTTGTTGCCTGAAAGCGCGCGAAATGGGGAAGCGAAAAACGGGTGCTTAGAAATCTTGTTATTGAGCATGGTTTTTCAGGGAACATATGTTTTCTCTGCTTGACGCTATGATCTTGTCATATTGAAACGGGAAAGGTGTGTAAAATTATGAGAGTCTGGAATAAAATAAGTGTGTTTGTGTTTCGTTACACGTCGTTAAAATTACTTTGAAAAAATTACTAACTTGTAAAGTTTGTTCAATGATAATATTACTAAATAGGATTTTTTTTTTTTTTTTAAGAGCTCGACTAGCCAAGCTGTTGTCTTTAGAAAGGCACACTACTTCTTTTTTGAAGGTTAAAAAATTATAAGGCTTAATTAGGTACAGGGGTAAAAAAAAGGTTTGCGTTGTATGCGCTGCGCCAATCAGCGAATCAAAGATTTAAGGGGAGCAACTGGTGCCCCCCCCCCCTTAGCAAGGCCATTGCTTTCAAGTTTCTGGGAAAATGACATTTCCATTTTATTTTATTTTATTTGGAGGGGGTGAGGGAGACCTTTCATAATATTAATTTGCAAAATCAGTGCCGTAGCTAGGAGCTGGCCAGGTTGGCAGGTGCCAGGGGCACTTGGTAGTCTTTTCCTGCAAGTAAGTAAGAAGAAGTCTTAGAGGTACAAAATTCAAATCTTGACAATGACCCTCACAAGGAAGGATTAAAGGGGGGTACTCGGGAGAGGTCCCCCTCGGGAGCGCCTCTCCCAAGAAAAAACAATGTAAAATATCCTATTTTACTTTCATAAAATGGATGTGTGTGAATCTTCCAACTAACCCCCCCCCCACACACACACACACAAAATTGCAATAATACGTCACTGGGCCCAGTGCCGGATTAAGACAGCGCGGGGCCCGTAGCAAATGTTACCAAGGGGCCCCCTGCTCAGTGACGCACCCATATATATATATATATATATATATATATATATATATATATATATATATATATATATATTTAGGGGGAGGAGTTCACCCTCACATTAAAGTAATAGAGCTAAATTAAGTGAGAAAATAAATAGTGCTAATTATATTATAATTTATGTTTAGTGCTAATTAAAGGTATTACTAATGCTAATTAGATGTAAACAAAACTAAAAGGTCCCCCGTGCTATATTTGCGAGAGGTTTATCCCAGCCCTTCCTCCACCTTGGGTGAGCTAATCTGTAGGTTTTGTGCGATAATAAAATAAAACACAACTTTTACGAATTTTCTTGATTCAAAATGAAAAAAATTGAGTTAAAATAGTGTGCGGAAAAAATGCCGCAAGACATAGACAGTGAGTAAATAGATAGTGAGACTGGCGATATTTAAAGTTATTTATTCGTACAACTCAAGGTTTTTTTTTAATGAATGTTAATGTTCATGGATATATATTTGGAATTTCTAACACTTCCCACCTTTCCCATATGCAAACATGTAACTAGACAAGTTTACACACATAAAATAATAATTGTTTCTGTAAAATTTTTAGAACCTTCGAAATCAATATGTATTTTAAACTGTGTCTTTAAACACTATTTTTTCCCCTATAAAAATACATGCTTGTAAAATTATTTCATTATATATCTGGATGGTCTTTACTAATTATAGGTTACATATTTTTAACTTCTCTTAATTTATTTAATGGGTTAATTCATAAGAAATCGAACTGAGGATAGATAGATCTAGCACAATAATACCTCCACCATTCAAAATATACTGCATACACGGAAGGCATTTAAACTGTACATGCTTGTACAGGGGGACTGTTACTTCCACATACCGCTTGGGACACTTCTAAAGGTCATTTCGTTAGTGTTCTACAAGCATATGTACATTACTTTTCAACTTATCCTCGTTAAAATGATATAAAATATTTTCCTCAAAAAAATCTTTATAAGAGGAATAGAATAATCTATATAATAAATAATAAAAAATTCGGATAAAACATTCATTATCGTATTACGTTCAAATGTTTTTGCAAGACATAATAATCTTAAATGTAACAAGTAATTTGTGAGTTTCTTTGTGGGTCAAGAGTATCCGAAAATTCTTTTTGTTTTCAGTTAGCCTGAGGTTATGGCTTCTCGGATACCCCGACCGTGCGAAGATCCTCTCGGTTCTAATTATTTTATTTGAACGAACGTACTGGCATTCGCGCTCTTGACCTGTGGTTTCGACCGGCCAAAAATGAATTCTTTCATATTTAACGTGGTTAATTTCCGAGATTAATAAGATAATTTATCGTAATAGTGGATTCCCCAACTATAAAAAAATGACTTACATTCTATATATTATTATTGTTTCAAAAAGTAATTCGCCTTTGTTTAAATACTGTAAAATGTAAAATAAATAATTAAGTAAAAACAAAGCAAGCCAACTACCAAAAGCCTTCTAAGATGGTTTACATCCTAGTACACCTTCGAATTTCGCCAAAGCCACCCGCCTTTACTGCAAAATAAAAGAACTTTGGGGCTGCCCAATATCCGTTTAAAATACCATCCCCATATTTACTGCAAAACAAAATAACTTTATGTCCAATATTTAAATAAAAATTATTGTTTCGTGAGGGATTATTATTGATTATGGGGCGCGTTTTTCCTACAATCTTAATCCTGTGGATCTAAGCTCTCGGGGAAATGCAGAAGATAAAACTCGCGTTCCAGAGAACATCTTCAGAAATAGTCAAAAATATTTCCGTTCTATTGAGTCATTTTGAAAAGTTTGATTACAACTTCATTAAAAAATTCTTTCGACTTGTCACTGAAAAGTCCCTGAAGTGATCGGGACAGATAGACTACAGACTAATGAATAATCCGGCCCACTGACGGATTAACACAATCTTTTGGGTGGAGGCTTGTATGGAAGATTCATATATATATATATAAATTTTATGGAAGTAAGTTGGGATTGTTTACATTAGTTTCATTTTTCTTGGGAGGGGCGGTCACCTCCTCCGACCCCCTCCCTTTAATCCGCCCTTGATCAGACCCTGAGTCTGTTTTTTTGTTTCGGCACTTAGTTTTCTTTCTATATTTTGTTTATTTCTGGATTCAGTCTTCAAAGAAAGACAAAAATTTAACATTATTGGTAAGGAATCCATTTTCTAAAGGCCATAGGTGGATGGTGCAAAGATCTGGATACCCCTCCTCCGTTTGTCCGAGTTTCGCTTTTAGTCAACGAAAAGATGATGATACAGCCTTTCTTTCTTTCTTTCTTTTATTTCCCCCCTTTTGGATGCTCCCTGAAATTTTTTTCTGAGAACCGTGTTTTTGTTCCACAGTATTGTTGGATATACTCTTGTGTGTGTCCTTATTGCTGACTTTAGAATACTCATTCAGTTTCGTCTAGGTAATGAGTTGACTAAATAATGCACGCATACAACAGCTACATTAAATATATTAATGACTATGTCATTTTATCGCTCACCCCCTTTTGAAAATGTGACATAAAAATGAGACATGAAAATGCGTTACGAAAACGCGACATAAAAGTAAGAATAAATGTCCGCTGAAAACGTTAGTATGTGTTACGTAAACCACCGATTTCTATAAGCTCCGTAAGGTTGCATTTATTTGATAAAATGATTGTTTAAAAATTTCATCCGTTTATTTAAATACTATTAGTTCACAACAGCTTTAATCTATTGTTACAATATTTACTAGCTGTAGAATGTGCATCACATGTATTTTTCTATAAATAGGTTACAATCCTAAAAATTTCAACATGGGGTTACCAGGTGAAATACATGATAGATGAGAGATAAAATGACATAGTCCATTAATATCGTTTTAATATGGCACTAAAAAAATTAGGGGGGTTCAGGGGGGTCTCCTATTGATGAGGCTCGAACAGCCGAGTTATACATATATTCTTTCAATGAGTTGTCTACAACTGATTTACAGTTCCACTATATAGATCTTCAGAAATTGTCTTATCCAAAAAATAAATAAATAAATAAAAATGAAAAGAAAGAAAGAAAGAACGAAAGAAAAAAAGATTTACAAGATTTATCTGTTGCCTTAAAAAATCAAGAAAGATAAATCATGCCAAGCTCATGGATTATAAAACACTTTCCAATACAAAATATTTTTGCGCCAAATCTGCTATGTATTTTAGTTAAAACTGGCGAGATTTCGTAGATAAAAAAATGTTGTATTATCACTATAAATGCAATTTTATGAGACCCTGTAAAAGACCTTTAATTTTTTTTAGCGTTTAACTGAAGAATATAAAAATTTTATACTCATTGTCTTGTGCTAGAAATGTATTAGTGTCTCTCAAATGCCACAGACTGCAATGGGAATTCTTTTGAGTGCTCCTGTAGAACTATTAATAATACGGACGTTATTCTCAATGGTGAGCATCATTTTGAGAGCCTTAGTAATATATATGCCAACTTTGTTTTCTTTCAAAAATCGAATATCTCTAAAATATGTTTTCAAGAATGACTGCTGATTCAGTCATTCCTGTATCAACAGATACAGGGGGAGACCCCCCCGAACCCCCCTTTTAGTTCTGTTTTTTAGACTGTGCTATACATTGGATTTTTTTCTCCTGTAAAAGAACTATAAATGCTACATACACCATTTTCAATATGGTACGTGGTACTGTACATAGAAAAAACATAAATTTCGCACAAATCGATGTATATAGGGATGGACGCGAGACGACTTTTTTGCGAGACGAGACAAGCTTTTAGGCTATTTTGCGAGACGCGAGACGCTTATTTTTCGTCTCGCGTCCATCCCTAGATGTATATCCACAGCAGTTAGAACACTGGATAGGTGGACATCAGAACAGACAAATAATCGAAATCATAAGGACGTTAACCCGTTTTGGGTTCTAATGCATTAACAAATTTTCGTCGGTCGGAGACCCCCTCATACTCCAAGGCAGATAGCCCTTAACAAAACACAATACAATAAATCAGTTAATTAAAGTGCGAGTAACGAATTTTCAAAATTTCCGAAGAAATCGACATAGCTTAATATAATTACATTAGACATTTTTCGAGGTACTACATTATTATCCAGGCGATCCGCCAAGACGAGCAACTTTTTCGCCAAGATAAATGCCGGACACATGAAATTATTGATGGTTCGGAATACGATTGCCAACAGTTTGCCAGGAAATTTGCGGGAAAAATAGTTTGGCGTTAATGACCGCCGGAATAATACGTAAATACCTTTTTCGATTTATCGTAAAATAATAAAAATATCGCCAAGTTTGGTTAATTTTTCAAAGCATTTTTTTCGCACCCTATTTGGCAATTTATCGCAAAAGTCGCCAACATTGCCGGCTTTTGGTTCAATTTTTGAAGGAGGCACACGATCGTCGTCGGATTATTAGCTAATCATATTGTAGGATAGTATTATATGCTTAAAATAGATGCCTGTTTCTAAACTGCCATTGACCGTATTGTATAGAAATTATTTTGAGTGCTCCCGTATAGAAAAACTTTTAACTATACAGACACTATTTTCGATGCAAAGCTTCATTTTGTAATCCTTCATAACATCCTATTTTGTTTCATTTCAAAGAGCAGAATATCTCTAAAACTAGAAGTCAAAGCCTTTTGTGAAGGCAATTACAACGGGCGAGAGAAAAAACATTTTAAGGAAATTTGTCTTTCATTCAATATATTTAATTTTCATCCGCCTAAAATAAATAAGTTCATATTCAATTTTTATTACAGACCCAAATTGAATTTCATGCTCATCTGGAAACGCGCGGAATCTTTTCGCAGTCGAAAGCTTTCGTTTTGTATACATAAACATTCGAATATCCAATAGACGATTTATTTGTGGGGGAAAAAATAATAATAAACTGTGTAATCGGGAGAAATTATTTTAAACGTATTGGAATCCCCCCAATTGTATGACGTCATTTTCACTTAAAATAGGTCATTTTGTCACGCAAATGATTCAATTTTTTGACTCTCGGAAACGAAATGGTGTTGAAAATAGCGAAAAATCGCTTAAAAATGAAGGAACGGGTGGATTTTTAGATTTTAAAATTGACAGATTGTTTTCTATATTTTTTTACAAACTTGTGAAAAATTTCAAGCTGATCGTACAAACGATGTAGAAGTTTTTAGGCTTTTTGTCCTTGACTTTGTAATGTTTTTGCAGTCATAGAGGAAAAAGTTTTATCTTGAAGTCGGGGTTCAGCGCAACTACAAGGGGTCATCAAATGAAAAGGTACCAAACGTCGCAACAACCTAACCGTTATCATATTTGTCCATGCAGCTATAAGAGCACGTATCGAGACATCTAGGAATGCGATTGGAGCCTTTTGTGTGGATAGGAACATGCGGGGGCCCGCAGGAGAGAGCAGAAACTCTTGTAAAAAGCACCCTACTACGTCCAATTGACGCGACAGTGCGTGTGAGGACAGGATGGTGTTCACATTGCAAAATTCGACGATTTAGGGGCAGCGAGGCGTTATCCGATTTCTGAAGTAGGTGTCAAACCGGCCACTATTCATCGCAGGATGATGATAGTATACTGGGAAGGCTGTGTGTCCCACAAGTCAATGAGAAAATGGAATGTCCGTTTTCGCCAAGGAACTGTCACGTTCAAGTGGGACATGTTGGACCATCCGCCCTACAGTCCGGACATGTCACCCTGCGATTTCCATATGTTGGTTCCACTGAAGAAACCACCTGAAAGGGAAGCGCTTCTATGGTGTATATTTTGAATAAAGTTTACATTTGTACCCACCGTTCTTACCTTTTCATTTGATCACCCCTTGTAGTTAGCAGGATGATACGCTTTAAAGAATAACTTCCCATAGAGTGCAATGTATTGGGACTATTTTGAGTGCTCCTGTAGAAAAAAATCAATAAATGCTACATAGATCCTTTACAATAGGGTACATGGTACTGCAGATAAGAATAACATATATAAATTTCGTAGAAATCAATGCCTATACGCGCGAGTCAAGGACGGACAGACAGAGAAACCGAAATCTTAAACACTTTTCTACCTTGTTGGAAAGTGTCAAAAAAGCTAGATCTTGAGAGGGAAAGACGAAAACTTTCAAGGTAAAGGCGCGGGGCCTCCAAAAGCGCGGGGGCCCGTAGCATTTGCTAAATCTGCTATATTGTTAATCCGGCACTGACTGGGCCCTCATGACACCTAGCTACGACTTTGTGAAAAACAAAGAAAATTACTCTATCAATCTGAAATGTCGCGAATATTTTTAGACATCGTATTTTACCATCGACAACCCAAAAGATCCATTAACTTATAAGCAGATTGAGGATCGATGCCATTCAGAAATCACAGACTGTTAGTCCTTCATCCCCAGTAGCGTAGCCAGAGGGGAGCAAGGTGGGGAATTTGTCCCTGGGCGCAGCAGACAAGGGTTGCGAAATTGTACATAAAAGCTAACCTAACTGCATTTTGACAAATAGAAGGGAGCGCAAAATCTCATGTTGTCCCTGGGTGCAGAAAGTCCTAGCTACGCCTCTGTTCATCCAGGTAGAAATCGAGTAAAGGGAATATTACAGTTAATAGATATTTAAAATGTTAAACTTTTTGTACATTTCATTCTTCTTCGTAATAATGTAGTAAATCTACATTTTTGTATTTTAAAAACTAGAACACTCGAGCAGTGGTGGATTAGTGCAATTTTGTCGGGGGAGGGGGGCGGTTAGTTAGAAGATTGACATATGCATCCATTTTATGGTAGTAAAATAGGATCTTTTACATTAATTTCTTTTCACTCGGGGGAGGGAGGGGGAGTTGGCCCCTCCGCCCCACCTCCTCTTGCATTCGAGGGGAAAAAATATTTTAGTTTAAAACAATTCTTCAACGTTAATTCCTTGTACACGAAAATGCAATTCTTTCGCAATTTCTTTCGTTGGCTTAAGGCGCAAAGGGCGCCTTAAGTAGAGGGCGCAGGGGGACTCCCTGTCCACCCGAGCCAGCACGGGCCTGCATAATAGACATCTTTACATAAAATTTCCTAACGAATATCGAACTCGGAAATCGAAACCTGAACCTCTAGGCTATGGTTAACGGCGAACCCACTTCGCCACACTTGTCGTCGAAAAAATTCTTAACTTGTTTGAAAAATAATCAGGGGCCACCCCTCCTTTGTTGCCCCAGGGCCTCCACACCTTTAAATCTGGCACTGTCTGGGATGGTTATTTCTAGAAAGCGCTCAAGTTTAGCGTGCTTTTCCTGCGAAAATTTTCCTGGACCTACAAAAAATTTGTAATTTTCTTTCTTCTTTAAAACATAAAACACAAGGCACTGGTACTCGGGGTAAAAAATGGCATTTCAATTTACTGTACTTTGATCAAATCGTGTTCTCCATCCAAACAATGTCTCCTAGTTGATCCAGTGATGGACAATAACTGTTACAGAGGAAATTGTTTTATTTTTATTATTATTTCAGTGTATGTGAATTTTTAATCTATATTATTGGGATATTTGGGGACCCGGGGTATTACCCCCCCCTTTACCAGTGTGATAATCTGGGAACGCAGGGGCGTAGCCAAGGGGGGTTAGGGGGTCATAATCCCCCCCCATGAGGAAATTTTTGCCATACAAATTGTATATTCTTCATTACATTATCACACACACGTATAGATATATATGAGTTGTAGTTGTCGTAACCCCCCCCCCCCTACATGAAAAATTTCTGGCTACGCCCCTGTAGGGAACGTCAGAGAAAAATCCGAACAGAGCTTCCATTTGCATTGATGTCTAGTCTGACTGAGAGTGTAAAAGAAAAAGTAGCAGCATTTAACTTCATATTAAGGCAAGGCCCATTGGCGGATCCAGAGGGGGCATGTGCACTCCCCAGATGAATCAACTTCAGACCATAAAAATTGACATTTTTGAAATTTAGAATACATATAAGATTTGAATTTTGAAAATATTTATTTTTGTGCATAAAAGTGAGTATTTTTTGCTTTCGAAAAGGAATTTCACATATCTGTAAATCGTATGCTTTTGTAACATAATTAATTTTCTTTGGTCTTTTTTTTATTGCACCCATAAATACAGTGTAATGTCCACTTGCCCGTATCAGGATTGACAATCTGTTAGTGTCCAGTTTTCAGTGAACTTCCTGTTAGGCGCTATCTTTTCAAATCGGACATGATATATAGTCGGTCCTCGCAATTAACGAGTCCCCCCCCCCCATCCCCTCATGGGGAGGGGTGGCGGAGGAATTGTGTGTTCTTTGAAGCATCCGTTCCAGTTCCAGTGCTAAGCTTATAGTCAGAAAAACGAGCAATTGCACCACGTGATCAATCGCCGGAAGTGATGGCGCGGCAAAAGTAGCTAAAAAAGTAGCTTGAAAAACGCGCTACAAACTACAGATTTTTTGTAGCGCGCTACACACTACACTACTTTTTAAAAAAAGTAGCGCACTACACTACAAACTATAAAAAAATGTAGCGACTACTGTAGTTTCGCTACTTGTAGCGCGCTACTCCCCAGCCCTGGGTTCCTTTTTGGGTTACTCAGCTGTTCGGCTCGCGCAAATGAAAACAAAGGGCAGTAGCAGTATATTTTGATCTGAAAGAGTAGAATATTTGAAAAAAGCATTTTAATAAATTACATTTGTGGGAAAGATCGGATTTCATAGACAGTTTTTGTGAAAGGGCCGTTTTCAATCGAACCTATTTTTATGATGGGATTATTGTACTCAATCGTACCCTTTTTAATTAACTTATTATCGTGATGGGCCGCAAATGGTATGTAGGAAATAAAAAGTGCTGGTTGTTGACTAATAATAATAAAGATGTAAAAGCAGGAGGGTGCAGAAAGGAGAGAAATAGGGCCGCCCGGCGCTAAAAAAACGACAAAAGGGCCGCCGGGCGCTAAAAAGATAACAAAAAGGCCGCCGGGCGCTGCGCCCTGCCAAATTAATCTAGAGTCAACACTAAAAAATATGTCAATTTTCTGTTACATGTTACAAAAGAACTTGCTGTGACTTTTTAATCAAATACTCTGATACTGCATGAAAACAGGTTTGTATATTTATTTACATAACTTAGTGTCAAGCAAACTTCCAAAATTCGCCCTTGAAACTAATTTATTATCTTCTGACCATATCCTTAAAAAGTAATGATATCCCCATGCAAAAATCCTTAACTGGTTAAAAATTTGTGACGCAGCATTTTACTTTATAGCTCTATGAATTTTAAATATGGGTCTTAAAAATAATGATATCAAATTTTGAGTGACGCCCTGCTGGGAATTTTAAAGATTTGTTTTTAAATTCCATTACAGTTACTTTCGTTTTATTTTCTAAAGAAGATTTATGCATTTAAGCAATGCTTTTAATTATGAAATACACTGTCAAATATATCACACTTTCACCGAGTCTATATAATGTATTCAAATGAATTTATTTCAATAATTTAATTTATCTTTTGCGTCACGCTATCCAAAAGGACAAGGAAAATTTTCATATACATTTCACTTAGTTTGGTTACTATGACACTAACTAAATATTTACGTAAATTTTGCTTGCCCTTTTGGATAGCGTGACGCAAAAGATAAATTAAATTATTGAAATAAATTCATTTGAATACATTATATAGACTCAGTGAAAGTGTGATATATTTGACAGTGTATTTCATAATTAAAAGCATTGCTTAAATGCTTAAATCTTCTTTAGAAAATAAAACGAAAGTAACTGTAATGGAATTTAAAAACAAATCTTTAAAATTCCCAGCAGGGCGTCACTCAAAATTTGATATCATTATTTTTAAGACCCATATTTAAAATTCATAGAGCTATAAAGTAAAATGCTGCGTCACAAATTTTTAACCAGTTAAAGGTTTTTGCATGGGTAAACAATAAACATCTACATCACGTAATTTTGAGAAAAAAAAAATTAAGCAGAAAATTCAAAATTTTTTAGATTAAAACTTCTTTTTTTTTTTTTAAATCAAAAACGTCTAGTTATGTACAGATTTAATTCACATATTTATGTCATGTTTAGAGCAAAATATTATCGACAAATCATTTTTCCTATTTCGCTTACACTTACTTCTACAGGACATTTTCTCCAAAAGAAGGGGAGGGGGAGGGGAACTAAAGACAAACTGGAAAAAATCTAACTATGCATTGTAAGTCAGAACACATATTACAATTCTACATGTTAAATTTTCGGGGATCAGATAGTTTCAAACCAGTTTCTAGATATGTTATCTACCTGTACATTTTCGTGGAACCCCAAAGTGCCCTTTTTGAGAAGAGGTTGCCCTTTTTGAAATTTCCCCCCAGACGGCCCTTTTTTCTCTAGTCAACACAGTAGAAATCTTCAATTTTATGCTCCAAAATTGTGTTAATTCTGATCCCAGATCTTAGTTTTCCTCGCGGAAGCAAAATTTTTTGTGCTCCCAAGGTGCTCCCAAATGGAATTTTTCTGCTCCCGAGGTGCTCCCAAATGAAATTTTTTCTGCTCCCGGGGTGCTGCCAAATCTAATGTTAGAGTTAACATCCCTGCATACACCCTTAATTTTGAAGCCAAAGTGGGAGAATCTAACCCAAATTTTTTTCTTAGTGTGAACCCTTTATAATAAAATGATCTCATTATAATTTAAAATCATTTTAATGTATCGCATTTGAGATTTCAGAAAGGTTGTAGTATTTTTGAGCATAAATGAAGAGCCAATTAAAAAAAAAGTTCTGTTCTTACCCAATAGGAATTTGTGTGTCTTTGCCTGTCAGAACTAAAGTACCACTTGTCAATGGCATCATCTGGACGAAGGTTTTCAATATCTGGCCTATTTATAGATATTGTTCGAAGTATTTTCATTATGGGGAAAAAAATGGGTGAGAATTTCTCACCCTTTCCCCAAAACTGAGTGACATTTAAAAAAAAAAAATAACTGAGAATTTTTACTATAGATGTGAGTTGGGTAAATACCCAGTGGGCAAGATATATATAAATGGTTACTTATTCTTGCCTCGAAATAAACATTCAAAAGCAGGGTATTTATGAGTTTGTTATTTTTATAGCATTTAACTGGTCCTCCAAATCTGTAAGTCAGGCCTAGTTACATGCGAAAAAAAAAAAAAAGTAAACTGCAAGAATTTTGTGCACATAATCATGCACGACTTAAAAAAAAAAAAGTGCCCAAATCTTCCGAAATGCGAAAATTTTGCGCAGAATGAAATCGATTTGTAGGGTGCACAAATTTCTTGCCATAATAATTTTTTGATGTGAGAAAAAAAAAAAAAAAAAGAAAGATTCTTGTGCTATAGTGAAAACACTGTTGTTAAGAGATCATTCATAATGCTTGTTGCTAATGCATTCCTAGATGCAGTCTTAATTCGGTTGAAAGCACTAAAGCCTCTCTCACATGCAGCGGTGCTAGGAGGTAAAACGGCAATGTAGTTCACCACTGGAAGCAGTGTTGGTTATCTATCAGGATTTCCATCAATCCTCTTCAAAGCTTCTTGAAAATTTAAAGAAGAGGTGCTTGTAGGGGAGACTGAAAGGTAATGAGATGCAGGGCTAATGGAACAAAACGTGCGCATAATAAAATATTTCTATGAAAAGTTTGTAGAATGGGTATAGTCATTCTTTAAACAATGACAGGCCAACCATTGCAGTTAAGTATTAAACCTGAGAACATCATTGTTGTTTTTAGCAAATCAAAGTAGATTTCAATTTTTATATTTAATTGCATTTTTTAATCATTTAAAAAACTTTTCATGACCGGAAAGATTCTTTAAGATGGCAAATATCATATGGAGTAGGATAATATAAATCACTCATTGTGTGATAGAACATGTGGTTTTTTTATTCTTGAAATTTTGAATTTTTACACTTTGGGGTCTAATGGGACAGCTGAACAGACAGTAAATCAATTATTTTATTAAAAAAAATCCTGTTTTAGATGTAAATCATAACTAAAAGTTGTTGAAAATAAATTAAGCCTGTAATATAATTAATTTAGACCTAATTAGGGATGCACCGAATACAATAATTTGCCGAATAACGAATACTTAGTTAAAATATATTAAACTTATTAAACCGTTATTAAACTTTGATTGCAATGATTAATTTAATTAGTGTTTTCTTAAACAATATTTCATATGGTGTAAAACTTCAAAAATTGAAATGCTGCAAAATTTAATATCCAAGTGTGTTTCCTTTATTTATTAACTAGTTGTCTGCCAGTGGTCGAAATTCGACCATAAAGCATTCATTTTTTTAAAATTTGAGTGTGAATAAAGTTCTTCTGTCAAAGAATATGTCTCACCATTCCATATACACTGGAACCTACTAAAGTGACCTCCTTGGCTAAGAGACTATCTGTCTTTAGGGACCACTTTTGTACAATTTCACTTAACAATCACTACACTTTTCTGTGAAGACTGTGTTTTTGTAAAAATTGTATCATATTTTGCTAAATACAAAGACAGTTCCAGCGAATGGGTCATAGGGTCATCTCCCTCTACCGACCTTGGATTTCGCGCATTCAGTTTGCATTTTGAACAATCTAAGCTAAAAGGTTAAAGCTAAAGGTTATCTAAAAAGTTTAGTGGTCCCCTCCGAAAATTAAACCTGAAACTATCCTTGGCTAAAGTGCCCATTATGTTTGGAGTTACAAAATCTTAAAAAGTCGAATGATTCAAGTCTACTTGATGAGGCGTACCACTGACCATGTATGAAACCTTGCTACCTCAATGAATTTGCCCTTTTTTTGAATGATTGTCCTTCAGATTTATTTACTATCATCGCAAATGCAGGTATAATTGGAAATTGATTTTTTTGAAAGGATACGGTAAAATAGTACCAGAATATTTTCTAAGTAGAATTAAAATTCTTTTATTGTCTGCGGTTCCAGTTCAAACTTTGCAATCAACAACATTATGATGTATAAACTTTATGCGCATTCCTGTTCCATGGACTATTGCTTCCTTTGTATTTAAGTTTCTTATTAGTATAACGATGCAATTTACTAACTTATGTGGTGGCAAACTCTGTTATTTTTCTGTTAGCCAGGTGCAAATCCTGCCAACTCTTTTTTCTGGGAAACGTTTAAAGACTACTTCTGAAACACTGTCTCCCTCCCTCCCCCCCAAAAAAAGGCAAAAATTTTAATCTGTATAGAAAATAATATTTAGATACAGAATAAATACAAAAATATCAATAAACTAAAAAGAAATTTGTATGCTTATTGGTTACATAATGGGGAATTTCTGAAAACGTGTGGAATTGAATAAAAATATGAAATTAAATTAAACTTCCAAAAGATGGAAAGGGATAAACAACAGGGTGTCTACCACTCTGGAAAGTCTGGAAAAAGCTGGGAAATTAAAAAATGGGTCTGGAAAGTCTGGAAAAAACTGGGAAATTGGATAATGGGTCTGGAAAATTCACCAAAAGAATCAATTTTATTTTCATTTTTTACCCTTTCTCTCTAATTGTCAGACTCGAAACTGAAAACAACTGCAACACATTTTTCCGACCGCGAAAGCAACAAGCGATGTGTTTGTATGAGGAGAGAAAAATGGGGGATCATCAATCATGACGGGAGGGTAAAAGACAAATTAGCTTACTTGGTAACTTAGGACCCTATTTCCAAGAACAGTTAGTTAATTCTATCAGAAAGTGCAACTACTTCTGTTTCTCAATTGATGAAAGCTTAATCCTGTATACTTCAGTTAAAATTGATTTCAAGAAGTTGTACAAATATGCAAATATAAAGACAAGGGAGGGGTCATTGTGCAATTTCCCAAAGTAAAATGCACTGGTCAGGAATTTTTTTTCCGGGACCTCCCAAAAGTCAGGAAAAAGTCCAGAAATTGACTTTCAGAAATTTGGTAGACACCCTGAACAACTATGTACTGGAAAACAATTTAGGTTTGTAAGAATTTTGCACAGATCACATTTATTTTGCAATTCTTCACTTGCTCCCGGCTAACCGAAAAGATAAGAAAAGAAAAAAACACTCACAGTCAAAGAATTTAAAAACGCTACTGGATAGTTATTGATTTCGCTGTCATCATAGCCAGGAGAATTTTTCGGGGAGATATGCGCCTGGAAAAAATTTCGGGGGGGGGGGGGGGGGGGGGGGGATGAACTTATATGTGTATAAATAGACGGAATTTCATCACTTATCCAAAAATTTCGGGGAGGGGGATATATCCCAATATCCCCCCCTGGCTACGCCCCTGATCATAGCAAATTATTTTATCGTAACTACGGTGATATGTTCTCTATTCATCAGATATTCGTCATTCGATTATGCCAACATTAATAAAAGTTCAATTATCATTTTTAGGTTCTATTATAACTGACTTCAATATGTTATATGAGAGTATAAACGTTATCAGATATTTTCTCTTAAACTTTATCAGTTATATATCTTTTTATTTTTTCTTTATGAGAAATATGTCCATACACTTCATTGATAATATTATTTTCATTCCCTCTTAATTGCTGAGGTATTTCTGCAATAATATTTTTGGAGAAAATTTGCTTTAGCATACTGCCTGTCGGGAGTTATGAAGAAATTGTTGAATTTGTTGGGGTTAGCAGAGCCTGGTACTTTCAAATTTAACTTCCATTTAATTTTTACTGTAAATTTTGATATCAGAGGTATTGCGTGGATCAAAATGAAGACAAGTTCTTGAATGACAAAAACAGTTTATTTATGAAGAACAAAAGGTTCATCCAGTCATAAGACAGAAATACAAGAAAAAATGTTTAAAAAATTACCAGCATGAGCAGGGTAGCCAGAAAAGGGAGAAAAAAAAACTTCTATTTTACTTGCACAGCTCACCATTTACTGGTCACTAAAAATGGCTTCTACTCATCTTAAAGCAGGTCATCACTCATTACAAGAGGGATTCCACAAAAAACAACATAACAAGGCCCAGCCTTTCATTTGCCTTTTTCAGGCCTGCCACAACACATCTGCACTGTACTGCACTGCTAGACAACCAAAACTAACACCTCCTTTTATACTACCCTGCCCATGCTTCACAAGCTCAAATTTGCATACTTTCCAAACCTGGAAAGAAAATTAAAGTCATTTCTGGTTTTATTTAGATGAGGTGACACATCAGAAATGATGTCACAGCTTTCAGCCAATGGAATAATTTTATAAACATTTAGTTATTATTAAGTGGCAACTAATGGCTTGTTTACATCTACAGTATATCAGATGGTGAAGCAAGTTATTTTAGTATGATAATTTAAGACTATTGTAACTTAATATAATGATTAAGAGTAACTTAGAAGTAGTTTATCTTTTACTTTAAATACTATTGCCTTTAATTTAAATGCTTTTTGAAATAAGTCAAACAATTTACAAGACTATTTTAAAAGGTAAATGTTATTTTAGAGCTTTTGTGTATAAAAGAAAACAGGCATATGCATAATAAAAATAAGTCTTATATTCCACAAGATACCACAAAAGCATTGTTAGGACTTTGGTGAGGATGGTTAGAAAACTTATTGGGGGAAGGGAAACTTTAGATATTTTACTTTAGGGTTAAGGGAACTTTAAGTTTAAAAAAAAAAATACTTAGACTTAATGAAAATAAAGTTTTAATATACTATAATTTAGCTAAACAGATAAAATATATTTTGTTTATTTTTACATATTCCAACAAATGCCCCCTTTTTCCAACTCATCCACAACCAATTTCACTAACAAAAAAAACACAAAGAATATTTCTCATATTCAACCAAACAGGCATTTACAAAAGTAATTAAACTTTTCACCAGTTAATGCTTTTGTAAAAACATCAGCAACATTGATTTTTCCAGAAACAAATTGTAAATTGATTTCATCTAAATAGTCTCTGACAAAATGATATCTTGTGTCGATATACTTGGTACGATTATTTTCAATTTTACTTTTAGCAAAACATATAGCACTCTGATTATCACAAAATACGTTTGGCTTTTCATTATTAATCTTTAAAAATTCAAAATTATCAAGTAATCTACGCAACCAGATTAGTTCTTTAATACAGTCAGATAAGGAGACATACTCTGCCTCCATGCTTGAAAGTGCAGTACATTTTTGTTTCAAACTATTCCATATCACAGGTACATTATCTACAAAAATTACATATCCAGAAATGGATTTCCTGTCCACAATGTCAGATGCCCAACTTGCATCTACATAGACATTTAAGTTGCAATCTGATACACAACTAAGGTTAATAGAAAAGTGTTTAGTGTTTATAATCTATTGAAGGACGTGACATAAATTTTTCCAGTGGGAATAAGATGGATTTGAAGAAAACTGAGCTAATACAATAACTGCAAATTGAATATCGGGACGAGTGCGAGTAGCAAGAAAAAGTAAAGACCCTATTAATTCTCTATAAGGCACATTTACTGCCTCTTCAACTTTAGCTGTTACATTTAATGTGGTTCCGGATGTTAAGGGCAATTTGCAATGGATGGTAGGCACCTGGAAGTTTTCTACAAGTTTGTCAATATACTTTTCCTGGTGCATGTAAAACTTGCTATCTTTTTCTACAAACTGCACTCCCAAGAAAGATTCTATTTTCCCCAAGTTTTTAATCTCATATTTGCTTTGTATTAATGTAATAGTCTTTTCCAAAACGTCTAAATTTTTGGCAAAAATTGCTAAATCATCCACGTAAACTAGAACTATGACAGATTTATCCAATGTATAAACATAATTACAATCATTAATTTTACTAAAACCTAAATCCAAAAAAGTTTTATTCAATTCATCAAACCACTCTCTGCTTGGTGGAGGCCATATAAGGCTCTCTCTAGTTTCCAAACAAAATTCTTATCAACAACCTCAAAACCTTCAGGCTGCTCAATAAAAATCTCTTCCTACAAGCTAGCATAGAGGTATGCCCCCTTAACATCTAAATGCCTGGTTAACCATCCCTTAGAGACCACTAAGACAGCAAATAAATATCTTATCAAAGAAAAAGAAACTACTGGTGAGTAGGTATCAAAATAATTATCCCCTCAACTTGTCGGTAGCCTTGTGCCACCAGCCGGGCCTTAAACTTTTTAATCTTTCTAGAAGCGTCTTCTTTAAGGGTAAATACCCATCTTGTACCTAATACCTTTTTACCTTTGGGACGAGGAACCAACATATACACGCTCCTATCCTCCATGACTTTTAATTCCTCTAACATTGCTTTCCTCCAGTTGTCCTTTTCTAGCAGTTTTTGCGACTGTTTATAACTGTTGGGAATTTTAGTTTCAACACAAAAAATTTCTCCTACTGACCCGTCCCCCTCTTTTTCTACAGCAGGTACTTCATCCTTCGATTCCTTTTCCTCCTGTCTTTCCTCAGAAGGCCCAAAGCTTGTTACAGCTTGAAAACTAAATTTACTTTTGTCAAAAAAAAAAAAAAAATATCTTTACTTCTACAGTACTCTTCCACCTCTCT
This sequence comes from Cheiracanthium punctorium, assembly GCA_038373885.1. NCBI lineage: Eukaryota > Metazoa > Arthropoda > Arachnida > Araneae > Cheiracanthiidae > Cheiracanthium > Cheiracanthium punctorium. Next base: position 450,991 of record JAWZYV010011907.1, on the reverse strand, counting down.
CAGGCTCCTTAGCCTTACACCCTTCTCACGATGGTAATATACATCAACACGCCCAGCAGTTTTACCCGTCTGACGTATCTTTTCAACCCTCTTCCATCTTGTTGGAGGGCTAACAGAAGGAGATTCATCTCTAGAATCCTCGTCTTGAGGGGGAGGTTCCTCATCAGTTTTACTTTCATCATTCAATTCAAAGTTACGTGTTGCTTACTTTTATTTTCACTTGAAGGGCCAGAACCCAAGTGCTGAAAATTTTCTACAATTTGTACATGCTTTGTCTCTATCACCTCAGTGGTGCCAGGTAACCAAATTCTATATCCCTTTGTCCCCATGGCATAGCCCACTAAATAGCCTTTTGATGCTCTTTTATCCAACTTACTCCTATTCCGCTTGGGCAAATGTACAAAAGCTTCACTCCCAATGGCTCTAAGGTGCCTAACCAAAAAACATTTACTTTATTTTCTAAACATTTGCCTGAAAATACCACATTTCAAAATTACATTTACAGAATATGTGTTATACTTGTAACTAAATGAGCTGGATGCCAAAGGGAAGCTATCAAACTTTGCGATATTTAGTTTTAGGGATACATGATCAAAATTTCTTTATTAATACATTTTAATTTTTAAGACCCTTTGCCTTTAGGAAAAAAAATGATACTTAAAGATTAACCATGGCAACTTGCCATAACACCTACAAAACCTTGCAGGAGAGCTGCTAGTCACAGACCATCCCGATCTGAACTGAAAAACAAGAAGTGAGGAGATATGAAACTTCTCGAGCTTATATACTAAGCTACATACCTAGCAGCCAATCAAAACGCGATACGCAAAATGCATCAAAAGATTTGCATACGTTCACGGACATTTAATTCTAGCTCAAGCAAAGTTTGCATACGCAAAATATCGTAATAGTTCGCAAGTGTGAACGAGCAAACAAAAACTACTGAATGCCAAATTACAGGCAAATGAGGAACATCTCAACTTTGAGTTTTTCGCGACACATCCAGTCATTTTGTAAACAATACCATGCAAGTACGCATTTAGGGAGAGAGGAAGAATCCGGGATGTTTCCAGGTTATACAATTAAAATTAAGTTGAGTATTTTGAGTTATATTTTAAAACTAAAGCTATTATACTTAGTTATAAGCAGTTTAGGAGAAGGGAAAAGTTTAATTTTGTTCAAAAATGGAACTATTTTTAAAATACTTTCGAAATTTAATAATTACAATTTAAAATTACGTTTCAGCAGAGTTAAGTTTATTTTAAAAGACATATTTAAAATACATGAAACATCCAACAAAGTCCCCCTTTCTTCCTCTATCCAAAAACGTGGTTACAATATTTAACCAATGTATCATTACTGACAGTTTTTGTCAGTAGATCAGCCACATTCCATTTACCTGGAACTTTCAAAAGTTTAAAAAGTCCATCTAAAAGAAAGTTCTTCACAAAATGATATCTAATACTTATATATTTATTCCTAGAGTTTTCTATGTTATTTTTAGTGTAGTAGATTGCACTTTCAGAGTCAGAAAACATTAAGGGTTTTTCAAAATCTAATTTCAATGTTTTACTGCTTTCTTCATAGATATTTTGTAACCAAATAAGTTATTTTGCCGTTTCTGAAATGGCTATGTATTCAGCCTCCATTATCGATAATGCAACACACTTTTGCTTTCGGGTTTTCCAACAGATAGGGATATTTTTAAAGAACATTATGTTACCTGAAAATGACCGTCTGTCATCGCGGTCGGAGGCCCACGAAGCATCAGCAAATTTCGCTTAAGTGTTTCGAGGTGTCTATGGTCATTGAAATACAGTAATCGCTAGTTGTAATAACATAGTTCAATACTTGACATAAGAATTTCCAATGAGCTAATGTTGGATGGGATTTATACTGCGCTAACAAGGTAATTGAAAAAAGAATGTCTGGTCTTGATCGGGTTGCGAGAAAGAGCAATGATCCGATCAAATTTCGATAAGGAAATTTTCCTTCAATAGATGGTTCACCTTCATTATGTTTAATAACTTGACCTTGAGGTATTGGCAATTTAGTTTTTACAAAATAGATATCTTTAAATTTTTCTTTTAAGCGTTCAATGTAAGATTTTTGATGTAACTTCCATTTATTGTTAAAATATGAAAATTCAATACCAAGGACTTTCCTAATTGGACCTAAATCATTAATTTCAAAATGTGCTTTTAACAGATTTACCCATCTCAGAATCAGACTTTGAAAAAAATATTAAATCATCAACATAGACTAAATTGATAGTTTTACAATTTAGAAAATACACACAATTTGTGTTTAAAAAGTAAGAAAATCCTAAAGTTTTTAAAGTGGATTCCAATTCTGAATGCCACTGTCTGCCGGCTTGATGCAAGCCATATAAGGCCTTCTTTAATTTTAATACATGAGACTCTGAATTAACATCTACAGGACATTCAAAATTTTTGGGTATCTCCATGAAAGTTTCTTCATTTAGCTTACCATAAAGATATGCACATTTAACATCAACATGCTTATGAACCCATTTCATGGAGATAACCAAAAGTGTTATGAAAAAATAAATCAATTCAAAATGCATCACAGGTGAAAAAACATCATGGTAGTCAATACCAGCTTTTTGCTTGAAACCTTGCGCTACTAAGCGCGCTTTAAATTTACAAAAATTTCTATTGTCCTCTTTCAACTTATAAACCCAGCGACAGCCGACTACCTTTCTGTCCGAGGGACGAGGGACAATGCTGTATACATCACGAGTCCTCAAGGTAGTCAACTCGTCAAGCAATCACATATGCTTAAATATATACATACATATGTATTGCATATAAACATACGTATATATATATATATATATATATATATATATATATATATATAATTTTTTTTTTTTCACGTTAAGTTTTGTATTCGGGTAGAGTTCAGCTTTTTTGATCAGCTTGCACTTTCATGCCTGCTAACAGAAGGAGATTCATCTCCAGAATCCTCGTCTTGAGGGGGAGGTTCCTCATCAGTTTTACTTTCATCATACAATTCAAAAGTTACGTGTTGCTTACTTTTATTCTCACTTGAAGGGCCAGAACCCAAGTGCTGAAAATTTTCTACAATTTGTACATGCTTTGTCTCTATCACCTCAGTGGTGCCAGGTAACCAAATTCTATATCCCTTTGTCCCCATGGCATAGCCCACTAAATAGCCTTTTGATGCTCTTCTATCCAACTTACTCCTATTCCGCTGGGGCAAATGTACAAAAGCTTCACTCCCAATGGCTCTAAGATGCCTAACCGAAAAACTCTTGTTTTTCCAAAAGTTTAGCGAAGCCTTTCCGTTTAGTTTCTTATGTCAGGCATTTTATTTTTCAGCGAATTAGCGGATTTCCGCTAATTTTAAATAGCTGATTAGCGGACTTCCGCGAAATTTAACATTTTCAGAACTTTCGTGATTTTTAATCTTTTCAGATCTTCAGCGAATTTCAATCAGATTTTCTTCAATCTGGTTTTAATTAAAGTACTTTCGTATGATAAAAACAGTGTCATTCTTGGTCATTCTGCGCTCTGTTTATAAATAAATGGAAACCGGTTGGCTCACCAAACTGAAGTTAGTAAGTAAGCCAATGGAAAACACGCAACTAGAAACATCAATGGGATTAATCCTATTGGCTGCCGAGCTCGTCACTTCTTAAAACGCCACATATTGTATCGTTAATTAGTGATATTAAAGCACCAGATTCTTTTGGTATTGTGTATCTGTTAATAACAGACTTATAATACAGTATAGGACCGATTATCCGGAATTGTCAGGACCGAAGGTTTTCAGAATTTTGGGTCCTTTTTCCTTTTAATTTTTCCGATTTAAAAATACAGTACAAAGTCTCAAATCCAGAATCGTCGGGACCACGGTGATTCCGGGAATTTTTTTCCGATTTTCAGTGAGGAAACCAGACTTTTCACCCTCTGCGCAAACTTTAAAGCTTTTTTTCGATCTCTTTTTACACAAGAAACAATCTCATAAATCGCACAATATTTATTTCGCAACATTATTTTTTACAAAATATCTCAGTAATTTTTGTTTGCCGCATTGATTTAGCTTTTTCGAACGCCTTTTCTTTAATTAAAGTTATTGTCATTATTTCTTGCGCTGTAGCAAAACCCTGCTGCTGACATCGTTCAATGGACTAATCAGTCTATCAATACGAATTTTTTCACCACGTACCTCACTTTCACTGATTTTATATGTAAAAGCTCATTATAAAATTTTGATCACATAGAAATTTGACAGATATTAAATTTCTGCATAAACCGGGAGCAGAATATACTTTATCAAGATTTAAAATGTTACCTGAATCTAATCTTAAAGAGATACTGCCAATACCCTTGATGGCCATAGTCCCTCTTGCCATGGCTGCCTTGCCCTCAGTGTTCTGGAAGGTCTTGAAGACTCGACGATTATTGCAGAAACAGTCAGTCGCGGCACTATCCAAGCTACACTGCATAGGAAAACACTCGTTGACGAGAGCAGCGATGTAGGTGGCCTCTGGTTTCTTTCCTCGTCCTCGTGAAGAAGACCTTTTCCTTTGGGGGGATCCTCTTTTGGAACAGTCTCTTATCAGTTGTGTGTGTCAATGTTGTACAACTGCCCTTTAGAAAATCTTATAAAGAACTATCTGATAATTATTCCTTAACTAAACAACGGTTTCAAAATTTATGGAGAAGATTTAGTCATGATTCGGAATTACATCGGCAGTACAGTGAAATCATTCGCGATTACTTAAAGCAGGGCATTATAGAAGAAGTTAAGATTGAGATAACAGATAACGAGTTTAGAGAACGGCCTTTGTATTATTTACCTCATCAGGCCGTGAGAAAAGAACACGGCAAAGAAAGAAATTCTGCGCCAGAAAAGAAAGAAATTCTGCGCCATACCGCGCCAAAACTTGAAACCTGTGCCATCCTGCTACATAAGGGCTTTATCGTACGATTCTGTGCCAAAAGAAAAAAAACAGCTACTCTGCTCATTACAAACTGCTTTTAAAAAAAAAAAAAAAAAAAAGTGCCAACTTGCTGTACGTTTTGTTTCTGCGCTTGCACAACTGACTACCGTAATTTATGGAAGAAACCCCGCACCCACGAAAATGAGCTTAATTAACTAGAAAATCAACAGAAACATCACAGTCACGATCTCCCCACCTCCACCCCTCCGGAAAAAAAAAGAAACATCGCACTGTGATATATTTTGGAAAAGGGGGGGTGGTGGATCAACGGTAAAAATATCTCCTTTTTTTCCCCCCTTACCATATAATGTTTTAAGTATTTATTGCTATTTTACGAAGCTTACGATTTCCATTTTCAAATAATCAGTGTCCGATTTAAAACATCAATTTTTATATTCACAGAGGCAAATTTATAGAATTAAATAAATAACTTGTAAAAAGTTCGGACAGTATAGCACGTGCTGTTAAAACGAAAGAACCAGCTGATAGTAGGCTCCAGTCAAAAGTAAACACTTTTTTTTTCCCCCCCCTCTGACATCCAGCTGTTTATTACGTAATGAGCGTGCTTCAGCAAATTGTTTGTTTTAAGCATTGAATGTTGTGTGCTAACTCTTGATGTTTATTCATTTATTACTTCGGATATTTGTAACACTGGGATTTATTTTAAAAGCACTCAGGGTTTCCTGAGCTTGCTAATTACTCGTAGTTGACTTTTTACCGTAATAACAACGTAAGGCAGTGTTCATTCGGTACAGTGCTCCTTCACAGGGCGCAAAGCCGCACGGCGAAAAAACACAAATAGCTTATAGATGAACTTCTTTTTTTTTTTGGCGGGGGGGGGGGGGGTAGAATGGTTAAATTCGCACAGGGTGCAACAGACTAATTTTGGTTGCGATTCGGTATTTTAAGAACAATCAGGCCCGGACTGGCTCCTACGGGGGCTCCTTACTGGTGAATTTGGAGGGAATAGAATATTAGGATATGTAATATTTGAAAATTAGGTTTACTTGCCATATTTAACTATTTTAAAGCTGGGGGGGTTGATTCTTCGGGGGATCCTTCGCGGGGCGTGGTCTGTGGGGTCCTTTGCAACGCCACTGTATCTAAGAGTAAGATTACAAAGAAATAAATAATCGGACCACTTTGGTACATTACTTGGATGTATATCAAATTACTTTGATAAGAAAGTAGTAGAGGCCTCGCTGGGGGTTCCTTTCTTATGCCGGGGGCCCTTGTCGATCGCCGACCTGGCCAGTGAACCTGAGAACAATGGACGTTCATGGGAACACAGGGGTGTGGTTAATCAAGGGTAGTGCGTTTTTGCGGTATTTTAAGAAACTTTAGCCCATCAATATATATATATATATTAAAACCTTCATTAAATTTTAATTATAGTTCTGAAATGTAGACATAAAAAGCTTCTTTTTTTTTTTTGGATTTATTGAAGAGACATCGGTTGGATTTATATACCCATCCACAGCGTTTGATCAAACCGCTTTTCAACGGGGTAGGCTCGCATTCTGATTCGTTACGCTGTGCTCCGTGCACCGCTAAAAGGTACGTGATCTGTGGGGGCGTCATCTTTTGAGACAAATATTACTAAATAACTTTTATAATTTTTCGTTGAAGATCGACCAAAAAAATAAAAAATATCGTAAACGCCGCAGCGTTTCTTCCATAAATTACGGTACTATTACGCCACTCTAAAAGAACGTAATTGGTTCAGAACAAACCAGTCAGAATAACGGAGAAAAGAGAAAAAATGTCATTGATCATCATTTTATGGCCAGCACTGCGCTCAAGATAGGGTTCCTCAGGGGGGGAGGTCGTGACCCCCCTTATTCCCCCCCCCTTGGCTACGCCACTGTAATGGAGATAAAAAAATAAAAGTTAAATAAAAAAATTTTGCAAAAGTTATTCATTTTTCATTTAATTTTTAATCTATAGTCTTTGTTATTATTATTATTATTCTGGTGTTAAAAATTACCTGTAACTTTGAATGTAGCATCTAATAATATATTAGGTTAAGGTAAGTTTATATTTTTCATTTTTAAATGCTTATTATTTATTGAAGTGGGCTTCTTTTATCTGAGTAATATTTAATACTCTCAAATTTACTAAGATATAGATTAAGAATGAAATTTGCTCCAATTTGTTGCTTTAGTGCTCCAAATCGTCAACACTGTTGCTCCAAAAAGCTGCTCCAAATCAGCCTTACCCAATTCCCACCCCTGAAAGAAGGACGCTTAACATCGAAAATAGGAATTGTATTTGACGCAGGAAGCCACCAAAATAACGAACTTTAGTTAAATGATTGTTTGTGGCCAGGAATAAACTTAAATCCAAATCTTTTAGACATATTGATTAATTTCAGACTGAATAGAATAACCCTTTGTTCTGACATTAAACAAGCTTTTTTGCAAATTTGTCTCGCTGACGAGCACAAAGACGCTTTCTATTTCTGTGGAGTAATGAAAAACAGCGAGTTCATAAAAAACCCAAACTACAGGTATACCGTTTCAATAGGGTAAATTTTGGTGTCAGTTCAAGTCCTTTTCTACTCGCAGCCACGATCAGGCATCATATTGAAAAATACAAAGATGAATTTCCTGGTACTGTTGAACTTTCAGACAAAAGTTTCTACGTTGATGATCTTATTTCCGGTGTTAATGAATTAGAAGAAGCACTTCAAACATCACGAAGAGCAAAAAAATATTATGGAAGCTGCTGGAATGGATCTCAGAAAATGGATTAGTAATGATGCTGCTTTAATGGAGCAATGAAAAAAAGAAAATTTCGATGTACACCCTCTACATGAAACTGTAAGCTTAGGCGCATAAATTAAACAAAAGTCTTGCGACTTTCATGGGACACTCATCGAGATTATTTAACTATGGACACTAGAAGTCTATTGGAATTTGTTTCCATAGATAAAAATACAAAACGCTTCCTACTACACTACAAGCTGTGGGGAAGATATTTGACCCTTTAGGGTTAATTTCACCTTTCACCGTTAGAGTAAAATGCCTCATTCAAGATCTCTGGAGTGAAAAAATTCAATGGGACGACCCTTGCCGCCGCATATTGAAAAGGAGTGGAAGAAATGGTGTGAAGAATTACCACACTTAGAAAATCTAAAAATACCCCGATTAGCTCTAGATTCAACTGAACAGGAAGATGTTGAACTACATAGTTTTTGCGACGCCAGCCAGAGGGCATATGGTGCAGCAATATATTTGAAATTCAAAACAGGGAATGGAATTTCAGTTAAGCTTTTGCAGGGATGTTAATTCTGCGCCGAAACACAAATTCTTGCGCCGAACTGCGCTTTTAGCCGATTTTTGCGCCGGTCTGCGCCGAATACGTCATTTTGACTCTTTCAAGGTGCGCCGAAACACAAATATTGTGCCGAACTGCGCTTTTAGCCGATTTTTGCGCCGGTCTACGCCGAATACGTCATTTTGACTCTTTGTTAAATTTTTGCCACGCTCATTTATCTTTTAAAGCGTGTATGGAAAGCTAGTTAGCAGTAAAGCAAGATTCAAACTGCGTACGAAAGCTGCATTCCGAAGCCATTCTACCCGCCCCGGATCGGACCAGTCGGGCTTTGTTAGTCACCTCAATCAGGGCCGGCCAGATAGGCAAACAAGTAATCATCGCAACGGGCACTGTTTTTTGTTTATGAAGGGGCACGATTTCCAACTTAAAATCATAAAAGCAATTTTGAAAAAAGTAAAATGGACGTCTTTTTCTACGTTTGCAGGGTGGAGTGGGAGTCATGTACCGCAGGGCCGCCCCTGATCTAAACCAGACTGGTCCGTAAAGAAAACAGTATATTACGGTGACGTCCCAGCCCCTAAAAAATCACGGTTTATGACCCGGCCCATAGCAAGAATGAAAATTGGAAGCATGACCGGTTTAGAAATCAGAATCTAGGCTGTCTGAATTAATAGAATATTTCATTTCAAAATAATCCGGAAATCCGCTGCCAGTGGTGTGGTCGCGGGGGTAGAGATCTGTGCGGGCCCAGGCTTTTGCAGCACGATTCATTCAAGGCACGGGCTGACCTCAGCATTTTCTAGAATGGACCGGAACAAGCGTATACTCTTAAAGACGGTCCTCTGCGCTTGCAAAATCGAGCCTTTCCGGAAATTTTTGCTCTCCTAAAATTTGGACAAGACCAAACGATTGGCTTGTGATTCCCCCCCCTTCCTTAAATCATGATTAATATACGAGCTGGACCGGGTCTGACTTTTTTATTTTGATTAAATGCCGGGCCGGGCTAGACGTTTTCGGCCCGTGAAGATCATGAGCCCCCGCTCACTACATTTTCATTCGAGCTTATGTCAGCAAAAGTAAGCATTCTTCACTTTTCATCATGGACGCATGATTTTCGAGTCTTCAGTTGCGAGTGTTCCTAAACCTTTTTTCTTAAAACTACACCACTGTTTTTCTTTTTGTGTGTGTCCTGGCTCTACGAGAGGGGGCAGACGGGGCGACGCCCCTGGGCCCGTGTTCAGCCAAAGTGCGTCCGCAAATTTTTCAGAATGTGTTACGAATTTCATTTATAGATCCGTAATTAAAATCTTTATTTTAAAATAGACTAAATTTTGAATACATAATTGTAGAATGATATAAACGGCAGAAATGTTAATTCTACCATTTAAATATTAGTATTTTTACAACCTTCGAACATACATTAAAAGTACCATTGCATATAAGAAATACTTCCCTCCCACTCTCTTTTCCATTTAGCATTCATATAAAAAACATTAAAAAGAGCAGTTTCACACACACACACACAAAAAAAAAAAAAAAAAAAAAAAAAAAAATTCCTTCCGTCCATGTAAATCCATGTATTGTTTTTACCAAGTTGCTGATAGCATAGCCTGTATACACCCTTTTTTTCCCAGAGCTTTCCTAAAGTGCTTTCAAATAGTGTTTTGCTTTTAGCAAATGGTGTTTGCTTGCAAACTTTGCTTTTCTTGTATGCATTTATTGTGTTCCTAAATCTTCAATTTTATGCTCCAAAATCATGTTAATTCTGATCTCGAATCTTAGTTTTCTTCTCGGAAACTATTTTTTTGTGCTACCGAGGTGCTCCCAAATGGAATTTTTCTGCTCCCAAATAGAATTTTTCTGCTCCCGAGGTGCTCCCAAATGAAATTTTTTCTGCTCCCGGGGTGCTCCCAAATCGAGTGTTGGAGTTAACATCCCTGCTTTTGACTTCAAAAGTTTAACTGAAATTCCATTTCCTGTTTTGGTTTTCAAATATATTGCTGCACCATATGCCCTCCAGCTCGACGGACCAGGTATGATAGTATTATTTATTTAAATTCAACGGACCACTGCTGCCAAGTAAACTTCAACTTTTTATTCTAGATTAAAATATTCTGTGTACACATTTTTTTTTTACAAGGCAGAATTTGATTTAATTGTGGGCTTCAATTAGAACACTTATTACCCACGTCTAATTCTCTTGCCGTACAAACAGCTTTTGGCTCTTCTCGCCAGTTGGCGAAAGCAGGGACCGTTCGTTGGCACACATGCGCCAACAGCGTATTTATATATACAGTAAAAGCTTGACTATCCGGAAAGCACGGGAAGCGTCGAATGCTGGATAAGTGAAAATTCCGGATAGTTGAGCTTATAAAAAAAGATAGAAACATTCGCCGGCAAAACCAGAGGGGGAGGGGAGAGGGGCATTATGCGTGTGCATACTGCTCAATTTTTATTTATGCAGTTTTGTAACAAAGTTTTAATTGAATTTATGCTAATGAAAGTTTATATTGCAGAGTTTAAAAACGTTACAAGACTTTTATTATAATATGTCTTTGCACCCTTGGGAAGATTAATAATAAATTAAAGTAATAACACCTGCTGATTTTCAAAGCTTAAAAGCTTTTTACACTAAGAGAGTGATAAAATAATAATAATAAATCAAGTGTTATTTCCTGCTCCCCCTCCTTCCTCTTCAGTTTCTGTTCATAGTCAAATCATTGTAATGCCTAAGCCGGAAAGTAGGTCACGAATCACTACATTTAAATAATCTGCAATCAGCATTTCTGCTATGTGTTTATTTTAGCACAAAAGATGAAACATATCATAGTTCTGAGTTAATCATTAAAAAAAAAAAATAAAAGAACTTTTTGAAAATAATGTAAACATATTGCTATAGTAATGAACAGTATGATCACTGTTTTATCTCCTTGTCTTCCCTTCTGTGCTTGCAGATGCAACAGTGAAATGTTGTGATTTTGTATTTTGTAATCATTTAGGCTGTTTTTCTTTTGTATTTTTAAACACACCATTGTAATTTATGGAAATATTAGTATTCTCTGGTATTTGGAAATTTGCACCTGCTGCCACCATACTGTTTGGACAGCTGGAGAGGAGGGGTCACTGTACTAATCAATCTTTTGAGAAGACACAAAAAAGAAAAAGAGGGAAGCTGAAAATTTTCCGGTTACTTGGATTCCGGATAATCGAGCTTTTAACGTACATAGATAACTTTTTTAAATATTAGTGAAATGCTGGTAATTTTTTTACCTCCTTTTTTTTAATTAAAAAATGAGCAGTTAATTGACTTTCAGGATTTAAAAACCCATTTTTTTTTTTGGGTTTTTGGGGTTTTATCTGGTTTTTTTGGGTTTTATCAGGGTTTTTTCAGAAGGGATGGGGTTTCAGAATATTTGAAAAAAAAATTTTGCTTATTACTAAATACAACTTAAAGCAAACTAATTGATTACAAAAATCAATTATAAATAAAAAGTGGTTAATTTAATAATAGTAATAACTGACTACAATTATTAATCATACATGAATAAATGTATAAATCAATAACAATAGCAACCCCAATCATGGTTTTCTCTTAGATATATTGACTATTAGTAATAATTTTAACAGTAATATACTAGTGCTTAATTACAACTTTTTAAACTAATGATTTTTTTTATGATTAAAAAATACTTATTCATTTTAATACAGATAGGCATAAAAATTTATTCTAGAAAGTTTTAATGCCTATGTGAAGTTTTTTCCCCCCCTTAAGTAGTGGTGGTGTGGGGGGAGGTAGGGAGCTGTTTATAAACTTTACAAGTGGTGTACTGATGTTAAGCAATGTATTATCTACGTAATTAAACTTGAAGTTTTTTCTCGTTTTTTTTCAAGTGGCTTTTTCGAAAAACCCACCCGGGTTTTTCGGGTTGGGCAAAATCATAACAACCCTGTTGACTTTACATATTTATGAACACTTAATGTTATGAGTTTTTTCTTTCCTGGTTACTGTTTCAAATTTAAATCAGTTAGTAAATAGCAAGGTTAATGTAATGTGTCATAAGATTTAAGAAAAATTGAAAAGCAACAAAATTCAAATTTAATATCTGAGTGTTTTCTCTTACATTAAAATAATTTCATTGTGATATTAGTTTTTTTGTGTGATTGTTTAATGCTATGTTAGGGCTATCTGCCAAGGATGGGGGGTGCCTCGGTAGAAGATTTCTAAGGAGTTCTAATGCTTATTCACTTGTGATATTAAGTAAATAACAACTTGAATCAATTTAGTACTATGGTACTGTACTATATATTCATGATATAAAAAATATGTATTTGTTTACCAATTAGTGAATACTTAAATTTGTTTACCGGTTGCCGAATATTTAAGTATTCAGCCGAACCGAATATTCAGTTTGTCTGCTGAATAGGCAAAACACCGTATACCAACCGAATATTCAGTGCATCCCTAGACCTAATAAAAGGTAATGAGCCTAACTGTATGAACTGTTTAAAATTTCAGACAGTAAATAAATTATTATTTTAGTAGCAAGTCTTTACAGAGCTCATCCACTGAGTTTAAGGGTGCAATATCCAAGAGAAGTTAAAAAAAAATTAAATATAAGTGACTCTGTTTTAAATTTGCTGGAAAGCGAAAAGTGTTCTATTACGTCGGTATCATGAGTAAGATTGGCAATGGTGAAATGCTTGTGAACATGTTGAACTACTTAAGGAAAAAAAACTGTTTTAAATTTATATACAGCAGAAGCTTGATTCATTGTTTTGGATACCGCATGCCTCTATTGATGAATGGGGGAATAATACTGTAATCAGGGGCAGGTTTAGTTGGCGACTTTTTTTTGTACCAATGTCCAACTTTGGTGACTTTTATTTCTTGCCAAACATAACATATGTAGTTATATAAGAAAAAATAAACCCAAAATTACAATATAATTACCGTAATTTATGGAAGAAACGCCGCGGCATTTACGAGTTTAAAAGTTAAAAAATTTATACCGGGTGCGGTGTTTACGATATTTAAAAATCAATGGCGGCTCGTGGGATACAGCAATTACAGCCGGACTGCACTTGAAATTATCAGCACATACTTTAAAATAATTTATTCTACTAATTTTCCTAAATTCAGATTAGAATTGTGGAATTCCTATGGTAAATTAAAAAAATCTCCGAAAAAAACAACAACAACAACAACAAAAAAAAACGTATTGTGGCCGGATTGCTCATTCAGAAAAAAAGCACTTTAATCTTCCCGCAATTCAATTGGGAAAATCTTTGGTTCAGTCCAGAGCGCTGAAAAGAAAATTGGCAGCACTGTTGCCATGACAACGACTGCGTAAGCACCTCTCCGGCATAGGGAGTATGCAGCTGATACAGCCGATGAAAGATTTTTTAATGGCGGCTGAACTTGAGAACTTGACTAACTGATTGGCTCGCACGAGAAGTGAGGGAGGGGGTAAGGAGAATATATGTTTGGAAAACTCTCGACTTTGTTGCTGAATTTATCAAGAAGGTAAGCCTGAATAGACGCTTATGAATGGACAATTACCCATCAAAGCAGTATTGTTTTTAAGTAAGCAAGAACTGGCATTTAGAGGACATGGCGAGCGAGAAAATTCTTTAAACATGGGAAATTTCAAAGAGCTTTTAAAATTATTGATATCTGAATTAAAATAACGCCTTTTTATGGGACATCACTGACCGATTTGCATGTTTAAAAGAAAGGAGGATTGATTTGACTTATAAAAAATAAGTAAGTTTTCTTTTCTTCTCAAGTTACTGTTACAAAAGAAAATTCTAAGGAAACTTCGAATCACACACAGATTAATGCAATTTTGAGGATAAGAGTGGCTGGTTAAAATTTATGTCCATTTATGAAAGTAAAATAGGATCTCTTACATTTTGTATGTAATTTTTTTTTTTTCTCCTCGGTGAGGGCTTAATCCGCCAGCTTTCGAATTAAGTAACAAAGATTTTCCAATACTGTCCAGAGGAAAGGGGGGGGCTCTTATGCTTCCGCCTGCACTAACAGTTTTGACCACGGGCCGCCACTGTTAAAAATTTTCTTTTTAGCCGATCTTCAACTAAAAATCATAAAAATTATTTAGTAATAATTTTCTCAAAAGATGGTGCCACCACCGTGCACGTACTTTTTAGCGATGCACGGAGCACAGCGTAACGAATTAGAATGCGAGCCTACCCCCTTGAAAAGTGGTTTGATCCAATGCTGTGGGTTGGTATATAAATCCAACTGATGCCTCCTCAATTAAGTAAAAAAAAAAAAAAAAAAAAAAAGAAGCTTTCTATGTCTACATTTTAGAACTATAATTAAATTTTGATGATTGTTTTAATATGTATATTTTGATGGGCTAAAATTCCTAAAAATAGTACCGCAAAAACGCACTACCCTCGATTAACTGCACCCCTGTGTTCCAATGAACGTTCATTGCTCTCAGGCTGGGACTGGCCATGTCGGCGATTGCTGAGAGCCCCCGGCATAAGGGAGGGCCCCCCAACCCCAGCAAGGCCTCCCCAAAATGGATATACTGTTTTATAATTAAAGTAATTTGATATACATCAGAGTATTGTACCAAAGTAGTTCGATTGTTTATTTCTTTGTAATCCTTTTTACACAGTGACGTTGTGAAGGACCCCACAGACCACGCAGCATCGCCGAAGAATCAGGGACCCCAATAGCTTTAAAATAGTAGTTAAATATGGTTTTAGGCAAGTAAACCTAATTTTCAAATATTACATATCCTAATATTCTATTCCCTCCAAATTCACCAGTAAGGACCCCTTTTCAATAGCCGAGGACCCCCCATAGGAGCCAGTCCGGGCCTGATTGTTCTTAAAATACTGAATCTCAGGAAAAACTAGTCTGTTGCGAATTTAACCATTCTACCCCACCCACCCACCCAAAAAAAAAAAAAAAAAAAAAAAAAAAAAAAAAAAAAAAAAAGTTCATCTGAAAGTTTAACTATAAGTTGTTTGTGTTTTTTCGCCGTGTGACTTTGCGCCCTGTGAATTAGCACTGTACCGAATAAACACTGCCTTACGCTATTATTACAGTAAAAACTCTACTACGAGTAATTGGCAAGCTCAGGAAACGTTAAGTGCTTTTAAAATAAACCCCAACATCAAGAGTTATCACACAACATTCAAAGCTTAAAACAAACAATTCGCTGAAGCACACTCATTAGGTAATCAACAGCTAGCCGTCCGCAAAAAAAAAAAAAAAAAAAAAAGTTTACTTTTGACCGTGTGTGTGGAGCCGGCTGGCTGTTTTGTTTTAACAGCATGTGCTATACTGTCCGAACTTTTAGCGAATGCAAGAAGTTTTTTACAAGTTATTTATTTATTTCTATAAATTCGCCTTTGTGTATATAAAAACTGATGTTTTACACGAAATTGGACACTGATTATTTGAAAATGGAAATTGTAAGCTTCGTAAAGTAGCGGTAAATACTTTAAAACATATGGGAAGGGGGAAAAAATGAGATATTTTTACCGTTAATCCACCCCCACCCCCCCTCCCAAAATATATTCCAGTGCGACGTTGCTTTTTTTTTTTCGGAGTGGGGGGGGGGGGGGGGGGGAAGAGATCGCGGCTGCGGCGCTTACGCCAGGCATGGCGTTTCTGATAATTTTCTTGTTAATTAAGCTCATTTTCGTGGGTGCGGCACTTACGACGGGTGCGGCATTTCTTCCATAAATTACGGTATCTAAACACCTTATTAAAACATTTGTAGACATATTTCAAATGCAATTACAAACAAAATGAACATAAACAAAGCACTAGCTCTGGGCTACAGGTATGTTAACTGCAAAAAAGGAAACAGCAAAATTTCCCTTAAAATGTTAAAATTATAGTTTAAAATTAATAGAAAATCACTTAAATAAACAGACTACCTCCCTTCCGAGATTCATTGTTTTAATATATTCAAAGCACACAGAATTTAAACTACTAAAAACAGAATAAAATCAAAAGTCACCCCAAACAACTCAAAAATCCTTATATATTGATTCATATTAAACCTAAGTAGTGTAAGTGATTTCTGCAAATTCGTCTAAGTAAACAAATATATTGAATAAAATTATCCATCTTTCTTAAAACACTAAAAATCTCCATTTTTCATCACAAATCATTATTCAGCAACTCACATAAAATAACACAACATATGATAACCTTTATGTAAATACGCTACAATAGAAAACAATATTAAAGCTCAACCATAAGCCAATGCAGTAAATCATTCAATAAATATTTAAATAAACAAAGGCACACACCTCAAATCTTATATTTAATTCCTTATTTAGTGGCCTTGATGCATTAAAAAGCTCCCAAATAAGCAGAATTTAAGCCTACCCCGGATACGTTAAATAATCTGCCCAACAAACATTTTCAAACTTCACCACAATTCATATACAACAAGTTTTATAAAAATTTGGCTGTTTGTGAAAAAATGTAAATCTCATGTGATTTGAATCTATAAATAAAACATTTCTTCTACCATTTTTGGTCTATTTTTTTATAGCGTATAATATTAATGTATTGTTATTACTGTATGTAATGGCTTCATTCTATTTTTCTTAGTCATTCAACAAATCTAGGTGGCCCACTTTTGTTATGTCCACTACTGGTACATCAAAATTTTGCTATCTCCACTTCTTGTGCATAGAAGTGACCTAAGTTTTAATATTAAAAAAAATATTTCAATTATTTTGATATTTTAGATGATTATTACTTTAGATATGTTTGAACAACCGTAAAAAAATATAGATTAACAAAACTTTTCTTAAATTAAAATGATAATTGAGCAGCTATCCTGAAGTAGCCCATTACTGGAGCATTTACCTTATAACAATGTATCAAATTTTTAAATAGAATTTTCTAAAAAATACACGAGAGTTGACGGTTAATTCTTTGGCATTTTACTTCACTATGGGTCCCCTATAATCATCAAAATTGGTGATCTGAGCCTCCCCTTGTATTTTGTAAGTTAGAAAATATCTGCTTAAAGTTGAAATAATTGTTTCATTTTAGTTTAAAAAATGAGTGAAACTCCTGTTGGTCATGAAAGTTCACCTGAACCATCACTTTCTGAATTATGTGTGAAGTTAGAAGATAAGTTTTCAAATTTGCAAGACTTAAGCAAAGCAGAAGCTATGAGAGTTTATGCTCGCATTCGACCTATGTTAGAATCAGAGATTAAAGCTGGATATAAGGTATGTATGACTTTAGATGCTATTTCCTCTATTCTAAAAAAAAAAGTAACTCTAGCTGAAGCCGCTGCTGTCAAAAGCTTGTCATGCTATCTCCTCCGAAATTGTGGGGATTTGAGTTTCAATGAAGGTGTCAATGGATTTGGAGAATTCCAGGGAACAAGGTAAGCTGACTGAAAATTTTGAAATTTCAATTACTTTAAAAAATATTAATAAAAAACTGAAAATATAGAATTTCCGGTCCAGTCTAGTTTCCCCTACCGGTCAGTGTCAGGAAATCTCTCCTCCACCAAAGAACATAGTCAGATTGACGGCAGCTCTGTTGTTGAACAATTTTAGATAGAGAAAGTGGTGAAAACTGTTGATACAAACAAAATTTGTGTCTGTTATACTGCCGCTCCACAAAAATGAAATTGGCGATTGCGAGAGTGCGTCTTTCGTCGTCTGCGCGCACCCCTGAGATGTTCATTTTCACTGTACTACACGCTCAGCAAAAGCCCAATTGACAGCTGCGAAAATGCAGAGTTACGAGGCTGGTGAGATTATTTTGAATTAATAAATTGGAAAATTCAAGTTTTGAGCAATGGGGAAAATTCTTTTTATGTAAATACAAACTACTATGCAACAATAATTATTAAGACTTTTTCCACTTGGATATCCCCTTTTTTTCCATTTTGACGTAACAGCATGCCTGAGAGAAGATGCCCCTTTTGCCCTCCCCTAGTAGCAGGCCTCTGCATACATATTGAGAAAAACTGCAGATAAAGCCAAATATGATGAAAATTTAATTCTAAAATAAAATGTTTTCGATCATTTTTGGGTTAGAATATTTGCGTGATTTTGGAAAATTTGTGATAAATCGACCGTTTCCCGTTATTTTGCGATTACAAAGCTTGAATTTTTTGTGTTTTTATTGAAATAAAACATAATAATGGTCTTGCATAACTTTTGTAACATTTTAAGTGTACTAAAGCATCTGACTCTACCATTGATGAATCTCACTAGGACTTAGAAAACATAAATATTTTTCTACATTTAGTCCAGTCATTTGGTCAAAAAAAGGGGGTTACCTGGAAAGTTTTCCGGGAGTTTTGAAAATGGGCAGTTTTATAGATTTCGATGTGCTCTTTCCGAATTTCAACTTTGCCCCCTCGTATCTTTGCCGTTCGTGCCGCTATATTCGAAAAATGGCACCCAAAACCAGTTTTTTTGGCAATATCTCCTTTCCGACTCATTTCACGAAAAAAACAATTACAAAAAAGAAAACTAGAGAAAACTTCCTACAATTTATGTAATTACCCTTTTTTCGTAAAATCAATTGTTTTTTGGCGTACGAGTGCCGCAAAGTGTAGTTCAGTATGCGTTTTGGCCAAAAAACATATTTCCACACCACCTTGTGAGGTAAAGTAAGCGGCGTGTTTTTTTTAATTTTTTCCGTGGTAACCCCAGTAGACCTAATCCTCATGCATTTAACTCGGGGATGGGCAAACTATGGCCAGCGGGCCAAATACGGCCCGCCTGAAGGTTTTATCCGGCCCGCAGATAGAACTTTGCAGGATGTGTTTTTGAGCAAGTTTGGCAGCTGAAAGACAACATTGTGTCGTTCTTCCATGAGAGACAGTGTTCTGCGGAGTGCGAAATGTAATATACAGAATGGCTTTCGGACATTGCGTTTTTCACAGATCTTAGTCATATGAGCAACTTGAATGTCAAGATGCAAGGGAAAGATCGATGATATCTGGGCCCATCTCAAAGCTTTTAAACTAAAACCTAATCTGTTTGCTAGGTAGCTAGCTAAGAATGACTTGTCTTATTCCTTGAGGTTAAATTCAATACTCTCAATAAATGAAGAGAAGCTTAAGAATTATGAAGATGACTTGAAAAAACTGCATTTTGAGTTCGAATGCAGATTTCAAGATTTCAGTGTCATTCAAACAGAATTGCATATTTTTACCATGCCTTTGAATGTAAATTGTGAAGCAGTGAGGTCAGATTTGCAGCTTGAATGAATTGAGTTGCAGTCTAACGATCATCTCAAGCAGTTATTTTTAAATATTCCAAAGTTAGAGTTTTACAAATCATTATTGTTTCCCAAATTTAATATCTCAGGCTCAGAAAATCAGTGCTATGTTTGCTTCATCTAATATATGTGAACAAGTGTTTTCAAGTATGAACCTTAGAAAGAATTCTTTCAGACGTAGACTGGCAGATGAGCATTTAGCCTCGTTCCTTAGAATGAGAACATCTCACTTCGAACCTCAATAGGAACTTTTAAAATCTCATTAACATATTTAAATTGTAATAGTTTTATATTGTTTTTAAAATTTTTGAAACATTTATCTTGGCCCGCCAAACTTTTTTTTCGATTTTTGGCCCGCGACCGAAAAAGTTTGCCTTTCCCTGTTAACTAATCCGAAATTTAGGGCATTCTCCATCGCTTCGCTGTTCTTGATGGACCAGGTGTTGCAAGTTCATTGTCTCTAGTACCGATCGAAATTTCTTCCATATTAGCTGCGATGGGATTATCAGTTTCATCGCAATCTTCATTCTCGATTTCATGATACGTTTGCTCAAAAATAGTCTCCGATTCTTCATCACTATCTTGTAATGGAACTTGCGAGTTATCACAGGTACCATTGCAGTTCGTGCATATAACCAACATCTCCTAGATATAGAAAGCCTAACAACTGGTACGTCCCCAAGCTTTCACGTCATCAGTAGCCTTCAAGAATGACGTCATCACAATTTAACTCTCATAAAGTAAAACTATTTAAAGTTTCTGGCGAATTTACTCACGCACAACAGCATTTTACTGATTTGAGATTGAAAATTTTAATTTTACGGCAAAAGGCAAGTTTTTAACTGTAATTAATTATGTAGTGTAATAAGGAAATAGATCATAATGAATTGTTTTGTATCATAAAGGTATTTTATTTTTTTATCGTAAGTTATTTTCTAATATTTGTAGCATTCACCAGAAAATTTAAATAGTTTACTTTATGAAAGTAAAACTGTGATGACGTCACTCTTGAAGGCCTTGGTGATGTCAAAGCTTCAGTTGTTAGGATTTCTATATGTAGGAGGTGATGATTTAATGGAGCACTTTAACCTAGTCTTTCTGCATCCACAGTCTTTCTGATATCTCTTTCTGCGTTTGCAAGAAATAAGTTTTAACAAGCTTTCAGGAGCTGGGGACTTGAGTGTGGTGACAGGCATTAGCCCGTCCTTTTTTCTTTTCCACCCCCATTGCTCTGCATTTTGTTCATTCCCATACCACTGCTGAACCTGATGATAGGTTCGGAGCGAATGTTTCTTGTTCCTTCTGTTGGTGGTAGTGACGCAATACTAAATTTACTTTTATATGGTGATATTGTGAAGCATGCATATGCATATCTATAGTTATTTAAAGACATACTTTTCTTACTTTTCACATTACTGTCACTGTATAATTCAAGAAGGAAGCATTCTCCAGCTTTAGCAATGCTCTGTGGATCAGCATTCGGATTTTTGAATACCTGGATAACCACGTTTAAATCTGGATTTTTCCGGAGTACATTAATAAATTTCATTTTTCCTTGATTAAATAATGCTGATGTTGTATCACAGCCGCTGAAGGCATGCAAGAATAAAATATGATCTGCGGCTGGTTTATCTATGATACTTTTTGTTGAATGTGTTGTCTCCACTGGTGCCATCAGCCTACGTTATTTTGTAGAGAAGTCAACACCTGGAGACAAAACTTGTATTTGAGATTAGATGGCCGCGACTGAAGAGTAGTTTAGAAATAAAGATAGCACTTCAGATTAAGGAGACATCAATCTTTATTGGTTCATAAATGGAACATCAGGGTGACACTTTCACAGGCTATTAAACTTCATGAGAGTTGACAAGTCATTTTAAAGTTCTATAAGAGCTAATTTAGTATCCCATTCTTTAACTTGTTTGGCAAAAACTTTAGGATGAAAACATCAGGAAAAATATAAAATTCGATTGGCCGGCTTTTATTTTATATTACTTGAAGAAATCATCATTAATTTAGCTTTAACGTTAATGCACTATTCTGTTAAAGTTTAACTAAAACCATATTAAAAACGGCTGGAAAAAAACTAAATTTAAACTAGAGCATAACTGCTCGCTTTTAAAAACAAGGCTACCTCGCCTTACCTGCCGATGTCTGCCTGACTGCTTGCCAAACTCACAGCGAAACTTGCCCCTTTTATACTGGGTCGTCGACAGCAAATGCCGTGGTTTAGTTGTACCCCGGCTTCTTCTCGGTTCGACGTTTACCGGGCTTCCTGGAGCGTGCCCGTCATTGGACGATCGGCTTTCAGGGCGATACTTACTGAACCAACCAACCACTCCACCCAAGACGGCGTTTGTTTACGAACGGGAGTTCGCGCCGCGAGGCTTAATTGAATGCCGTTCGCTTACGCCGGTGTTAGGTGAGATTAATGAGAGTTTATGAGTTTAATGAGAAGTTATAACTTTATTTGACTTTAAGATGTTTAATTTACGTTAGGTTTACAGCCAATCAAATAAACCACCTATTTAAAACTCTATTTGAATTTCCCTTCACTACAGCTTTTAGGATAGCTCCGGAATTCAGGTAAGTTAAAAGATTTAGATAATCATAAGAGGTGGGAAAAACTTGTTCATAAATGATTATTTGGAACAGAATGTATTTGTTGCGAAATTTTTCCTTTTCCTGGTTTGAGAATATATATGATTTAATGCGTAGATACAGCCGTCAAAAGAATAAGAAGATCTACATCTTCCCAACAACTATTGGGGCCATCTGGGGATACCACGGGAAAAAAAAAAACGCCGCTTACTCTACCTCACAAGTGGTGTGAAATGCATTGTTTGGCCAAAACACATACTGAACTACAAAATACTGAACTACATCTTCATAATTCTTAAGCTTCTCTTCATTTATTGAGAGTATTGAATTTAACCTCAAGGAATAAGACAAGTCATTCTTAGCTAGCTACCTAGCAAACAGATTAGGTTTTAGTTTAAAAGCTTTGAGATGGGCCCAGATATCGTCGATAATTGATTTCCCCTTGCATCTTGACATTCAAGTTGCTCATATGACTAAGAGTCTGTGAAAAATGCAAAGTCCGAAAGCCATTCTGTATCTTCTACATTTCGCACTCCGCAGAACACTGTCTCTCATGGAAGAACGACACAATGTCGTCTTTCAGCTGCCAAACTCGCTCAAAAACACATCCTGCAAAGTTCTATCTGCGGGCCGGATAAAACCTTCAGGCGGGCCGTATTTGGCCCGCTGGCCATAGTTTGCCCATCCCTGAGTTAAATGCATGAGGATTAGGTCTACTGGGGTTACCACGGAAAAAATAAAAAAAAACACGCCGCTTACTTTACCTCACAAGGTGGTGTGGAAATATGTTTTTTGGCCAAAACGCATACTGAACTACACTTTGCGGCACTCGTACGCCAAAAAACAATTGATTTTACGAAAAAAGGGTAATTACATAAATTGTAGGAAGTTTTCTCTAGTTTTCTTTGTTGTAATTGTTTTTTTCGTGAAATGAGTCGGAAAGGAGATATTGCCAAAAAATTGGTTTTGGGCGCCATTTTTCGAATATAGCGGCGCGAGCGGCAAAGTTACGAGGGGGCAAAGTTGAAATTCGGAAAGAGCACATCGAAATCTATAAAATTGCCCATTTTCAAAACTCCCAGAAAACTTTCCAGGTAAAACTACCAAATGACTGGACTAATTTAACTATACTAAATGAAGCATCCGACTGCATTGCATATGCAACTCAATATGACTAAGAAAAGAGCAGAGAAGTTACAAGTTCACCTTTTAGTTTTGGTTCAGATTTTTTAATTATTGTTCCTGTTTTAAATTTTTGTTTATGTTCTCATTCAGTCTTGGAGAAAAACTTACTGTGACTGTAGTATGTAACATAGAATTGGTTTTTGAATGAATATGAATTAAAGTAAACTTTAAGTTAATTTTCCTTTTTTAACACTTTCCAACAAGGTTGAAAAGTGTTTATGATTTCGGTTTCTGTCTGTCCGTGCTCTAACTTCCGTAAATATGCACTGATTTCTACAAAATTTAAATATGTTATTCTTATCTTCTGTACCATGTATCCTATTGAAAATGGTCTATGTAGCATTTATAGTTTTTCTACAGGAGCACTCAAAATATTCCCAATACATTGCGCTCTATTCTTTAGTTATTAGGGAAGTTATTCTTTAAAGCGCATCATCCTACTTTATAGTTTTGCTGATCCCTGACTTCAAGATAAAACTTTTTCCACCATTACTGCAAAAAGATTACAAAGTTAACACAAAAAGCCTAATAACTTCTTCACCGTTTGTATGATCTGCTTGAAATTTTTCATAATTATGCATAAAAATATAGAAAACAATCTGCGCTACTTTAAAAATCTGAAAATCCACACATTCCCTCATTAAGCAATTTTTTGCTATTTTCAGCACCCTTTTATTTCAGAGAATAAAAAAAGGTGAATAATTTTTATGACAAAATTACTTGTTTCAAGTAGTAATTTCCACTAATTAACTAAATGTAATGTAATGAGAATGATAAAATTCTTAATACGACATTTTAAAAATGAAATTTCCAATTTTTCTAAAGTGGAAATAAAGCTCTTTAGAACCCCCCCCCCTTTTGTAGTATTGCTATCTTTGTATTTGTACATCATAAAGACTAAAAATGTGCCAAATGTTGTGCTTATAATGGAAAAATATCACAATTCTGTTATTTGAAATTTTTTTAACTGCATGATATAAACATTAACAATTCAATAAATTTTTTTCTGTAGGAATGTGTTGGAATAGTTGATGATCAAGTTGTAAGAGCAGTTTTTCCTGCTAGTTCTGCCAAATATAAAATGAGCTCCCATCTTAGCCAGGACATCATTGAAGATTTTACATTTACAGCTGCTTATGGACCAGAAGCTGGGCAATTTGTATTCTTTGAATTATGTATGATGGACACAATGCAAAATTTTATTGAAGGGCAAAACAGCTTAGTGTTCAGTTATGGAACTACTGGATCAGGAAAAACTTTTACTTTACAAGGTAGCAAATTCCATAGTGATTTATTGATATGAAATTGTTCAGGTAAAGAAGCTACAGTGAACTCTCACTTATGCAACGATTCAAGGGACCAACAGAAAAAAAGCACATAAGTGTGTCCATTCAAATTCTAAAATGCAGCATAAATTGCAATGAGAGCACTAATAAGAAAGTTTCTGAAAAGTATATGTTGATATTTAGGATTTTTTAATAGCTGTAGCTATACCAAAAAAAAAAAAAAAAAAAAAAAAGTGCAATATACTTTATTTCCTTTCAAAATACCATGATAGAGGTTTGTTTTTGCCAATGAATTTCAAAAACAGTTTTTTCAAGTTCATACAATAGAAAAGGGATTTTCATTTAGGGATTAACTGGGCGTGCCATTTGATTCAAGATAAATGGGTTTTCAGTGTGGGTGGTAACCAGATAAGGTGCCTCACTTGAAACTCATGTGTATTCTGATTTCAAGTGGGGTCCTTCCAGAAACAGCAAAGGTCGAAAGGGTGCAGGAAAAATTAACTCTGGAGGGCAACACATTTCATTTCATATACAGCAAAGATTGTTTATTTGCTAAAACTTTTATTTAAAAAAGAGTATAATTTTTTGTTTTTATTTAAGGTGAAAAATAATTAAAATTTTTGCTTTTAAAAAAATAAAAAATTCTGTCCCATAAGTGAAATATTTTTTCAGAGCGAATCATAAAAGAATGATAATATCATTATTTCCCTATGTAATGAGCTGGGACCACTAAAATTCATTGTATAAGTTAAAAAGACATTAGTCCTGGACCTAGCTACAGTTCTGTGGGAAAGTTTGAGTATGGAGAATTTTTTTTCAGAAATGTTTAATAGGTGCCTAAGAAAGTATTTTCGGCTTGGGTGGACATGGTGTCTACCGCTCCGGAAAGTCAGGAAAAAGCCGGGAAATTGGAAAATGGGTCCGGAAAGTCTGGAAAAAACCTTGTAATTGTATAATGGGTCCGGAAAATTCACCAAAAGAATCAATTTTTTTTTCCATGTCCTTTTTTTTACCTTTTCTCTCTAATTGTCAGACTGGAAACCGAAAGCAACTGCAACGCATTTTTCGGACCGCGAAAGCATCAAGCGATGTGTTTGTATAAGGAGGGGAAAATGGGGGGCTCATCAATCGTGACTGGAGGGTAAAAGACAAATTAGCTTACTTGGTAACTTATATCTTAGGACCCTATTTCCAAGAATAGTTAGTTAATTCTATCAGAAAGTTCAACTACTTCTCAATTGATGAAAGCTTAATCCTGTATACTTCAGTTAAAATTGATTCCAAAGAGTTGTACAAAATATGCAAATATAAAGACAAGGGAGGGGGCATTGTGCAATTTCTCTAAGTAAAATGCATTGGTCAGGAATTTTTTTCATGGGACCTCCCAAAAGTCAGGAAATTAACTTTCAGAAATTTGGTAGGCACCCTGGTGGACATCCGCCACCTGGTACATTTCCTGGCTATGACGTCATCAAAGATGGCGGCCGCTCGACCACAAAATTGCTCATATCTAAGTTAATACTTGACACAGTTTACACATTCAAAGACAGAAAATACTGGTAGAAGTTTTTGTACTGTGTCTATAGATGCAATTCTTAGAGACCTTGTCTATCGGAACAAATCAAATTTTTTTTAGAAGCTGGAGCAATTTCAGAAAATTATCCCAGTACAAAAACTATTCTGATGTTTACACTTTCATCACAGGTTACTGGTAAGTACTGTTGGTTTAACTGGTCAAAGACATTATTGAAATTTAACAGAATTGTGTAAACATTTACATGCTGATTTACTGGGTTCGCAATTACTGGCAAAAATCCAACTTGCTTTTGCTATAAATCTTCTTTTTCTTTCGAAGAAAGTGCTCGGAAAGAACTCCGCGATGGTACAAGATGTTCAAAGTTTTCTTCTGGAGTGGAAAGGTCATAATCAATAATAACATCAGAACTGTGGGAAATAGGTTCTGCAATTCTTAAAAACTGCCATAAGATGTCTAAATTTTGGTATTGCTTATTTTATCTTTATCCATTGTAAATAAGTCTGAGTTAGCTTCGTAATCGCTTGGTAGATTAGAATGTTTTTCAAGTTTGTAATTGAACGATTGTAACTTTTGGCATGGAACTTCTTCTGTACTTCTGGGTCCTCCAAGTCCAAGTTCTTGAATTGGTTTCAAACCTCGTGTGATACCAGTCTTCGATAAACATGGTTTAAATGGTATATCCTGCGGTTTGTCTTGAAAAAGATCACACATGTTATGAGAACCTCCTATACCAGATAAGGTACATTCCTCATGATCAAAATTACCGAAGGCGCCAATTGTCTATGAATCAATCTTGAAATGACTGGGAATCGATACTTCATTAGGAGACTGCTTAAGAGCATATTGTGCAGGATTATGATGGTGACGAATCGCTTCACTGTAGCTCACACCAATACCTAGATGATTTAGCTTGTTATCAATGCTCTGTTTTTACACGTCTCGTGCACTGTTTCCCCCAGCATCATATATAATGCCGTTTTTTTCGCTCCGCGATCTATGTTGTAGTATATGATTTCCAATAACACTCGTGCCTTAAGATACCACTTCTGTGAATGCATCTTTTTTTCCGTTCGTCTGGATTAAAGTCTTCATCCTTTTCTCTTTCAATGATATCAGCTTCCTTGATGGAATTTGGATCTATACCAAATAACGTACTGAAAAAGTTTATGAAAACTTTTGGTATTTTACTCTTAGTCCAAGAGCTTGTAAGGTCTTGAGCATTACCAAATTTACCACTTAGCCTGAAGTCTAGCTTCTGCAATGAATCTCTCAATAGAATAGCACATTCGGTTAGAGGATTGCAACTTCTTTGGACATCTGCTACCTTTTCTGTTTAAAGAGACGCAGAAAAAAACATGACTGGTTTATTTGCCTCTTTACATTTTGCAAACGTTATCTCATTTCCAAAATAATCACAAAACATTATTTAAAAACAGGTAAAAACACATTAAAATCCGTATGTAGCACTATCGGTGGCGGCCACCACCTTCTTTGTCTGTGTTTAGCAGAGTTTTATACTTCAAAATTTTGAGCAGTGAAAGCTAGTAAGAAAAATGAATTGAGGGCTTGCCAGGTAAAAGATGACAAAAGCGTTTACCTTGATAGTTCTTTTATTTTAGTAATGAGGCATGAAGGCTTGTATACAGATGGGGATGAACAAAGGAAACAAAAAACAGGTATTTGATGTGGTACAGCATCTATGTGTCATCGGACGTTCTGGACAACAAATCGAACCGGGGTCGAACAGCATCACCTTGAGATAAACTTGTAGTGGCATAATCAAAAAGGCTTTATTGGAAGCTGCGGCGGGAAGGCTCCAGGTTAATCGTTTAACTCAGCTCAGAGCATCTCACATGGCTGGCTTCGAGCGTCCTTCTACACGCATCTTGTCGCATCACCCTTTTCGCCTCCTCTCTCTCCACTCTCCTTCCGGTCACGGCGAACTTTTATACTGTTGGCCAGGCAACGACGTCACTAAAGACTGCGGACCTGTGACGGGAAAAGAAAAAGGAGAAAATAGCTCCGCGGCAAGTCGCCGGGAGTACAGCGCCTCTAGCGGCCGAAAACAGAAACACATTATGCAAAATGTTTTGCAGCAATTAGGTGCTTGTTTGAAGCGTTGATATTAGAATAGTGTTAAGTAAGAACTTTAATTAATAAAAACAAGAGCTATCTGTGCCTTTAGATTTTAAGGTAAATAATTAAAGTTAAGTTATACAGCATTCAGTTATAATAAAGAAAAATACAACCACATGTCATGGAACCTTTAAGGTAAGGTTTACAGTTACTTTTCCTAACATTCTTCAGCATAGGTCTTGGTTCCAAATGGCCAGCTCTCTTCCTCAGCAGGGCGCTCCACCCAGGATCTATCTGCGCATGGGTCATATCATTCACCGTGCCATCTGTGGTTATAATCTGTAGGGCCTCCATATTTAGGGCATAATGACTATTTTTGTTATTGGCGAGTTTTGGGCTATTGTTAAAGTTGATTTCTATGGGGTGTTCCTGGGCTATTTTTACGAGGGCAGTAGTGGTTTTATTGAATTTAATGTCAGTTAGATGTTCCTTTTTTCGATCTTTGATTTTTCGTTTTGTCATGCTATATAGTAGCCCTGTTTATTGGTACTATTGTCTCTAAAGCTTAGTTTATAAATACCGGCGGTTTCATCAGGATTGATATTATCTTTATCACTGCGAATGCGTTTGAAAATATTTTGATTGGGTTTTATGGGTATTTTGAGGTATTAATCACGCAATTACAGTATGCTCAAACGAAACACTCCTCAATGAAGAACTCAAGTTTATCAAAACCCAATGTAAAAACGCAGGGTACCCAAATTCAATAGTAAAAAACCTTTATAAAAAGAGAATCAAAAAACTGGAACAAATTAATAACTATCAAAATCCGAAACTCAAATTTACCAATGCCATTCCCTACTGCAGGGGAGCCTCCCTAAAAATCACAAATGAAGCCGCAAAGAAAAATATCAAAATACCCATAAAACCCAATCAAAATATTTTCAAACGCATTCGCAGTGATAAAGATAATATCAATCCTGATGACACCGCCGGTATTTATAAACTAAGCTTTACAGACAATAGTACCAATAAACAGGGCTACTATATTGGCATGACAAAACGAAAAATCAAAGACCGAAAAAAGGAACATCAAACTGACATTAAATTCAATAAAACCACTACTGCCCTCGCAAAAATAGCCCAGGAACACCCCATAGAAATCAACTTTAACAATAGCCAAAAACTCGCCAATTACAAAAACAGTCAGTCATTATGCCCTAAATATGGAGGGTCTACAGATTATAACCACAGATGGCGCGGTGAATGATATGACCCATGCGCAGATAGATCCTGGGTGGAGCACCCTGCTGAGGAAGAGAGCTGGCCATTTGGAACCAAGACCTATGCTGAAGAAGGTGGTGGCCTCCACCGATAGTGCTACATACGGATTTTAATGTGTTTTTACATGTTTTTAAATGATTTTAACTATCCGTCACTTTGCTTTTAAACACATAACATTAGTTTTAGCTCCTTGTTACTGACTTTGTTGTCTTCATTTTGTATATTAAATTTGTCTCTAATGTAACTAAGGGTGCATCCATAACCTTTATGCAGTCCAGATTTGATATCATCAACTATAAGGGAAAAGGCTGTAAAACTTTTTGAAATCTGAGGGGTACTCTCTTTGCTTGCTTCAAGTTTTCGTTTATACCACAGTAAGTACCCAGAAGTATAATTTTAGTAACATAATAGATCAGCACCAAAAAAAACTTGGCATATCCTCCAAGTCACAAGCACGAGTGAAAACATCATCTTTTAAATATAACGTAGCTTTTAAAAGCTCTAGGGTACTCTCTTATTCTATGTTTCTCGTAAATGCGATTATGCAATTTTTGTTTACAGATAATACATAAACAGTAAAAATACCTCCAGCTTGAGGAGTATGATAGCGTGCACGCTTTCTTCCAGACTTCCTAAGACTTTCCTGTACAGTCGGTTGAGAAGTGCTGCTGTTGCCTTCATTTTACAATATCTCTTTCTCACTTTGAAGTTTGAAAAGGGATTTTTTATGGCAATATTGTTTGTACGATGCATTATTCATATGATAGACAAATACTACTTCTTCACTTAATAAGCTCAGACGCTTCGTAACAATGTCGTTTCGCACTTGTGCAGCGGCCCATATATTTTCTCAACCATTTTCTGTACTTATCACACTATTATTACTTTTATTATAAACAATGCATGTTTTTTCGTCTGGATTAAAGTCTATTACACGGTCTTGCAATGCTCTGGACAATTTTATGACTTCCATACTTACATTTAAACTCTACACTCTAAAAAACAAAAGAAAAATCCAAACTAAATTCGCGGCTTTTCTGCAAGCATTAAAACCTAACCCTAAAAGCAGCTTATACTGGTTTTGCAATCTTACCTTTAGAGGAGTACTAGAGACATTTTTTAGAAAAAATTACAAACTAAAAGAACAAGAAATACAGACAAATCAGTTTATACGAGTAGAAAACTAAGCTACCCGAACGACGTTTGAACAAAACTGTCAACTGGTTAATGCCTGAAAACTACACACAGTCTGCATTACACATTATTACATACTTTTTAATAAAATAAGGGTAAATTAATATAAAGAAAGTGCAATTTCATACAAATCAGACAAGTATTAACTTAGATATGAGCAGTTCTGAGAGGTGAGCAGCCGCCATCTTTGATGACGTCATAGCCGGAAAATGTACCAGGTGACGGATGTCCACCCAAGTCTAAAATGCTTACTAAGACACCTACTAAACATTCCTGAAAAAAAATTCTCCATACTCAAACTTCCCCACAAAACTGCAGTCAGGTCCTGGACTATATGTACCGCCTCATTTATTGTCTCATTGTATAAGTGAGAGTTCACACTGTATTTCAACATTTTCTTTCAGTAAAGTTATTGCAGTAATGCATTTATGCTAGCAATAGATTATTTTAATTTTATCATAAAATGCTTATACAAATGTTTTTATGATTTTAGGAAATTCTGACAATCCAGGAATAATTCCACTGTCATTGCATCTTTTTTTTGCTTCAATTGAAAATCAACTTTTAGATAAAATCATTGTCAAACCAGATAAGTTTGCAGATGTCATCGCATTGAATGACAATGATGCTAAGAAAGAACTTGAAATCAAAGAGAAATTATTATCAGCCTTTGATCAGGAGGTATATGTTATAATTGTTCAAATGAATGTTATGTTGTGAAATGCATGCTGTGCTTTTATCTTTTGCTTTAACACTAGGTTGTTATTTTAGACATTAAAATTCCTCCCCCTTTCTCTCTCCCTTTTAAATAATTTTAAGGTGGCTTTGTTATTTTTAGGAAGAGAGCATCATTTTCAAAATTCAGCAGCCAATAACAGGATAATTTTTTATTCCAAATTTTATCAAAAAAGTTTTATAACGATAGATATTCTTTTTTAGAGTTCAAGTATACTGATTAATTTTTTACTTTCTGTATGCAAATAATAATTTCTCCATTTTTCTAAATCGTTCTAAAATAATACTTGAGCATTTTTTTTTTCTTTTCATTGCTTAAAAGAGGGAGGGGTAAGCAATCTTTCTTAAATGAAAGATTGAAAAATAGTAAGTAGTCAGTTGAATTTTTTTTTAAAAAAATCTGTTTTTAGCAGGGTTGGCATGGTTCAAACCAAATATATATTTTTGTTTCTAATTTAAATCTATGAATACTACAGATAGAAACAGTGTTCATATGTATTTTAAAATGATCCTTATAAATATCAACAGTAAGTTTTTGTATTAATCTAATAAATACCTTAATGTTTTATAGTTATTAAAAATTATTAATTAAACTTAAATTATAGGCTGCATTTTAAATTTGTTTTTAAAATAGAGATTTTGTGTTTCTAAACCTTAAAAGTATCATTTTGAGCAACTTATAACCATTATTACTTATAAATCTAAGAGTAATATTCCATGTATTATGTAGTAAACAATTACTATTGTATTATATTATATATTAACAGGGACTATCCCAGAAGAAAATCTTGGGGGGGTGAAGAGAGATAAATTGCCGACTGAAAAAATAGATTTGCCGATTCCGTTCCCAAGTTGGTCACTTCCCCATATTAGAAAGATTTTGGAGGAACAGAATGTACCCATAACATAGAAACTGCATAAATACCTCTGTAAGTTGTACAGAGGGAGTCGCAAACGTTCAGAGGATTCACATTATTTACATATTAACGATCAATCTGGTTTTTACATTAATAAACAGGGTGTTGACAGATCAGGGAAATCATGGAAAAATCAGGGTACTTTATCAATCTGGAAAAATCATGGAAATATCGGAACATTTTTTTTTTTTAATAAATAGTGCTCATTTTTAAGCCTTTTTACATATTTTTTTTTAATTTGAAACAATACATTGATTGAAATAAAATAAGTTGACCAGGTGGCCAGATTATTTTGATCAGTCATCCTAACGCTTAAAATTGAACACTATCTTTATAAAATGAGGAAACTTTCTGCTACATATTGTCTTTTAGTGTTCAACTAAATTTTATGTTTGGATTTATGAAACTGAACTACAATTTTATTAATATTAAGCATTTTTGTGGTTTTCTCTGTTATATTATATATTCTGTATAAGACAATATGATCGTTAATGTGTAAATAATGTGAATCCTCTGAACGTTTGCGACTCCCTCTGTACAACTTACAGAGGTATTTATGCAGTTTCTGTTATGGGCACGTTCTGTTCCTCTAAAATCTTTCTAATATAGGGAGGTGACCAACTTGGGAACTGAATCGGCAAATCTATTTTTTCAGTCAGCAATTTATCCCTCTTCACACCCCCAAGATTTTCTTCTGGGATCGGCCCTGTTAATGTATAATATAATTTATTTCCCTATATGAAGCATTCACCTGTTGGTGCATGATACACAATGGTGATTTATATGAAAGATTATGGTACATATATAATTAGTTCTGGAAATTTGATAAAGATAGTCAGGGAAAAATCAGGGAACTTTTTTTTTTCAATTTCTGTCGCCATCCTGATAAAGCGTATTACATTAATAAATTGCCGGGGGGAGTACGCAAAAGGCAGAATTTTCCACAAAAAGGCTCGATTAGTATCACTTTGCCAACAAAAATCCACAATTTTGTTGGGGTGGAATGGTTACATCCCTGACTCTATTATAAGTAATTAAATTGTCATAAAATATTCATAACTTTTAATTTAGTCATGAAATATTCCCTCCGGACTGAAAAAAATATTTGCTTATCCGTATGCAACAAAACTATCAGTGCCGTAGTTTGGGTTGGTGGAAATGAGTTTGGGGGGGGGGGGATGTGACCCTGAATGGAGTCTTTACATTAGCTTAAAAAAGGGAAAGGAAGCCATACCGAGAGCACTGTTTATACTTTCCAACACTGTCTTATTTGCGTATATACTATTGCATACCTGACAGTTCTACTGGATTTTTCAGGGGACTACTGAATTTTGTTTTCTCCTGTCTCCTGAATTTACATTAAAATCTCCAGGTTTTCTAACATTTTGAAGCTTTAATAATCGATACATTCATTTCTCCACCAGCTCTGAAGGATTACTGCTCTCTGGGTCTAATCATTCAATATGGACATATATACCATGGTATTTTGGTCCAATAATAAAGATTTGTGCGTATATTGATAACTCATTTGTGAAGGATTCTTGAAATTTTCAGAATTCAATGGCAAATCGTTTTACTGTAACATTTTTTGAATTCAAAGTCCCAAAATTTTACTACTTTTTTTTTTTAGTCTTAGAAGATATTTTGTAAAATTTTGAACATAAAAAAAAAAAAAAAAAACTTGTGAACTTAAAGAAACACTGAAGTTTTATTCATTTTATGTTAAAAGAATTCTATTTCTGAGCTTTTTTACAAATTCTATTTTTAATATCGCAACCTTATGCATGACTGAAGTTTCAAACATAAGCTGTTATAAAAAGCAAACTTTTCACTTTAAAAAACATAACTGTGTCGTGTCATGTCAAATTATACTTTTTAAAAGTGATTCATGATACATAAATGTTGACATTTAATGTGTGAAAAAATTTCAAATAGTGTTTTGTGATTTAGATAAGTAATTATGACTTTAAGATTATGATACCACATTAATCTACTGGATTTTCTTAGCTAGATGTTGGCAGGAATGCTATTGCACGACGAACAGTTAACTTTTTGCTCCTAGCATTGCTATAAACACGACGGCAAAGATTCCTCCCTCCTGCATACATCGTTGCTTTCCGGCATGAGTCTTAGAATGTTTCTGCTCTGGTCACAGGCTTGCACAAGCGCATGGCTGGGCCATGCCAGGGCATTCAAAGACCCATGCTTGGAAGCAACGATTTACACAGGAGGGAGAAATTTCTGCCATTGTGTCTTAGCAACGATGGTAGTGAACATGTTAAAGCCAACAAGAAACAAAAATATTTTTTTAAGTATTGCTCTTAAAGCCTAATCTATGAGTGTTACTTTGTTAGCCCTGTATAGGTATCAATGCTACGTCCACCCATGCCAATGGACAGAATGCTTTGATAAACCTCAATAATAAATACCAATTTTATTTTGCTTGAAATGGATAAACGTTTCTAAAATGTACTCTAAACGTTCTCTGCCCATAGGCTGCAATGAATTGGAATTATTTTGTGTGCCCCTGTAAAAGAACTATAAATGGTACCTATATCCTTTCAATAGGGTACATGCTATGGTACTTTTCATTATCATATAAAAATTCGATATGCATATTTGCGGCAGTTGCACTGGAGACAGACAAACTGAAAGCATAACCATTTTAACTTCTTTGGGAAGCATTAGAAAATAAAGGCTTAAGAAGAATGTGGGACTTAAAGCGAAAAAACTGGAATAAGGAAAGTAATTCTAGCTTGAAAAGTCAATTTTCCCTGTAATTTAAAGAAAATGGAAAATTAAGCATATTGATTTTGAACCTCCTAAGGTCGTGACCCCCACTACTTGCTCTGCCATGTCTTCCTATTTTAACGGGCCTGTGATCTATACTGTTGCATTTTATCTCATAACTTACCTACCATTTTTCTAAAATCAAATTAAATTACAAAATTTTTCTATATGAATGATATGAAAGTAAATCATAAGAAAAAGTAGTACAAATATAATATAGTTACCAGATCGATGATGATCTTTTTCTTGGAGAAGGGATTTGATGGAGCTCCAACAGTTAGTATGGAAATTATCTTTCCATTTTGACAGTTATTTCTCGTCTTATTTTAGTCATACGACTACATATCACATTTTGTGCACTGCACTTTTTGTCATTTTCTTTTGTTTACAACTAGTTTCGTGTTTTTGTTTACAACTTGGTTTCAATCTTCAGTCTTAAATACACACTGCATTAAACTTTTACTTCATTTTGTCAAATGCAAGAGATTTTTTTTATTTATTTATTTTTAACAACTTGATGTATTAATTATATCTTAAAAGCTAAAAATGGTTTCCTTCTAATCAAGATATGCTAAGATTTAGATTCCAAGGTATGTCAAGGCTCCTCCAAGTATATGTTAGATTTTGGCTCGGTTGCTGTCTAGCTAACCGAGCTAACCGGAATAGGGGACACACTATTTTCAACTGTACAAGCGAATTTCTTTTTCCTATGCATTTCAAAGAAGCAAAGAAAATAGATCTATTTCCCAGAAAAGACCACGCTGGACCAAGGGTGGCGACAGCCTCAGGCTAGTTGCGGCCTCCTTGTGCTATTTTTATTTCATACGGAGCGGTATTCAGGGTGTCTACCATCATTCAAAGGTCACGAAAGTCATGGAAAAGTCAAGAATTAGAAAAATGGTCAAGAAAAGGTCAAGAAATGAAGCACTAGGTCACGATTAGCGACTCAACTCCCTTTTTCTGTTTCATTCAAATTCTTAGTTGACGATTTTTGTAACTAAATTTTCTAAACTTTTGTGCACCATTAATACAGTTTTGCTAATAAACGTACAGTTTACCGCATGATTCTGTCGGTAAACTGTAGGCACTGCACGAGCATGATTCTGTCAGTAGCAGATTCTGGTAGCATGATTCTGTCAGTAGCAGATTCTGGTAGCATGATTCTGTCGGTCTTCTCTGTAGAGATATTTAATTTTGAAATCAGGGCTTATTCGCTGATCACCCTGTATATTAATAGTGTTAAATTTAAAAGTATGATTTTTCTTCATTCTATCAGTATGATGCAGGGGTGCAGAAACTGTTTTTACTCTCAACATTTCCCTCAATCCATATGCAGATTTCCCCAAAATTTTATGATATGTTTATAGACTTGCATAAGTACTGTATTACCATAAGTGTAAAAATATTTGCCATGTGCAAGCTACATACATGTTTACTAAATAGCAATTGGTCCAAGTTAAGAGAAAGCAAACTGCTGATCGGTGAAAAAGTTGAAAAAAAAAATCGCTTTAAAAATAGGAATGGGAAAGAATAACTCTAACAATTTTGTAATTCCTTGTTAAAATCGAAATCAGTTGTATATTTTCTGCAAAATTTTCCCCTATCCTAGATTGCCGGATCGTACATATTCTGCATCCCTGGCACAAATGTATTTTTGATATTAGTGTTTCGTATTTGTTATGGTCAAGAAAAGGTCAAGAAATCAAGCTTACTTCATATGGTAGACACCCTGGTATTTCATAGTTTCTCTCAGGGCAGTAACATTCTCGTTCTCATACTCAGTATTTCTCCCATAGAAATGTGCACAGAAGACTCTTAATTAGATTTCTATGGACATATGAGATGACTATTTGCATTGGGAAAAATGCCGAGACAGGTGTCATGGGATGTATGTGGTTTCAATTGCAAAGAGCTGATTCTCCGACTCCCCCTTTTGTTTATCTGGCTACCCAGTGCCGAGTGCTCTTTATTCATTCCCACTTCTTTCTTTTGGCTGATGCGAATAAGAAAGGAATTTCTCACTCAGTTTTGTATGCACTGGAAGTAGGATGTCAAAGGGACAAAAGTTAGGAAAGGTGCCGATTAAAATTTTTTTTGAATACTAGAATGCAGAGTTTTGGAAGTCCAGAATAGCAATTTTGCCGACTGCATTGGATGAAAACTGAAACGAGAATGGCCTCTCTTACCCAAATCAACTTTGACTGGCTATCTACCGGCAACGGAAGCAACTACTAACTCTGTTTCTCCTCAGTCTTCCTCAATTGTTCTTTCCTGCGTTTGTGCTTTGACGCTTTACTTTTGACTATACATTCCTATACAAAATGTGATTGTTACAGTTTCCTATACCAGCCCTCAAAATTTGTACCATGAATTAGCAGTCATTCTGTATATAAAGTTTAAATACTAACTACAGTAAAACCTGTCTAAAACGGACCCTGCATAAAACGGAAACCTCTCTTGATTGGGAAAATATTTTATTATTTCTAGGTAATGCAATCTGTCATCCACGAATAGAACTTTCAAATGTAAAACTGGCCTGGTTTCTAGCAAACACTACTAGTGTTACCCAGCGTGTGGGATCAAGGCATAATTCGCAACATAAAGACAAACTACATAAGTTTAATGATGCAATCGTTATTAGCAAACATGAAAAGTGTATCCAGTCCTTCAGAGTTAATTAAATCTATAAATGTTCTTGATGTTGTATTGTGGCTTGGAAAAACATGGCAAAAAGTCACTAGTGAAACTATAGGGCCCTGTTTCGTGAAAGTAAATTTTCCTGGGGAAAGTAGAGTCAATGAAAATGCATGCAATTCCAAAATTGAAGCTTTACAAGCAATGCTAGATGAAGGTGAAATTAAACTGAATGCCATCAGGGGTAGGAGCCGGTCACTAAAAGTCACTAAAAGTAACTTTTTTTCAGCAAAGTCACTAAGGTCCATATTTTTATGAAAAAGTCACTAATTTGTCACTATTTTGAGTAAAAAGTCACTTTTTCAAGAAAAAAGTTCGATAGTTGCGTATTATTCTGACGCGCATTTTTGGCGATGTGGAAAACGTTTAGGAAAAAGGAACTGTAAAGTATGCTTGAAACGAAACAAAGAGCTGGAAACGGTTGGCGTCTAAGCAAGTTGCCCTATTTCATTGGTTGTGCTGTGGTCAATCGTGAATGAAACACTATGACATTTATACATTCAAGGAAGTCTATCCTCTCCTGGAATG
Source organism: Cheiracanthium punctorium (assembly GCA_038373885.1). Taxonomy (NCBI): domain Eukaryota; kingdom Metazoa; phylum Arthropoda; class Arachnida; order Araneae; family Cheiracanthiidae; genus Cheiracanthium; species Cheiracanthium punctorium. The sequence continues at coordinate 412,635 of JAWZYV010011907.1, read as the reverse complement.
CACGTGGAAGAAAAAGACCTAAGTTTAATTTTTTTCCCCCAACATTTTATATGTACTATTTTAAAAATATTGAACAGGGATGAGAATCTTTCGCGTAATTGCATGTTTTAGTTATTTTCTCACATTTTATTTATTTAAGAATAATATGTGATGTGGAATCTCGTAATTGCAGCTGCCAATTTCAGTTCGTAAAAAAAAAGCACAGTATTACAGATATTTTTGAAGGCTCTTTCCCTGCCTTAGCGTTTGCAATAATGAGATTTTTTGTTTTATTTTAGCATTAAAAATGTTTCACAATCTAATATGGGTCCCCCATAAAAATAATTTTAAGGGCAAATGCACTTAAAGACCCGTTCTTGGAAGCAATACTGTTCATAGAACAGGAGTTTTTTTTTCGTTGCTTCTTTTCAGTGATGAATCCTCCGGTATCCAATGATTGCACAAAGCTAGTTCCCAGCAGAGCATTCGAATACTTGCCAGGGAAACACCACTGATCACAGGAGTAGTCTTCTTCGTTGCATCTTTTCAAGCGAACAGGGCCCGACCAGTGGCATAGCGCTTTGAACTGGGAGACGGAAGGTGCCTGGTTCAAAACCAGGTCACGTCTGCCCACCTAACCGTTCGGAGTTTTCGTTGGTTTCCTCCGAATCTTAGCATAAGTACGGGTTAGACCCCTTTAAAAGACCCCCACGGAGGGCACCCCATCCGTAGGCCTAGATCCCTCGTGCAGATAATTGGCCTTAATCCCACAACAACATCAAGCGAACTGGTTAAGCAGTGTGCTAAACTTTCTTGACAATTCGCAGACTTTTAGATTTAAGTGTACTCTGAAAAGGGTGACCGCACCTTTCACCTTTGAATGAGCAATGGCATGTGTGCTCTCCCTAAATAACATTTAATTGATGTTGAGGTGCCTTTGTGTTCCGGGGGCATTTGTTGACTTGCGAGTGGGTCAAGAAGGAAGATTGGATAACGTCTTTTCCAAAGTATTTTGGCTTTCACGTTTGCATAATAGCAAAACAATGTATTTAACAGCATTTCATTATATAAGCTAACCATTGATTGGAATTTTATCATTATTATGCAATTACTTGCAAAGGCGTCGATAGGTTTTTCAGTGCCCGGGGACAACTAAAAATTTTGCGCCCCCTCCTACTTACCGAAATACAACTGGGAAAAGTTTTATAAGCAATTTGGCACTCCTTGTGTGCTGCGCCCAGGGACGCAGTCTAAGTTTTACATTAAGTCTGCCTTTGATTTTATGAAATTGCTTAAAATGCTCTTTTTGAATAATGATAGCCTATTTTTCCTTACTGAATTTTCTCTATCTAAAGTTAATTACTAAATATTTATTTATAAATGAAATAATTTGTTTTGTGGGTAAAATTTAATTGTAAAAACTATCTGGTACAACAAGGATCGCCGCAGAACGAAAATTGCTTCCGTTTTGCGACCCTTCACAAAATTACAATTGATTAAAATGGCCCCTTCACAAAAATATAATCGATTAAAACGGCCCTTCATTCGTATTTTACCCTATATTTTAATTTTTTATCAATTATTTTAACAAAAAAGTGACTTTTATTATAAATTGGCAGGAAAATTTACGAAAATAAGTGTTGTACTTCATAAAATTGAGCATTGAAATTCTCAAAAATGGGACCCTGAAAAAAATTCCTTAATCGACCCCTGCACACGCAGAAATCTTTTGATGGCTCAATTTGAGCTCACGCACTTGTACTCCTTTTTCATCTTGTGCTTTCTCATCCCTGGTGAAATATTGTATCTAATTAATGCTATAGTTAAAATTAAAGTTCTGAGATTCATTAGAAAGGCATTATTTTTCAATGTGTTAAAATAATCGCAGTGGCGCAACAACCGCGGCAAATGAAATGCCTTGATACATATTGATGCAAAAAGCATACTTTTCAAAAATTCTGCGCCCAAATCTGTGCTCCCCCCCCCCCCCCCCAAAAAAAAAAAAAAAAAAAAAAAGATGCACAAGTTATCATAGTAAAATTAAAACAAAAATGCTTAATGGCTTTAGAATTTTCTCACTTCCCCACCTCTTTCTTCGAACTACTTCATTTCATAGATTCGTGTAAATCAAACATCGAATATAATGAAAACCACTCCAAAATTAAAAACCACTCTGGTAACTCAAAGTATCCCACTATTGGAAAGTTTGTGAAAATGTGTTTAACTATATATCATGGTAGTGCAGATGTTGAGAGAGGATTTTCTCTTTCATCAAGAATCCTAACAGGGGAGAGAGCTGCCATGAATGAACGAACTTTAAATGCAAGATTAAATGTTATAGATGGCTTAAAATTGTTTGATAACAACCCTTCTAATGTACCAATTACAAATGAGCTGCTGAATTCAGCCCAAAATGCTCATCACAACTATACACTGTACTGTGAAGAGCAGAAAAGAAAAAGTGAAAGCAAAAAAGTAGTAGAGAAAAAGAAGAGAGATGCAGAAGAAGCAGAAAATAAAATTAAAGCAAAAAGGATAAAAGCTGATTTAGATGATTTAAAAGAAGCTCGAAAAAAATACCAAGAAAAAAAAAGAAGTCAGAGAAAAATTATTTGAGGAAGCCAGTAAGAGGCTAAAACCAGCAACCTCTAATGGTAACACTCAGTAAATTCATTTGGCTCAAGGAATGATGGAAGGTGTTGAGAACCTAAAGTGCGAAGAAATATAACTTGATAAAGAAGTTTTAAACCTTGAAAAGAGTATCGAGAAGAGAGATCCAGCTAATTTCACCTAAAGTGCGATGAAATACAACTTGAAAAAGAAGTTTTAAACCTTGAAAAGAGTATCGAGAAGAAGATATCCAGCGTAATTTCAAAATTTGTAAAGGAAAAATGAAATTTGAGTAGAGAATAATGCAAAGACCAAAAAATATATTCAGCGTTGTATTTTTATTATTATTTTGAATGCAAAATAATAGACTAAATAAAATACTACGCATTTTTAGTTCAAACTAAATTTTTTTATTTCTTTTAATTTCAACTTTACCACCAAAGCCTTTCATCTATGTAGTATTTTTTTTTAATTGCAAAATGAGCAATTAAACTAAATTTTTTATTTTAATGTCTAAAAAAATTGTATTGATTAACAAAAGCACTCAAAATAACTGTTATTTAAAACATTAAAAACTTTGCACACACACACACACAAAAACAAAAATACCACCTTAAAAGTTATTTGTACGGCCATATAGCTGTTTCAATCGAAAAAATTTCAATCTTCAGTAGAAATAGAAGTCCTTCACAGTCCAGTCTCTCCTAGACAGTGAATGAAAATATATCTACAGAGAAGAAGCTCAAAATTTTTTTGATGGAAACAGCTATATAACCTGACTTTTTTATCATTTTATTGTTAGTATTGTTTGTAAAATATACTTCTAACAAAGCAAGCTTCACATATTCATTCTTTTTTCACATATAACATATACTTAAAAAAATTTCATGTATAGTCACTTTTTTTCATAAAAATGGTCACTTTTTTTTGCAAAAATAGTCACTAAATCAACTTTTTTTGAGGGAACGAGTGGCTCTGACCCCCTGAATGCCATAGATTTTGTGACATTAGGTGACAAACTAGCCACAGAAACGCCATTTGGTGAGATTGAAAAAATTCTTTTAAATGATACAATTAACGATAGTAACAGCAGTGAGGAAGAAGAACAAGTTACCGAGAATGAAGATCTTGCAATTAACTCTTATCCCAAAGCAATGCGTTGCATAAGGAACTTACATGAATTTTCTGTCTTTAAAGGCGGCGTGGAACCATGGGTGCCGGCAGAATATTTCCCGGGAGGGGGGTGAAAGACTACTTTAATGTATGGTTACCATGTCGGAAGGAGCAAAAAAGCAAGGAAAACACTGCGTACGAAAATCCAAGGGGGGCATTGCCCCCCCCTTGCCCTATGCTGCCGGTGCCCATGCGTGGAACTACTAAGTATTGTCAATAATGCAAGAATCACTGTAGAAAATCGCACTGAGAGTGCACCATTAGTGCAAAAAGCAATCTTTGATTATTTCAAAAAATAATTAAAATTATTATGCTTCGGAATAAAGTTTCATTTATTTGATTAAAAACTATTTTCCTTATGAGGGTTTTCCTTTTTTAAAAGGTAAGCGAAATTTGATCTCTCTCTCTTTTTTTCCAATTTAAAATCGAGTCCCTCTACGAGACGGAAACCTGTCTAAGACGGAAAATTTTGTCGGTCCCTTCACATTCCGTTTTATACAGGTTTCACTGTATATAAATACATTGCAATAAAAATTGATGTCATATATTTTATAACAAAACTTACAAGGAGAGGCTGAGACTTTGACTCACAGGTTTTGATCAAATGCTGATATTTCAAAATTTTTGAGTAAAATGCCTTAGAATTAGTGGCCAATTCTTGAGCATTTGCGAGAAAATAGCAATTAAAATTTTATACAAATTTTTTTAAATTTATTTTTTTACTAAACAAACATTTGTCAAACAATACATTTTGGGGCCCTTGAAAGTGGTGGTCCCAGGGCAAGTGTCCCGGTTGCCCTGCCGATAAATAGGCTCTGGTCTTCCATAATAGTATTATAATATATTATGTAGTAGAACATCTATATAAATAAAGCAATGTGTAAACTGCCCGTTAGTTTGTCTGTGTCTCGCATAGCTGGCAGACGGGTGATCGTAGACCTACCAAATTTTGTACGGAAATTCTCCAGGATGGGTCCCAACACACCTCGAAGCAATTTTTTTTTGAAATTCGAATTAGTTTAGGAGATATTGTTAAAAAAAACCCGTCAAAAACACCAATTTTTGCTTTCCGCAATCGTAACCCCTGTACTGAAAAAGTGAGATATAAGCATCGAGGTTGCAATGTTTGGCAAATTTATTAAATGATTTAGACTCTTGAATTAAAAATAAAAGAATAATCATTTTTTTCTGTTTAGAATATTTGCTAGGTTATTTTTTAATTAAAATATCGTGTGCATGGGAAACCAGAGCAGGAATGCAATATTTATTTTTTATCCGTAAAAGAATAAGGACTTGGAGATTTCTGAGACTAATATGTAAAACTTTTTTAGTTTGGCAAAAAATAAAATGGCTGATATGGTGATTTTGAGAAAGTAGTTTGTAGCGGTTTGCACAGTTTTAGGCTTGGCGCAATTTACTGAGAGCGCAACAAAATTTTTTAAAAACGAATGTAAGTTTTATTAGAATTCGGCATTAAACTTTAATTTTCTGTGCAGAAATAATGCAGTTATTAAGGCGATTTTAAATGATCTATCTTCAGAATTTACACCAAATTAAGTAAATTGATTTAAATTAGGGGAATTCTGCCAAATTTCAGAAAAATTGAAATTCTCGGATTTTGTGCATCGTAGTTTAAAGATGTATAAAGTAATACGTCATAGTTAATAATTTAAATGACTGCTACTTTTCAATTAGATGCCTGGGTACTTACGTACTATCCCGCCGGTCCACCTAGATGAGCAATTTTTTGTCAAGATAAATGCCATGGAATTATTCATGGTTCGGAATACGATTGGCTGCAGTTTGCCAGCGCATTTGACGAAAAAATAGTTTGGTGAGAATGACCGCCGGGATAATATGTAAGTGCCAATGATTGCATTAATATTTGGAGATTGAACCATATAAATGACAGATAACTATTTTCCATTTTGGTTGCTATCCCAATTGCAGAATTTTCTGCAATGCAGACTAAAAAATCTGATGTGTACAACACATGACTTCCTTGCACGTCTATTAAATCAAAAATATTTTCGACGCACTTCCTCTAAACTTATTTGTTTGAAAGAGATAAAATATCATTAATAGTAAGGTTTAGCGATTTCTAGCCAATTTCGATATCGCCAAGCGGAGTTCAGTTTTAAAGATTTCCTTCTGACACTTTATTTGGCGATATTTCAGCAAAAGCCAACAAGCTTGAGATAGTTTGCGAGATTTTGGAGATAGCCAAAGTAGTCATTGACCACAGACTTTCAATGAATTGAATGCATCCTTACACCTCAATGTATTTAAAGTCATTTGGCTCACCCTGTAAATAAATTCCCAGTCGATTGCTGTCAAAAACTATACTGAAAACAGTTAGATATTACAATAGTTCTAAATACAAAAGTTCAAAATTCTATAGGTTTAGAGTTATACAAAATATGAAATAATTTTTGTCGCCAAATTTGGCGATATTTCGGTGAAACTCGTTATTGTCAACGACAGATGGCGAGATTTTAAGCATAGACCAAACAAGGACAGATTATCGCCAAATTTGGCGATGTTTTGCCAAAAATCGCCAAGAACGATGACAAATGGCGATACTTTGGGTATGGACCAAATGACTGGCTATCGCCAAATTTGGCAGTATTTCGGCAAAACTCGCCAAGGTCGACGACAGATGGCGAGATTTTGGGCAATGACAGTCTACATTTGTATTATATTGAAGATGTCTATAGACATTAAAGTACTCAAATTCTTTTCGATGTGTTCCTGTAAATAAACTCTCCAGTAGCTTGGAATCAAAAATCGAGATGCACACTAGATGTTACAACAATCTTATATATGAAATTTCATAATAATTTTTGAGATTTGAGAGTTAAATATGCACACACGTACACCAAAAGTCGCCAAGCTTGGCATAGGCGGTTACTTTTGGCATAGTTCTTGAGAGAGGCACGGACCGTGGTCGGACCATTACCTAACTTATGTGGTAGGACGGTATTGTGCTTGAAGTGCATGAATGCCCCTAAAATTGCCATTGACCGTAATGTATTGGAAATCTTTTGAGTGTTCCTGTAGCAGAAATATAAATGATAAAGACACTTTTTTTAATGGAGAAATTCATTTTGTAACCCTTAACAGAATATATCACTTTTGAGTCGTTTGAAATAGCCTAATACCTCTAAAATACGCTTTAATGAATTTCGGCCCATAGAGCGTAATGTATTTAGAATTTTTTGGGCGGCCCTGTAGATAAACTATCCAGTTGAAAAGGATTAAAAAAAAAAAAAAAAAGGCCAAGTTTCTTTTACAAATGTTTTTTCCCCTCCTAATCAAAACATCCACGCCTTCATTTTCATTATTATACGTAGTTCCGTTATTTTGTGATTACAAAACTCTAATTTTTTAGTTTTTTTTTGGTTGTTTGTTTGTTGGTTGAAACAAAGAATAATGACGGTCTTGCACAATCTTTGTAAAAGTGTAAATCGTATTAGTGAAAAAAATTTGGTATTTTAAGATACAAATCCCCAATCACACTTGAATTTTCCACGCATGAGGAAAGAAGTAAAATCATTAAGACAATTTGAATATATTTGTTTATACTTTACTAACTTTACGCTTTTGTTGTAAAGTTGATGTTTTTTTTTAACCAATTTTTACAGTTTTATGTGAAACTTCTGTTTTTTATGCTTTTTAATGATTTTTTAAAGTTTTTTACTTTAATAAAGTAGGCCCCATATTTCGGTGTAAAATTAAAATCTCTTACAATTTATTATTAATGTGATTTTTCTGCAGTTTTGTTTATTTTAAGATTACTGAATTGCCACCCTCATCTCTTATTTAAATTTGAAATAAAACTAAAATACATTCTTATTTCAAATTTAAATTAATTTTTGACCACTTTTTAAAATGTAAAATAGTAAAGAAAAAATTTCATTGAAGATTCCAGGTTCAAATATGAACAAAAATTATACCAAATGATAGTAATGATAATGAAATTGAAACAAAGGTTGTTTTGATTAGGAAAAGTAAAATATTTGTGAAAGCCAACGACTTGGCATGTTTATATATTTTTTAATTCTTTAATAATTAATAATTATTAAAGGGTTAATAAAATGTTGAAAGTCGCACAGGGTTTGCAATTTTTGATAAATGATCGCTAAACTGGGTGCCAAAATGCGACAATTTATTATAAATATGTATCGAATATAGTTAGAAAACGCCTGGCGAACATTCATAGACGGCGATTTCAATATAGATTTCAATTCCGAAGATGTGTTCTATGGAAGAGAGAAGACAAATACGGTACACTTATAGATTATGATACACTTTCTAAATGGTATTATAAAGGTGAAGTACAGTTTGACTGTGCCTGGCGAAAATTTTTAAACAGTTTTGGTATGCGATTTAGAATGAATTTCCATTTCAAAGAAGTGTTTTGTGGAACAAGAAGGAAAACACGGCACATTTGGAATATGCTTGGCGAAGTTAGAGGATAGTTGGAATATGCTGGGCGAAGATTGTAAAACAGTTTCAGTATGCAGTTTTAAGATAGATTTCGATTCCAAAGATGTGTTTTATGGAACAAGAAAGAGTGTTTTCCTATTTTGACCCACCCACTCTCGCCAACCTAAAAAATCACTGCACTTTGGCGAGCTTCGCAGTCATGGGTCTATTGGAGTTATGCACGTTTCAACGCTCCCAAAAGAACTAGATGAAAACTAAAGTGAACAAATTAGCGATAAACGCACCAGTTAAGGAATTTGAAGACACTTAATTATTAAAATTACATTAATTGGCAACCCAAAATAAATAAAAATGTAACGGTATGCTTTACTTACATGTTGTTCCAAATCTCCATTTTAATTCTAAATTACGATTGCGACATAAATACAAAAAATCATCGTGGTAGCTCCATATGTTTAATGATCGCCACCTTAGCGAGAGTTGGGGCATTTCAGTAGGAATCAACCCACGAAAGACAAACACGGCCCACTCATGGATTATGATGGACATTCGAAACAATATTTAAAATGGTGAAGTATATACTTGGTGAAGATTGTAAAATAGTTTTAGTAGGCGATTTTAAGATAGATTTTGAGTTAGTTTCATAAGAGAAGGAAGAAACACACTGCTCACTCATGAATAATGATACCCTTTCCAACCTCGGAATAAGGAAGAAAATAGGGACGATGCATAAATTATGATACGCTTTTAATCTATAGCACTTTGGTGCGTATTTAAAATCTGAAAGTGTTTCAGATTTTCTTTTTTTAAATTTTGGTTCTATAATCGCATATATATTATAAGTGATCATTAATTCCTGCTTTTCATTTAAAGTTTTGCTTATACTATTCGCAACAGGCGCATATCCAGGAGGGAGCTGCAACCCCCCCTCCCCCAAATCTGACCCTTGATTAGCTTAAAATTAGGTATGTTAGAATTGAAATTTAGCTTACAATTTGATACATAGCAACACAGTCAACCCTCCCTCCCCTGAAATAAAATAGAAGGTATGTTACCGATCTGCATATACGTATCAAAGGATGCTGAAATATTATATTCAGAAGCAAATAACGAATGAAAGATTTCAGATACAGAAACATAAATAAAACACAACGATCAAATGTAGTAGTGGATACAGAAATTATTTTTTTTTGTTTTGTTTAAGAAATATATATTAAGTGTATGTTGTCTAAATTTTAATATTTTAGACTATTTAAGCTGTGCAAATAGACTTAAAAGACTTTCATGTGTTTATCATGGGGAAGCATTAAAATACTGTTTGTATGCTATTTATAAAATTCATTTAAAATGTCATTTACATGTTATTTAGCAGAAATCATCAAAAATGATGTCTGCCAAAAAGTTGGTATATTAAACTGACAATAATTCAATTTGTCAATTGCGTGTTGTTACACCTTGGGAATTTTCAAAAGTTGGCAAGTATATATCTTCAAAACTTGAGAAAAGTATATCAGTTACCCGCTTTCCCTACACACACACACACACATAAAAGTTTAAGTTGTTGGAAACAAGAGTAATTTTTTTTCTTCCTTCATTCCCTTTAAATTCAGTGTTTTGCTTATTTTCTACATTTTCTTTTTTAAAAACAATTACTTGGATTCAACTTAAAAATTATAATTATCGCTGATCTCCATGTTTTATAGCTAATAACTTCAATATTGTTGCATCCTTTTGGTAAATGAATATTTACCTTTAAGTATTTTTATATTTATATCACTAAAATTACTTATCTACACAAACACATATTTTGAATTAATATATATTTCATGATTTTTTAATGCATCTGAAAGTTTGTATGCAAACTGAAAAGCTATCACACCACACTGATTCTGTGATTTTGAAAGGAATACAGATTTGGATTAGATTGATTTTACATGGCTAAATAGAGAAAAAAAGAAAAATGGTTGATTTTATTTTAAATTCTTCTTAGTTTTTAATGTTTGAATGTAAATTAAAATAGGACATTTTTGGTAATTCAACTCAAAAGCTTGAGTACTCAAAGTGTTATTACAGTGTGTACATTGCAATTGAAGTAAAGGAATTTTATTTTAAATAACTGATTTAAAATAAATTTTAATCAAGATGCTTTTTATATAAATCTTTAAAGAAATAAATTTGTTTAAAATATTTTTAAATTTTATTATTGTTGGCGATTAATTACTTTTTAAAGTATTACATACTATCATAATCCTTAGGTAATACTTTATATTGTTTTCTTTTATTGAGTAACTCATGCAACTTAATGTTACCAAACAAAAATATTTACTAATATGTATTAATAGTGTTAAATTTAAAAGTATAACTTTCCTTCATTCTATCGGCAGGATGCTGGGATATAGAAAATGTTTTAAATCTCAACATTTTCCTCAACCCATATGAAAATTTCCCCCAAAATTTCATGATATGTTATACAGGGATGTGCCAGCTGCTCCAATTGCTCCAAATTGCTCCAAATCAATGATGATGCTCCAATCTGCTACAAAAAGATCATTTTGGGACATTTTTGCTCCAAATTCACCAAAAGTGTAATTTGAAATTTTTCCATGTGCTAAAAATGCTCTTAATCTCCCAAATTTGTATAAAAAATTTCATAGCACATTCTAAGCATTCTAATTTCAATCTTTTATCCGCCAATCTTAAAAGCGGAAATTTTTCCTTTGACATACCTTTGTAATCTCTAATACTTGAAGAATGAAAATTGGCCCGTATTTTAAATTTAATAATTTTAAGTTGATGAAATTTTAAATTTTTTTTAAGCTACTGGCAGTAGTTATAAGGTTTAGTAAATATTAGGGTTTTTTTATTATTTAAAATAGATATTTAGTATAACACTGTATAAAATAACTGGGACTTTTTAATAATTATTTTTTGAAACTTCTGACACACCTTTGAAGAAATAAAATTTGAAATTTTATAAGCAATGTCAAATTGGATGAAAAATCTTTTGTTTGCGAGACTTTAGATTCACCACTTCTAACTAAAACTGGTCATATCAGGGAATTTTTAATTTAAATTGGGGGAGGGAAAAATATAGTGTAGATGTGAATATGATGTATTTTTATGAAAGAATTGTCAGTGCATGTGTAGTTTTTGTTGCTAAGTGTTTTAAGAACCTCCCTAATTTTCATTTTTCAGATTAGCTTTCTTAAATGGCTTCTCCCTTCCCTTGAAAAGTAAATTTTGTGTTTCAAAATTGCCATTCTTGTGCTCCATAAGTGACTTTTTTGTGTTCCAAATTGCTCCAGAAATCTGTTTTTCTTGCTCCAAACTGCTCCAAAAATGTGTTTTTTCTTGCTCCACAAATTGCTCCAAACTTTAATTTCTACTGGCACATGCCTGGTTATAGACTTGCATAAGTTCTGTATTACCATAAATGCATACCTGCCAACTCTTCTGGTTTTGACAGAAGACTTCTGTTTTTTTAAGCCATCTTCTGGTCTTCTGCCAGAAGATAAAATCTTCAGTTGATATATTAAATTGCATCCCAAACTATGCTAAAAAATTAGTAAATACATAAATCTATTTCAAAATAATTTATTAAGGTAATCATTTTGACAGCTAACAGCACAATGTTGTTGTTTGACTTAGGTCAAAGCGTTTGCTAGCAAATCTTTTATTGGTAGTTTATAATAATAATAATAATAATAATAATAATAATAATAAAAAAAAAAAACAGAACTTCATTTCATTCTTCCCTCAGTAATTCATCATTAGAAAATTTATTAGTATTGAAAACTAATTCTGACATACTTTGTTATGAAAATAATTTTTCTGATGAACTATTAGTAAAAGCTACTTTGAAGCAGCTAAAAAAATCTTAATCTGTTTATTTTTCAAATACTTTGGTTAAAAATAAAGTCAAACTGCCATTTATTTAATTTTTTTTTTCATTTTATATAAAAATTTCAGGTAAACTATTTTCTATTACTATTTAATTTTGTTTTTATTTCTATACATTGCTAATATAAAAAATATTGAGAAAAGGTGATAAACTAGGGGTCTTCTGTTTTTACTTCTTATATCTAAAAATTGTCTTCTGATTTTTTGTGAAATCTTCTGTCTTTTTAAACTGAGTCTTCCTGTTTACAGCTTAAGGATGTTGGCAGGTATGTAAATGTAAAAAGGTCTGCAATGTACAAGCTACATGCATGTTTACTAAATAGTAATTGGTACAAGTTAACAGAAAGCAAATGGCTGATCGGTGAAAATGTTGAAAAAAAATCGCTTTAAAAATTGTAAGGGGAAAGAAAAACTTGAAGAATTTAGTAATTCATTGTTAAAATTGAAATCAGTTGTATATTTTTCTGGAAAATTTCCTCCGATCCTAGATTGCCGGATCGCACATATTCTGCATCCCAGGCACAATGTATTTTTGATATTAGGATTTTGTATTTACTATGGTCAAGAAAAGGTCAAGAAATCAAGTTTACTTTATGTGGTAGACACCCTGCCACTTTTTATGCTTTTTTAATGAATTTTGAAATATTTTTTTATATTAAAAGGTTAAAAGGTAATACGGAGGATACCCATCGTTAATGGTTGGATGGTTATATGGATGGTTAATTGATTTCCTCTATATATTTTAATTAACCATCCATGTAACCATCATGTACCATGATGAATATTTTAATTAACCATCATGCATGGAACCATAGATGATTCTGACGATGGCTGTGAACCGGCGGCCGAAATATATCTCCGGAGGAATTGTTTTTAATAAGTTAACTATTTTTTTATATTAAAAAAAAATTCCAATGAAATCACGCCACATATTTTCTTTTAAAGAATAATCTATTAAAATTTATCATTCATGAATTTACCGTGCTTATGTTTATTCTAAGACTAGCCGCCTCCGGCAACCAGTTGGTTCACCATCTTAATAAATCTTGTTCGGAGAGACTCCTGTTCCTCACCAGCTTCCTTGGCACTGAAATCTCCGATTCTGAAGGGAATTTAAAATTAAGATGGTTACAAATAGGAGCAGCCTTACGGTAACTGTCGCCCCCTGCTAATATAAAAAATACTCCCCCTTTTATGCTCTACTTAGTTTTTGAGTTCAAAATGACGCCCCATCGAAGCCGGCATCCCTATGTGATGCTTACTGTGTCGGACCACCCCTGGTTACAAAAATAAGATGGTTAAATGATAAAAACCTACAAAAAGGAACAAATTATTTTCGTCATATATTAATTCTGAAAAGCTTCTGGATATATTGACCTTTATCAAAAAACGGAAAGGAAAAAAAAAAAGGTAAGAAAATCCGAAACACTTTCAGATTTTAAATATGCACTAAGTGCTATATATTAAAAGCGTATTATAATCCATGGGTCTTCCCTATTTTGGTTTTCTTCTTCTTTAAGTTGGAAAGTATATCATTATTCATGTGTGTGATTAAACAGAATTAAAATTGATATTTCTAACATCCTTTTTTTGGATGTAATACATTAGAAATAGATAGGGAAAAGCTGCACAGAAAAATGCACAATTCCAACTGAATGAAAATTTCAAAAAATTATTCTCAGGTGTATTGATAAACCAGTAAGCAGCAGATGATAAAATTATGATAAATTGCACCAAGCGTTAGAATCATCTCCTCAAAATCGCACATCAACCATTTTATTTTTGGCCAAATTAAAAAGTTGTACATTTTAATCTTGGAAAATTTCCAAATCCTATTTTTCTGTTGAGTATAAAACATTTCATTCCGGCTCTGATTTCACATGAACACAATATTTTAATTTAAAAACAACCTTACAAATAATCTAAACAAAAAATCTTTATTCTTTTATTTTTACTTCAAGAGTCTGAATCATTTAATAAACTTGCCAAATATGGCAACCTAGATATGCTGTATTCTCTTTTTCCACTGCAGGGTTACAATTGCAAAATGGCGGAGCAAAAATTAGCCTTTTGCAGCATGTTTTTTTATCGATATCTCCCAAAATAATTCGAAAACCTAGAAAAAATCACTTTGAGGTATGTGGGGACCCATCCTGGAGAATTTCCATACAAAATTTGGTAGGTCTACGATCACCCGTTTCGGAGCTATGCAAGACACAGACAAACTAACTATCTAACTAACTAATCAACCAACTAACTGACATTTTACAGTTTTGTTTTATCTATAGATTACCACATTTTCGGTTTCCTCATTTCAGATCAACTAATTCCGCTGTTCGGCAGGAAAAATTTCATTGAGTATGCTCCAGCATCTTAATTTCAATCCTTTTCCATCCATCTTGAAAACAAAGATTTTTCCTTTAGCATATTTTTATTTGAACTTCCAACATCATGGGAGTAAAAATTGATTATTATTATTTCAACTTTAAATTATTTTAACATTTTTTATAAATTTAAATAGAAAAGAAAAATTTCATTGAAGAGGACAGGTTCAAATGTGAATTAAAATTATACAAAATAATAATGAAAATGTAATAATGTTTATTTTGGGAAAGAATTGTTTATGAAAGCAAATAAAGAATAAACTTAGCATGTCTATTTACAACTGCTTTTTTCTTACCTAATCTGTTTAAAATTATATAATTGTGTGTCCAGTATGAATTTTTTTTTTTTTAATGAAAGTTTTTAAATTAAACTTTAATATTTTTTCTTTGTAGAAATGTACCTTAAGTTTGTATCTTTTGTAAATAATTTTTAATATTTTATTCTATTTAAAATATGTAAATTATTAAAACTTAAAAGGTGTCTTGTGAGTTTATTTGATGAAGCATTAAAAATGCTATTTAAATACCGTTTAGCAAAAATTATTAAGAGTTTTGAGTACTATTTGGCAAAAACAATTAAAAATGATGGAAAAACACTCAAAATACTGGTGTTAAACGATAAAGTAATTAAAAAACTTTGTAAAAAACACACATAAGAAGTAAAAGGAAAGAGGATACGCGTTTCGTTAAAAAATTGTTTTGAGCTTCTTCAGTCCAAGCCCTTCGACATACAGGGGTAAGTTTTCAGTTCCCTGTGTTCTTTACGTCGAAGGGCTTGGACTGAAGAAGTTCAAAACAATTTTTGAACGAAACGCGTATCCTCTTTCCTTTTACTTCTTATGTGTGTTTTTTACAAAGTTTTTTAATTACAATTAAAAATGATCTTCACGTTGTTTTGCAAAAATCATGAAAAATGTTGTTAGCTTGCTATTTTACACCTTGGGAATTTCAAAAGTTGGGAAGTATGCCTTTAGTGAGTATCAACTACGAATAAATAAAATAAGCAGGTTTTGCAAGAAAGAAAAAGAAATATACCATAACAATCACCATAAAAAACTTAGAAAGCCATGCGAAGGCAATATCTCCAAAAGAAGATCAATTCATTAACCTATCCTCCATAAAGCTTACTCAACAACAGATAACCACTTTAAATCTAGGCCCTAAATTTATTCTGGATGACAACGTCAATATCAGACAATACCATAGCTAACATTGAAACCGATCTTATATAGACAGAGCTCTTAATGTTTGTTCTAACATAGCTTTATTACATACAGAAATTCGTGGTCGTGGTCAGAAGAAGTCAATGCCAAATAAAATTCAATATTTTCTAAAATAATTTCTTAATTAACAAAAAATAAATAAATAAAAAATATGTTGCATTACTTAGACCTAATTTATTAGAAAAGCTATTAAGTTGATCGGATATATTTCGGGAGAAATTGGATAAACGGTAAAAAAAAAAAAAAAAAATCTTTTTTCTCCCTCTTCCCATAGAGTGTTTTTAAGTATTTACCGCTATTTTATGAAGCTTACGATTTCTATTTTCAAATAATCAGATATCAATGTTTATATTCACAAAGGCGAATTTATAGAAATAAAAAAATAACTTCTAAAAATCTTCTTGCACCCGCACAGAGTTCGGACAGGCGCCATTAAAATGAAAACAGCAATCGATGTGTGAGAAGAAGCTCTAGTTAAAAGTAAACATTTCCCCCCCACAGATTTCCAGCTGTTGATTACGTAATGAGCTTGCTTCAGCAAATTGTTGTTTTAAACTGAATGTTGTGCAACAACTCTTGTAGGTTTTATTTATTTATTATTTTTGATATTTATAACATTGGGATTTATTTTAAAAGCACTCAGCATTTCTTAAGCATACCAATTAGTTGGCAGTGTTTATTCGACAGAGTGATTTTTTTTTGGGGGGGGGGAAGGGTTTAACTCGCACCGGGCGCAACATCCCAGACAGCACATAAGCTTAAATCAAGTTTGACATTTCTTTGAATTTGACGCATTAATGCAAGCTTGACAGTTCAACTCATTCTAAGCTGGCAGCAAGCTTGCAGGAGTCAAGTTGAATTGTCAAGCTTAAATACAGCTTGATTTAAGCTTGGAAATTGCTACTCGTCTGATTTTTCCTTTTTAAAGGAGTGTTGATGGCGCAATCTGTGAAAGAGAATGGACATTAATTGTCTAGCGTCCTCAAATTTGCTGAAAGTTCATAAAAGATGTGTTTATTTTATTACCAGTGCCATATTACCGTCAAGGCAAACGGGGCAACTGCACAGGGCCTACAGATTTTAGGGCCCAAAAATCTTGCATCTTACACTTTTGTAGTTTTAAAATAAAATTACAAACGATAAAAAAAAATTCAGAAGTTAAATAATTTTTTTAATTATAAAGTATGAACAATGAAAATAATTCAAATTTACATTTGTATGAATTAATTTAAACTTATTTTTAATTCTTCGAAATGCTCTATATCGATATAGCATACCAATATGTAGGAAAATAACTAACCACATTTGTAAATAGAATTTTTAGCGTTAAAAAATAGCAAAATTTTTCAATTATTTGTTATTATAAGAAATATTTACAAAAATGACTAAAGTGTTTGTATTCCATACATGTTATGTTAGCAGTGATATAGCATTTTGAAGTAAGGCTTAACTATCTGTTTCTTTGATTTCAGATTACTTAACACAAAATTTGTGTTACGTAAGTAAACCCATTCTATATTTCCAAATATGGAAATTCTTCAAAATAGAATACAATTATACTACGAAATTGATTTCAAAATCAGTCGTTTGTCTCGATTTTGGCCAGGGGCACTATTGCTCATGAGTGTTGCGAAAGTTTTAAAACATGTGTTGTTCTTAAGTTTATATTATATTTATTTCCCTATTAGTAGAGTCTCTAAATCACATATAAAATTTTTTTAATTTTGATGCATTCCATGGAAAAAAAAAAAAAAAAAAAAAAATGGATAACGTGCTCGGCTACGAACCGAAAGGGCCCGGGTTCTATTCTAGCCACGGACACTTGATGGAAACAGATTAAAATAACTTAAAATTACAGCATAGAGGGGGGAAAATGCACGGAAAAATAAAGTATGTGGGGCGCGTTCGCCAGCGGACATGCCCAGTAATTAGTATTTAGAAATTTTTTTTTTTTTTTTTTTTGAAAATTTTTTAAGCTTGAAATTAAGCTTGAAATGTCAAGCTTAATGCAAGCTGCGCAACTGTAAACTAGAACACTTGATTCAAGCTTGCATCAAGCTTACACGCCTGGAATTTTCAAGCTTATTGACTTGATAAATCAAGCTTGCTGCAAGTTTGATGCAAGTTTGCTGTGCTGTCTGGGATAGACTAATTTTGGCTGAAATTCAGTATTTTAAGAACAATAGAGGTTCATGTGAAAAACGGGTGCATTTAATAGAGGGTAGTGCACTTTTGCGGTATTTTTCAGAACTTTAATCCTTCAAAATATATATTCAAAACTTCATAAAATTTAATTATAGTTCTAAAATGTAGATGTAAAAGATTTACTATTTTTTTTTTTTTTTTTTACTTAATTGAGGAGACATCGGTTGGATGTGTGAAGCCATCCACTTCAGAGCACGGGACATGGGCCCATCTCAGGGCGCTCTGACTTTCTCCAAAACTGGATCAAAGATCAAACCTCTTTTCTAGGG
Organism: Cheiracanthium punctorium; assembly: GCA_038373885.1. Taxonomy (NCBI): domain Eukaryota; kingdom Metazoa; phylum Arthropoda; class Arachnida; order Araneae; family Cheiracanthiidae; genus Cheiracanthium; species Cheiracanthium punctorium. The sequence continues at coordinate 394,443 of JAWZYV010011907.1, read as the reverse complement.
GGTAGGTTCGCATTCTGATTAGCTACGCTGTGATCTGTGCACGCTAGAGTACGTGTCGGTGGTGACGCCATCTTTTCAGAAAATTATCACCAAACGAATTTTTCGATTTTTCGTTGAAGATCGGCTAAAAAAAAATTAAAAATATTGTAAACGCCGCACCCGGTAGAAACGCCAATTACTATTTTTTAACTTTTAAACTCATTAACGCCGCGGCGTTTCTTCCATAAATTACGGTATATCAAGATAGAGAAAATAGGTATTTCCTTTAGAATTAACAATGGGATCATTATATAACTTCTCATAGTTGGCCCCCTAAAGTAAAGATTTTTTTGCCTGAAAACAGGTGCCAACACAGCAAGTACAGTGATGTAAGTCATCATTTTCAGCATTAATTTTCTCGCTAACTATTCCACTGAGAGACACATGATTTTTTAAATTGATTTTCTTAGACAAAGAACTACATTTGTCTAATTGTAAGTGTTAGGAAAGGAGAGACTGTATAAAAATTACTATATATAGGGGCTATATACAGCCCCTAGTAAAAAATTTGCCATATCTGAAATCTTATCTTTATTTGACGAACTTTTTGTAATTGAAAGCATAGTTCTATCATTTATGGTTTAAAAGATAATCCCCTTATCGTCTATTTTGAAACACCTGGTATATGTATGTATATATCCTTATAAATAAAAATGAAATTCTGTTTGTCTGTGGATTTGTCAAGTATACAAATCCACAAAAATGGACCTATCAGCCTGAAATTTATTACAGATGTGTAAAATAACATAGAATAAATGACAGTCCACTTTAAAACTTTGAAAGTCCACCTGTTCCCGGAATTTAAGAGATTTTTTATGTTCTCCACGCAGAAACAGGGTGTCGACATCTCAGGGAAATCATGGAAAAATCAGGGTACTTTATTGATCTGGAAAAATCATGGAAATATCAGGGAATTTTGTAAAAATATTTAAAAATCAGAGAACTTTCGTTTTTGCCTAGTGAACTAGATCGTTTTTAGTTGTCAATCAGAGTCTGACTCGCGGCTCCGTTCCGGATCACATGATACTCAACTGATGCAGACATTTTAGGAATCCGAAACCAGAATACAGATCATACGAGAGCATAGAAATATGAATCCGAGACTCAAGTGACTTTGGCACTATGACTATACGAATCCGAAAAAATGCATACATTCGGACTCGTTCTAAGATACGGATCATACTAGAAACCGGATCTGCGAATCATATCGGCATGTCAATGAATTTTGCATGTGAATTACTTACTCAATAAAGTCATAGGTTCGTGTTATTATGTAATTGTCCCGATTTCACTCGTATTTAAATTTATCTTTATTTTGAAGGTCATTACATTTGAAATAGGTGTCATAGAATAATATGTTTCCTGTTTATTTTAATGTGTTTCAAAAATTTAAACTACCAGCACTTCGAATTGTCATTTTTAGTTTGCATTTCCAGATATTTTTTGGCGCTTATTACAGGAATTCGGGTGAATGGAGAATTCTAAGAATAAAAAAAAAAGAAAAATTTTTTCTCTCTGTAAATAAGACGATTTAACAGTTCCTCTTGAATACGCCTGTGTAAGTGTCAAATAACTGATAAAATCTGTAGAAAAATAAAAATAAATAAAGCGCTCAAAATGAAAACAAGGACTCAATTATTTTTGAACTAATAGTACAGTAGGAGACCCCGAATCCGGAAGACTCAAAATCCGGAACTTTTTCTATTTACCAAGTAAATATTTATTATTATTTTTTTTTAAACAAAGAAAAAAAAAAGGCAGCTTTTTTTTATTTATTTCACTTTTATTATATCTGAGTATTACATTAATTTTAGATCTTGGTAGGTAATTTTCAGTTTCTCGTTATGTAAAAATATTCTATGCTATTATATAAGTTTTAAAAAGGAGGAAAATAATGTTATCCTCTTCACACACATGCACTGCTTCAAGTGCTGATTCATTAATTCTCGGGTGGCACTCCTCTGGACGTCAAATGTAAAGAGAATGTCATTTGGTCTGTTTATGCTTTTTTTCTTTCTTCCTGTGTTGATAGTTTTGGTTGCATAATAAATCGCTAGGCAGAAGATCGAAAGGGTGGGGAGAGAGAATCGGAAAATGGCGCCACTGCTGTATCAATCTACCTTGGCCCGCCAAATCGCGGTTTGCGGCAGGTTATGTTGATCGGAAACTGTAGGACTGTATGAAACTACATTAAATGAAAGTTTAGAATTAAACATGCTACATATTTTCACTAAATTTTAATTGTAACGATTGTCAAATCTGTCGGAAATAATCCTTTGCTTCCAATTTTTTTTAAAAGCTCTTTTACACATTTTTTTATTATTTTATTAGTCTTTCTTTTATTATCATTATTTTATTATTCTTCAAGCCACGATTTGTGGCTGGAAGAGTTTACTGGGTGCGGCCATATCCAAATAATCAGTATGAAGCTCTATGCACATTGTGCAATTCAAAAATATATTTAAGCAACATGGGTTGTTGAGCCATAACCAGAGCCCGATTATCACACGGGCAGGCGGGGCAATAGCCCGGGGCCCCTGAACAATAGGGGCCCCCAAATCTCTGGAATTTATTATTAGAAATTTATTTATACTGAAATGAGATATTGAATAAAAAATTGTAATACCTATTTAGACATGAAAAATAGAAATGAACACTAGCCAAAATTGCAGAAGCACGCCACGCTACTAACAAGAAAAACTTTGTTGACGTTAAGTGTGACGTATGACGCATTGACCAATCACCTCGTTTTCCACGCCTAGGGTGGTGGCAGGAATACTGTTTACAGGTGTTTCTCTTCTCAACTCAACTCTACTTATTTTGTTATCTTGTTTTGCTGTGATTGCTGTTCGCTACGCACGTGCGCTGTTATAGGCTGTTCCTTCACGTTTATGTAAATCTTAATATCATCACCTTTCATTTTTCCCGTCAATTAAATACTTTTAAAATGCCTTCATCACGGGCATATCAATCTGGATTTATGAAGAGGAAGCAGAAAGCTGAAAGAGAGGAGGAAAGGAAAAAAATGAAAGGTAGCATTTTAAAATTTGCTGTAATTCGAGATTCTAAGGAAACTACGTCAGAGTCTGAATCTGAAACAGCGCAGCCCCGCAATCCTGATGATGATCCAGCAATTGATGATAAAAATAGTATCAAAAGACATGCTGAAATTCAGCCTTGCAATCAAGATAGTGTGATTGATGATCTTGATGATCCTTCTCAATCTGAAAGAGATGACATACTTCAAACAGAGCAGTCGCAATTTCCTGATCCTGAGATAGATGGAATGAAAACAGATGCCGAAATTCAGTCCTTCAATCCTAGTAGTGTGACTGATGATCCATATCATTCTGAAGGAATTGACACACTACAAACAGTGCAATCTCAATTTACTGGGTACAGCACTGATCCTGCTATAAATATTGAAAAAAGTTTCTTAAAAATAGATTCCGATTTTAAGTCATGTGATCCAGATCCTGCAACATGGCCTTTTCCTATACATGATGAAATGATAGAATATTTTATTAGAAATGCCCCTCCTCAAAACATGGAATTATTAAATGAAACAAAAAAGAATATCTCTGGTTTTAATCGGAGCCTCACAAAAAATCATTTCTTCAGGGTGAAGCAAAATAAAGAAATCACCAACAGAACTTGGCTTGTTCTTTAACCCGCAAATAAATGTTTATACTGTTGGGTTTGTAAATTGTTTTCCGACAATAGAACAACATTAGCTGGATCTGGGTTTTCAGACTGGAAACATGTAACAGAAAGAGTGAGTGAACATGAAAAATCAATTCTGCACCGTAACTGCATAATAAAAATGTCAAATCGCATGCAAGCATCACAGAGGATAGATTCATCTCTAGTTATTCAATTGGAAAATGAAAGTAATTATTGGAGATCCATTCTACAAAGAGTTGTTGCAACTGTAAAGTTTTTATCTCAAAGAGGTATGTCATTTTTTGGTGAAAATGAAACTTTCGGATCCCCTCATAATGGCAACTTTTTAGGATGTTTAGAGCTGTTAGCTCAGTTTGACCCATTCCTTGCATCCCATATTCAGAAATATGGAAATCCAGGTCGGGGTCATACTAATTATTTATCATCGACTTGTGTTTCAGAGTTCATAGAGTTAATGTCGAAGAAAGTATTAAATAAGATAAAATTAGAAATTATTTCAGCTAAATATTTTTCCATAGTAGTAGATAGCACCCCAGATATCACACATTTAGATCAGCTGTGCCTTATCATGCGGTATGTGACACCTGATGGGCATCCTATTGAAAGATTCATCAATTTTCTTCCCATTTTTAGTCATGGTGCTGAAGATTTGGCCGAAACAATATGCAAGAATCTTCAAGATCTTAATATTCAAATTGAAAACTGCCGAGGACAAAGTTATGACAATGCATCTAACATGTCCGGCAAATATTCTGGTGTACAGGCACGCATAAAAACATTGTGTCAATATGCTGAATTCATCCCGTGTTCAGCGCACTCTTTAAACTTGCTTGGAGTGAATGCTGTGGAATCATGTAATGAAGTTGCAAGTTTTTTTGGAATGTTACAGGAATTGTATAACTTCTTTTCAGCTTCCACAAATAGATGGCAGACTCTTAATGATATTATCAAAGAACATTCTGAAACACTCACTTTAAAGAACCGCTCAACAACTCGATGGTGTGCTGATGCGAATTCCACCAAAGCATTGAGAAAAAACTATGCTGTTATATTGACAGTATTGTCAAAAATAGAAGACGACATTAACCAGACACCTTCTACAAGATGTGAGGCACGCTCTTTAAAGAAAAAAATGGGAAAACTTGAAACAGCTGTAAATACAGTTGTATAGGATTGCATCCTGCAACGTTTGCATAAAACAAGCCAATCGTTACAGAGATCTACTGACTATTTATCTCAAGTTTCTCCTCTGTTTGAATCACTTGTGAAATTTGTTCAGTTTGTTCGAGACAACTTTGATCTGTATGAAAAAGAAGCACTGGACTTGCTCCCCGACACAACATATGGAGATTTTAGTGTCAAAACTGTTCCAAAGCGTTTTGATTCGAATCCTGCGAACAAGGGTGCTGTCATGACTCTAAGAGAAAGATTTAGAACTAACTGTCACTACGTTTTATGTGATACATTAATAACACAGCTTAATAAGAGACTGATACCGTATGAAAATATAATGAAGTCGTTTTCTTGTCTAGTAAATACAAAAAGCTCTTCCCTTCGTGAGGAAGCAGATGCTTTGCAAAAAAAAATATTCTTTGGATTTGGATGAAAATTTTTCTGATGAGCTTGTTCAATTTTCATCTTTTATCAGTGATGAGACAGTGCAGGGAATGCTGATAAAAATGAAAGAACTTCATATAGTTGATGCATTTCCCAATGTTGAAACCATCTTAAGAATATTTTTGACAATGCCAATTTCAAACTGTTCTGGTGAACGCTCTTTCTCCCTCCTAAAAAGGTTAAAGTCTCCAAGTCGATCTAGTGTTGGACAATTGAGATTATCTGCACTAGCTCTATTGTGCATGGAAAATGATATAACACAAAGTTTTGACTATGAGGATATTATTAATGATTTTTCTGAGCTGAAAATTAGAAAAAAGCCTTTAAAAAGGTTTTGTAAATACTTATGTTTTCAGAGAGTCCACCAGCAATTAAAAAAAAAATTGCTACTAAATTAAAGTAAGTCAACTTGAGTTACTTTTTTGATTAAAAAGTGTTATAACTTGGCCACAAGAAAAAGACAAATTTTGTTATATTGTTTTCCTTTCCAAGCTTTATATTCTATCAAACTGGTTGCAAGGAACCTCCTTTCCTCCCTAGGACTGTTTATTTATTTGTCACAACTATATTGTTGGACCAAGCAGTCATATCATCATGATAATATATATTGGATATATTTTTGTGTTCAATTAAAGTACTTAATCTTATCACTTAAGAGAATATATAAAAGTAATTAAAAAAAAATTATCATTATATTTTGAGCATTTTTTATCAACTCAGTAATGTCCAAAAATTTTTGTAATGTGACTTGAATTCAATCAATGTATGATACTTGTGAAATTAATGTTTGTATGCATTTAATCTAAACAGAACTTTTAAAAACTAATTTTCTGAGTGAAAATTCATCGTAAAAGTACTTTTTTTTTTTGTAATCCAGTAAAATTTTAGTTTAATGCAGGAGGAAAGAATATTTTGTTTCTGCATTTCATGCTTTAACCAAATTTACTGGTACTTTAAATATTTTCTTTCAAATTTTCAATTGTTTTGGGACAGGTTATACTCTTTGTTGATGTTTGGTATTATGATAATCGATAAAGAGAATATATAAAGGTAAACAAGATTTAAAAAAAAAAAATTGATTATTTTATTTTAGGCATTTTAAAAAAAACTCAATAATATAGAACAAATTTTCTAATATTACTTGAATTCAGTCAATGTATGATATATTTGAAATTAGTGTTTTTTGTATGCATTTAATGTAAACAGAATTTTTAAAACTAATTATCTGAGTGAAAATTTATTGTAGAAGTACTTTTTTTATGTAATCCTGAAAATTTTCAATTTGATGCAGGAGGACAGTATATTTTGTTTTTGATATATAAAAAATGCTTTAACCCAATTTACAGCTTTCATTTGAAATTTTCAATTGTTTTGCAACAGGCTATATTCTTTGTTGATGTTAGATATTATGACAGTTCTTTGTGCTATATTAAGCTTAATTATCCATCACTAGGTCTCATCATAATGGTTTTTAAGATTTATGGATTAATAAATAAGATGTGTTAAAGTTGTTTTTAAAAATTTATTTCCATTTCTATGCTAATTACAGATTATCCTTTAGTACACATTTTTTGTCTTTATAAAGGATATTTTCTGTTCTTTAGAAGGCATAATTGAAAGCAATGTCTAAGATTTTAATTTCCTCGTGAAATATGTTTTCCGAGAAGATCAATAATAATAAAATATTTGTATAGTGAAATGTCTGTCAGTGTTTTACACAGTTGGTTTACAAACACTATGCTCAGGACGGCAAATACGATTTTATCAAAGTGCCAAAATTAAAGTTAGTAACTGAAATGCTAATTTTTTCAAGTATCAGTGCCCTATGCTTTATGCTATAAAATAAGAGGGGGGGGGATCAAATTTTCTGGCATGTCAGATAATTGCTATTGTTGACTTAGCACAAATCATAAAAATGGGTTAATAATATTAAAATAAAACAATGGCTCTTTACTTGGAAGTAAAGGTTACAAACTATGCTAACCATAATGTATATTTCGTGTTATCTTATGTAATATCCCCAGCGTTTTCCATTACATTTTGGCAATGCTTTTTCATGGTGCCTCTATAACGGAAAAGTACCAAAAGAATTTTTAAATATATAATGTTGTTGAAAGCAAGTGTAAATATAAATACATACATACATATATATATATACAATTCTTCGATACGATTTATTTTTATGTTGTGAGAACACAAGTCAAAAATTAGTAAAAATATTTGTGAGTATATGGGGGGGCCCGAAGTAAATTTTATTCCTTTTAATAACTATATTTTCAGAGTTCAGTTTTAAATATTGTTTAAGAGGAAAATGGTACTTTATTTTTTATAGTTATACCTTTATTTCATGTACGCTGTACAATTTTCCTCCAAAACTTTTTGAAAAAAGTTTTTGAAAAGGTACACATGATAGAGATTTCAGATTTCACACAAACTAATCTTTATATTCAGATGACTAGATGTCGTCTTTTTTTTTATTTTATAGATAGTGCTCAGTGTGAGAAATTGGGAGCAAAAATGTAGGCGTCAATGGCACCTAACTTTTTTTTCCGGTTGCCAAACTGTCTTGTTCAGGCGCAGTTTCGAAAACCTTTGTTTTGTTTATATGCATAAACTATAAACAGGTAGGCTAAATGATTATTTACAGCAATAATAAAGATCAGGACTATTAAAATTAAGATAGTAATAAATTGTAAGTAAATATAAAATCAATTTTTATAGCTTTCCACCTATGCATCCAGAATAAAATATTATGATACATTTTACAAGAACATGATCTTCAGTTTTAGTTTAGAAGTATTTTATAAATTGTTGCTATATAGCTACAATGCTTATGGTAGATAAACTTATGCAATATATGTGTACTAGCTTCAAAATGTCAACTGATCAACCATCAATGTTAAAATTGTGGAAATATGTATTTGTATTCTTAGTGGGTTGAACTGAAGTTGGGAGAGGGTCTATGAAAGTTTTCAATGTCACCAAGAAGGATTTATTATTTTACATAACTATTTTACCTTATTAAAAATTATTTTTATTTAAATTGCTTAAAACATATTTTAATACAAACTTAATTTTATCTTAATTATTAAAATTTTTGTATTTAAATAAAAAGTTTTTTTTTTTTTATATTTTCAAATAAGTAATTCAATTTAAGTTTTTTTTTTAAATTTACATTATATCATAAAGGAGTTTTATTTAAAAAAGATAAATTTTATTAAGTTTAAACCATCAAATATCATTTTTATTCAAATAATATTTTTATTTTAATTATCGCAATTTAGGCCGGAAGTCCGAAATTTATAATTTCCCAAAATCCAGATGTTTTGCTAATCTCCCCCCCCTCACACACACAAATAAATAAATAAATCTTCCTTCGTTTTTTCACGAAATTGTATTAATTGCAGTCAATCCATGTATTGTTTTAAGTCACTAACTGCTGCACTTAGCCAGTCGTTATTGAGGCGCTGCAACGCGCCTCGGCAAATAAAATCCAAGATGGCGTCCGGACCGGAAGCTGTACTCTTCCGCGGTAAATAATTATATTTAATTAATGAATATTAACTAATCCAAATAACTTTTACACTGCCTTATTTAAAAGGATCTCGCGCGTTCATCAATATTGATATCAAGTATTATCATCGCATCTTCCCACACCGCCGTGCCATACAAGCCGAGCTACCGCTAAAACACACATTTGCAGAAAGAATCCAATATGGTGAACGCGAGCTCGTAGTTTCCTCCGACCAACTTCATTAATATTCATGGAGTTAAAAATTTATTGCTCAATTTCTTTGCGTTTCTCTATTTGTTTACATTATAAAAAGTGCGATTTAAATAATTACGCATCCGCGGAAGACAAGAAAGTGGTCTTCCGCGCGTTTTTCAACCACAGAGGACTGTCGGCAGAGGGTCGCTCTCTTTCTGCCACGTGGTGGTGCTTACGAAAGCAAAAGTTTTTTATTTATATTTTTTCTATTGTTTTATTATGTTTTACATTTATATTTTTTCAGCACTTTTTGAAAAATAGTCGTCTAGACAGTAAAAAAGTCCCCAGAATTCACAAAATATTCGTTTTTCGAGGTATTTTTATTTAAAAAGTCGCCATAGTCGGCTGATGCCAAAATAGTCACTTTTTAGTCGCCTGTGGCAGCCCTGTATCGGGCAAAATGTTAGGCGTAAAAAATGACGACTGATTCTTAAATCTCGGTCGTCAAAACAAAAATTACAGTTGCAAAATACGACTAACGACCGCTAATTTCGTGCCCCGATAGTGCTCATTTTGAAGCCTTTTTACATATTTTTTAAAATTTGAAACGATACATTGATTGAAATAAAATAAGTTATTAAGTGGCATCGTGGTTGCCATGTGTGGCGATTTTGCCAAATAAAATGTTTTAAATTCTTAAAGCAAAAAAAAAAGAATATTAATGACTTTTTTTTTGTTAGTTTATATTTGTAAGGTTATTTTTTTAAAATTATAATACCTTGTGCATGGGAAATCAGAGCAGGAATGAAATGTTTTGTATGCAAAACAATAAGAATTGAAGAATTCATAGGCTAATATGTAAAATTTTTTAGTTTGGTGAAAAATAAAATGGCTGATATACCGATTTTGAGAAAGTGAGTTTTAGCGGTTTGCACAGTTTCAGGCTTGACACAGTTTACTGAGAGCTTAAGGAAATAGCATTTTTGGAAACAAGTGCACAAGTTTTATTAGAATACAGCATTAAATTTTAATAATCCGTGCAGAAATAATGCAGTTATTAAGGGATTTCAAGCGATCTATCATCAGAATTCTCGCCAATTGAGTACATTAATTTAAAGTTGGGGGAATTCAGCCAATTTTCAAAAATTGAAATCTTTGCATTTAGTACACCAGAGTTAATGATGAATAAAACATGTTATAGTTGATAATTTAAAAAATGCGGCTGTATTAAGGGATTCCATTTTTCAAATAAATGCCTGCTTTACTTTTTGGCGGTCGAACGATTTCCCATTTTAATTGCTGCTAAGTCAATGCTTCGAATAATTCCCTGAAAAAACTCTTGCAAAATAGCATATGCTGGCACTTTGGCGAGGCTTAGATTTGAAACTGAATTTTTTTTGAGACTGGTATACATAATAACACTGGTTATAGATAAAAATGAATGTTGGTATGTGTGTCTGAGGTTGAAAAACTTCAACACCGTTTGACTGATCACCATGAAATTTGGTTCACTAAGTATTTTATCATGGAGAAGGTTTTTATGCTATCCATTTTCCTCTAACTTGCCACTAGGTGGTGCAGAAGAACATCGAATTCTATTCCGTTTAGCCGTTTTCTATGCGAATATCGTCCAACCGATTTTGCTGAAATTTGGTACACGCAGATATTTGAACACGGAGAATATTTTTCACTATTCACTTTGCTGCAACTTGCCACTAAATGGTGCTGCAACGCATCAACTTCTATACCGTTAAACCAATCGGCATAAAATTTTTTATACTTATACATTTGCGCACGAAGAATATATTCTAACTGTGTTCCTTTTGATGTTACTCACCACTAGATGGCACTGCAATGCATTATTATTTTAACTCACCACTAGATGATGCTGCAGCAGGCCAAATTCTTGACCAGACATCAGACATTCAAACGGTCGCTATGAAAATCAATATACATAGCTATTTGAACAATGAGAATATTTTGTAGTTATCCATTTTGCTATAAGTCGCCACTTGACTGCGCTGTAGCAAATCATTACTTTAATTAACCACTAGATGGCGCTGCAGTGAATAACTTCCTGACTGTGCAACTGTTCGCTATGAAAATAGGTATACATAGATATTTGAACACGGGGAAGAGTTAGGCGCTATCCATTTTCCTAGAACTTGCCACTAGATGTCGCGTCAACACATGAACTTCAGGACTGTTCAGCCGATTGTCATGAAAATTCATATACATCGATATCTGAATGCGAAGAATAATTTCGCCATATCCGTTTTGCTAAAAGTCGCCACTAGATTGCACTACACCACATCGCCTTCTGCACCGTACAAACAATTGCCTTGAAATTTGGTATGCATGATTATTGAATACAATATAACGTGATATCCATTTTGCTATATCTCTTTATTAAAATAAATAGTAATCTCAACTAAATGTAATTTAAAAAATCCATTCATTTCCGTGCAAAGAACGGGTACTTCAGCTAGTGTATATATATATTATTTATCTTTGTATTATAAAAATATATTCTACCAAACTGTAAATAACAATTTTTAGATTAATTATTACTATTTTTTCTCTTTAGGAATCAAATTTCTCTCCAAATTCCTCTAAAAAGTCATTTGCTATGATGTTGTGTGATGACTTTTCAGAAAAGTTTAACAATGATGGACGGCAAACAACGCTTTGTCCTGAAGGTAAAAAGTGATAGGTGCCATTCCAGAATCTCTGTTAGGGCCAATACTCCAAAGAACAATAAACCATTCTGGTTTAAAAACTACTATTTTACACCATTCTGGTGTAAAATAGTAGTAATTACTAATGAAAATAAGTTTTATTGATTGTTATTCTAAGAAAAAATGAGTAGAGTCTCACTTAAAAAAGTTGTTTCAGTGATGCATGAAATTTATGTTGTATAATGATTTAATTATTGATTGCAAATTCTAATTTCATGTGTAGTGGTTTAAGCAAAAACTTACTTTTCCCATCTACTATCTACAATTTTGTGCCAGTGATTAGAATTTTCTTTGCTCCCTCTTTTTGTTCACTTGGGAGGAAACCTTTTGACTTCAACTAAAAGTCCATTTGTCAAGATGATTCATGTATTCTATCCATAAAGATTTGTGTTAATTAATTCTTAAGTACAAACAAAGTTCTTCAGCACAATTTCTAAAATTTACTTTTATAAATAGCATGGCTTTGTCCACAACTTATTCATGAGGAAAAGATCATTTCTACTGAAGTAAGAATGATAAAAAATTTCTCTCTATTCTAAAAAAAAGGCCGCTGGAGCTGTCAAAGCTTGTGGACCTATCTCCTCCTAAACCGTACGGATTTGAGTTTCGACTAAGGTGCCCACAGATTCGAAAAATTCCGAGGAACCTGCTAACCTGATTTAAATTTCGAAAATCGAATTATTTTAGAAGATATTAATAAAACCTGAAAAAATAAACCGAATGGTTGCGAGATTTGGCATAAAATCATTCATTCCTTTGCAACAAAGCATTTCGAAGTATCTAGAATCGCGTGAAATTTACAAACATGAGTTAGAATTACGCCAGTTTTATGCCAAAATAAAAACTATATGAAATAAGTAACTCAAAATGTGTTACACAAAGTTGAAAATTTTCAAATAGTAAGTTCGCTTAGACAACAGGAGTTTAGAATCAGCGATTATTCGTTTTTCCAAAACAGAATAACTAATACCTTGAAGATGAAAAATAATTAAAATGCAGATTATTTTAAAGCCGGTTCTCGTCCAGCTGGATTATTTGCTACCAGTAGAAATATTTGGCGGCATTAACTTTGCCATTATAGCTGTTGTAGTACACTTCAGATATTTGCTAGCGTGACGAGATGGTATAATTCGTGGTGTTAAGTATGCCAATCTGCAAACGATTATGTAAATGAAAATATGGATAACGGTTTTCCGGTAACCTTAAATGAACAGTAAATATAGGTTCTGAGCATGTGTAAATCGCCAAATAATGAAAAGTTGCCATTGGTGGCAGGCTATTCTATTTGATCCGTAGCTTTTATTAACTTTACATGTACACAAGTCGCCAAATAATGAAAAATCGCCATGGGTGGCAAATTCGCAAGGTGTCCAATAGGTTTTACATTATTAAAAATACAGCTGAAACATATGTTCTGATTTTATTACGCTTTAGCTCCTAATTAATATAACTTTTGAATGGCAACATTAAATATCATTGTGTTTCTGAGGAGTGCAAATAATTTTATATAATTTAATTATAAGCGGAGTCTGCACTCCAGGTGGAGTATAGCTCAGGACCCGTACAACACGAATTCCCATAACAAAATATCTTCCGTGTTATGAGGGGTAGGGGGTCTACTGTAGTGTGACGTTTAAATTTTTATGTACCAATGGAGATGCAAGAACCGAGCAATGTGTAGCTTAGCTCAGTAACATTCTATCTGATCCAATCTTCGGGTTTTGTCTGTTGAAATTATGTCTTTTTTACGAATAAGCCTGATTAGGGGCAGAATGCCTCATACGAAAAGCTAGCGTAGCGAGTCTGGGGGGCCTTGGCCCCTAGTGTAATTAAAAGATACTAGGCTCTTTTTTGGTAACTCTGTTAGGTGGAACTCAAACAGTCAAGACTCTGTAGAGTATCTCAGATAGTTATAATAGAACATAATGGAACAAAGGCATATTTTTAACCAAAACCCTGTTAAATGTCTTTTTCTGTTTTTCAATTAAAGTAGCCAAGTTGATTAATATGAGGGATTGGAAAAAAAATATCACACTTTATTTTATGATTGCTGATTGAAGATTTTCATTTTTGAGGACATTTAAAGTGGCTAGTTTTGCATCTCTGGTTAAGCCTGTAAATTTCATTGAATTTCGTTTGCCAGTAAAAAATTATGAGGCTGCTTTAGCTTAAAAAAATAACTTTCTTTAAGAATGCTATTTTATGCCTCAGTTCTGTTTAAAATTAATGTTTTGTAAAGTTTATGGTTTTGTTAAACTGAAATTTTTTCTTCTCATTCTTGAAATATCAAATAAAACAGTTTGAGATTGACATAAATAAAATGTTAATCAGCTTCATTTATATTTTCTGGTGAAAAATATCGAGTAAAATGAAACACCATTTGTAACTTTCTTTTCATAATTTAAAAATTCTGAATTGTTTAATTTACTTGAGTATTTGATGTTTATTCGGTGGTATAACCAACCTTGTGCTATTTCTGAATACAGACATGAAAAAATATGCTAGTTTAGTTAATTTCCTTTTACAAATAAGAAATGTTCAAGTAACAGAAAATATTAAATTCTGGAAAATCAATTTACAATGCAGTATTATAAAATTCACTCCTATTGCAAGGATTATTTTCTTAAACATTTTCATGTATACTTATAAAACAAATTATTACTATCTTTATCTATTTATATATATATATATATATTTCCCCCTTTCCTTTTTTAAGAAATGGCCCAGGCACAAGCAGCTTCATTAATGAGGGAAGTGAGCAGGAAAAGTGCTGAGGAGCAAACTGGTTGCGTCAGTGTATGGGTTTCATTTGTTGAAATCTACAATGAAAACATTTATGATCTTTTGCAGCCTAATATAAATCAAAGGACCAAGCTGAGTTTAGGTGAAGATAAAAATGGAGATGTGTATGTTAAAGGTATACTTTTTATAAGTATCTATGCGTAAAATGTGCCTACTGCCCTTTTTTACTAAAAAATTATGAACAGTCTAAAAGACTTTTAAAAATGTCTAAAAGTTCTTATTTTTTTCAGTTACAATGGGTGGCCATTTGATATAATATTCATATTATATATCTTCTGTTTTTTTTTTTTTTTTTTTTTTTTTTTAAATTCTCAACATTTTAATGAACGAAAAAAAAAAAAAAAAAATTAAAAGCAAAATATAGCTAGTTCTGGGAAAGGATGTCTTAAGAAAACAAACTGTCATCAATTTAAGCTTATTTTCAGTGAAAAAAAAAAAAATTTCGCAATAACTCTGGAAGGTTATATAAATATGTAATTTGTTTGAGTACTTCTGGCAACGAAACACCAACGAAAACTTAATAACTGGATAATAAAGTAAAAATACCTACCCCTACAGAAGATCAATTTATTAATCTCTCCTCTCTAAAACTTACACAATTACAGAAATACACTTTAAACTTAGGCCCTAAATTTATTCTAGATGATACCATTAATATTAACGATACAATAGCTAACATAGAAGCAGCCATTAACCAGCTCCCCACCCCGGATAAAAAAGATATAAGGCTCACTGCCCATAACAAAATTAAGAAAACTTTAAAAAACCCCTCAAAAGATCAAGAAGACCGAAAATGTCTAAACGAACTAAAGAAAAATGAAAACATTACATGTCTAAGTTCCGATAAAACAGGTAAAATAGTAATTCTCGATGAAACAGACTATAAAGAAAAAATGCAACAAACTATTGAAGCTCTTAATGTGGAACCCTTAATTAAAGACCCCACCCCAAAATTATAAATAAACTCAAAGATCTTATTAAAAATGGAAAATGGCCAAACGAAACCCCTCCCAACTTTAATAATTCTGCTGCAATAGCTCCCCGCATTTTCGCTAAATTTAAAGACCATAAAAATCCTCCCTCGCTCAGACCTATTGTTAGCAAATGTGAAGGCCCAACTTACAAGCTCGAAAAATATATGAAAAATATCCTTTTAGAAATAATCCCTCCCTCCGATTATGTACTGAACTCCACTAATGACTTCTTAAAACACATAAACGATTTTACTCTCAAAGAAAACGAAATTATGGTCAGTTTTGACGTTATTAATCTTTACCCATCCATAGACATTAATGAAATGATTCCCATAAAAAATAAACAAATAGCCCTAACGTACAAAAATGAAGAAATTAGCAACACTCTAACAAGAGCCATAAACCTACTTTTGACTAACTCATACTTTCAATTCGATAACCATTTTTACAAACAAACACAGGGTGTCCCAATGGGGTCACCAATATCGGGAATCGTGGCCGACTGGAAAATGCGCCTTCTTGAAAATAAAATTCACACTAATTTTAACCAATCATTTCGATTGTGGGTACGATACGTTGACGACATTCTTGCCATAGTAAATGAAGACAAACTCCTAGATAAATTAAACAGCCTAGACCCAAATATAAAATTCACTTATGAAACAGAAACTAATAACTCCATAAACTACCTCGATGTCAGAATTATGAATAATAAAAATCTCAAACTTCAAACCACTATATATCGTAAACCTCTAAGTAACACCGCAATAGTTAATTTCAAATCAAATACACCTTTTAATTATAAAATAGCCGCCATCAGGTCCTACATAGATTGTGCATTAACAGTTTATTCAAACGAAACCCTTTTACAGGAGGAACTACAAATTATTAAGAAACAATGTCAGGAACTCATACAATTAGCAATAGACAGAAACCAAAACTAAAATTCACTACAGCTATACCTTTTTGCAGGGGAGCTGCTAATAAAATATCACTCTCAGCTCTTAAGAAAAATATCAGGATTCCTTTTATTTCCATTACATTTTACCTCTACATTTGCTAAAGTGGAAAAACAAAACTATTGTAAACTCCTTTAAAAGTTTTCTAAGTAAAAACATAAGTTCGCTAGCATTTGAAAATGGTGGTGTAAACATCGTCATATCTTTAACGCCGTAATAAAAAGTTTACATTTCTCGCCGATAGATGGCGCTGTTCTTGATTTGCATAAAATAAGAACTTTTTTTTCCCCTATGCAAATATCTATCGTAGTCCCGCACTAACTTCAGATATAAAAAGGCATCACAAAATTATTTTTCGTGGTCTGTCTCTCTGAAAGCTCAGCCACTACTACTGTGATGTGTGTGTAATCATAGATGTAGCTATGAACCGTGTGGCTCAACTGAAGTGATTCAACTAGAACCGGATCGGGGACCCGTGCGATCCTTGCTGATGTATCCAGATGATCCAGCGTGATGTGTTATTGAATCTCAAAAGATCGCCGCTGGCGACTTGTTTTCTAGAAAGCTTGTTTTTTGTGCTACTAAATGAATGCTGTTTAATGTGTTGTCTTCATCATCTCATGTGATCTGTGTAAGTACCATCGTCATCTTTTCCAATAAACTACAGCAAAGGTACCTACTTGTCTTTTTTGTCTAAAACACATATTCAAACACAAGAACTTCCACTGTGCATTTAAATGAAATGAACTTCAACTCTGCTTAAAAATTTATTCTACAGACAAAATCAAGTAACTATTCAATTTCAGTCAATGACTTTCAATTTGTAATTTAACTTGTTTGTTGAATAGTTTAATATAATTTTTCACGGTTATGGGCCTTCTTGCCGAAGTTTAAATGTGTTTTGAATTTGTTGAGTGTATTTATAATGTGTTTAGTTTTTAAAGTGTTTTTAGCATATACAAACAGATTTTAAGTGCCTTAAAGTGATAAGAGGGCGGGCCCGTAGTGTTTTTAATCTTTTCTTGTAAATTGTGTTGTATCCCAACTTTTCAAAATGGAAGCTTCAAATTTAATTACCCAAATAGAAAAGTTATCTGCCGACAATTATGAGTCTTGGCAGGAAGATGTAAGGGTGTTGTTGATGGATAGAAATTGTTGGGAAATAGTCAGTGGTGTAGAAAAAAGGCCCATTGACACTAAGGAATTACAAGATTAGATACGGGCGTGCTTATAGCACAATATTATTGAATATTTCTAATGAATACAAGCCTCTTATTTCTGGCACTTATGACCCCAAAGAAGTTTGAGAAAAGTTAAATAAACACTTTAACCTGAGTCCAGAGCTCGTGCTATGAGACTCACAGATGACTTTTTTTCATGTAGATTAAAGGAAGGGGAGGAAATAGGCTTATTTGCAGCCAGGTTGAGGATGATAGTTCAGCAATTAAAAGACACTAACGTTCCCCCAGGTGACTGGTATCAGTCATTTCAATTGCTAAGGTATTTACCCTAGGAGTATCAGGGAATTGTTCAAACAATTTACCGCTGGCCTGATGAAACATTTAAGTTCGATTTAGTTTTAGCCGAACTTTTAGCTGAGGAGGCCAGACTAAAGCAAAATGTAGGGGATCAAGCTACCATCGCAATGTCTAGTCAAGTACAAGTGAAGCGTGTCCCACCTAAAAATAATGTAAAGAAAGACACTAGAAAATGCTATAGGTGTGGTAGAATCGGACATTTAATTGCTAGTTGTAGGATCCCTTCCCCCAGTAATCGTAAAAGTAACAAACGACAACCGAAGAATCATATGATAGAAGCCCACACAAGCGAGGATTTAAATGATTCTTCATGGATCTTTGATACAGGGGCTAGTGCTCATTTTTGTTAGGATAAGACTTATTAAAAACTTTGAACCGATTAAAGGCCGGCCGATGTCGGTCGCCATAAACGGCATTGATTGTTCCATAGAGGGAAGGGGAACAGTCGAGTTAAAATTTCAAGGTGGTAAAATTGTTAAAACATTAAAAAACGTCCTCTATTCCTCGAAATTAAGGAGAAACCACCTGTCAGGTCCTGCATTGGACACTGAGGGCATTACATTTAAAGGGGGAAATAACAAAGTAGAGGTATTTTCACGTAACCGACAAAAATTATTTACAGCACACAAGAAACACGGTCTGTACCATGTTTACCCCACAATAATAACTAGTAAAAAGAAGGCAGAAGCTAATTTTTCTTCAAAAAATGACAATCAGAACTTAGAACTTTGGCATAGCCGTTTTTGTCATATTAATTGTAACACTATAATTAAAACTAGTAAGGGAAAGGTGTTTGGCCTACCCATTTTTAAATCTAAAGCCTATAAACCTTGTCATGTTTGTAAAATAGCAAAAACTAGAAGAAAGAGATTTAAAAGTATTCCCAAGATTCGATCGAACAAACACCTCCAACTTCTGCACATGGATGTTTGTGGACCATTACCTAACCCATTGTAACATAGTAGAGGCAATTTCTGATGGTGGTAGCATAAATGTGGCCAAGGTACACTATGTACAGCTCCTTTATTTACAGAAATTATACAATATTTGCATTTCGCATAACTGGAACACGGCATGAACGCAGCAACAGTTTGCGTCCGTCTCAACGCTTCTCCACAATCTTTCTCTTTTTCCTTCGATTCGACCCCCCTTTACACCGAGGGAGAAAAAAACATCATAACAAAAAATCTCTCTTCCCACGGAAAGAGTGAGTCATCACCCGATTCCCAGAGGTCGAAAAAGTTGACCGTGGGTCAGTCCAATGACAGAATATGTAAACACATACGGGGGTGGGAGATCGTACACCATCAATATCGGGACATAAATTCTTTTTAACGATAACAGATGACTACTCGAGAAAGGTCACTGTTTATCCTATGAAGCAGAAATCTGAAGTCTTCGAAAATTTTAAGCGGTACCAAAAAGTGCAGAACGGTTTCTAAATAGAAAAATTATTAATATCAGAACTGATAATGGCATGGAGTTCTGCCATAAAGAATTTAAGAAGTTTTTGGAGGAGGAGGGCATTAAAGCTAAAAAAACAACGAATATACGCCGGAACAGAATGGTGTAAGTGAGAGATTTAATTACACGGCCTTGGATGCTGTAAAAGCTATGTTACACTCCAGTAAACTGGGAAATGGTTTTTGGTCGGAAGCACTGTTATGTTTCACATACACCTGGAACAGGGTATGCCACGCAAACCAATCTAAAACACCATTTGAGCTATTTTGTGGTCGCAAACCTTCGGTAAAGCATATTCGAACTTTTGGATCAAAGTAAAGTTACACTAAGTGTTCGGAGGTGTACCATGTCAATTACGAAGTAAGCTCGAAATGAGGGCAAAACAAGGCATACTAGTTGGGTACGCTATGTTTACCCGTGGCTATACACTCTAAAAAGTGTGCCTCTGATTTAAGAGGCACATTTTGTCCATTTGTGCCTCTGAAGTTTGAGAGGCACCTTTGACATTGAGAGGCACAATGTGCCTCTGAAACATGAGAGGCACAATGAGCCTCTGAAACTTGAGAGGCACAAGAGGTGTCTGAAATTAAGAGGAACAAGAGGTGCCTTTAAACTTAGATTCAAGTGCCTCTCATACACTTGCCAATCTAGGTTAACCCCAAATCCCATCAGGGACAATATTTTTATGCAGGTTTATATTATTAATAATATATTGTAATTAATAAGTGATTAAAATAAGAATTCATATGATTATTTAAATATTTTATCAACTTAAATCTTTACCACTTCCTCAAACACATTTCAAAAATTCTATTTTATCCAATGCTGGGCCATGTTTAGAATTGCTTCCCCCAAAATATAACTGTAAGCAATAGTAATACAGTTCAACAAAATAAATTACATGTATACAAAATAAAAGCTTTTTGTTAAATTACATTTATTTTCTTAACTACATTTAGATAATTTTATTGTTCATTTGTTATTCTGACTAAGAAAAAAACTACATTATATAACTTTGTATTTCACTTCTAATAAGATGAGTTATTAATTTTAAATATACAATTTCTTTTCTTAAATTAACATTTTTATAAATTTTATGAAGAAAGAGAAGTTAACAGCTTTTTCTAATACTTGAGTATTTATTTTGCAGCCAGTCATGAAAATGAATTCCTACTAAAGCTATATTTTTTAATTAATCATTTTCGTCTGTGGATTTACAGTAGTGAATAACACTCTTACTCACCTATGGCTAAATTAAAAGCTCCAAAATCAGTTTGAAGACACTTTTAACATCACAATTCTCTGTTTTTATGAATTTTTTTAATAATCTGTCTCATAATCCTCTCCCACGAAACCCTTTTTAAGCAATTTTTCTTTACTTAGAATAAGCATTATAACTACAAAATTTCAATTAAAATGCCTGTTATTGCTCATTAAGGGGGCTAAAAACATTCAAAACCTATGTTTAGTGAATCATAAAAAATTTAATAAAAAACAGAATTCGACTGAAATAGATAATCATAAAAATCCAAAATATAAGCCCCTTTTTTTGGAGTAAAAATTAATGATAGATTTAATTTTAAAAATTCTTTTTATTCATTTATCTTCACAAAAATAAGTTCTCAATAATTTATTCAAATCAAATTTTCTGATAATCTAATAATGAAAAAAGTATAATTTTATGTAAATGTTATATATTTTTTAGATTCATTGAAAAAATGAAGAGAAATACAATGACTATTTGAGTAAACAAAACCATAAAGTAATTAAAAAGAGGTGAAAATCCCAATCTTCCTTAAAGCTAGAAAATCAGAGCATTTTGAATTTTTATGAATATCAAAATTAAAAAAAGTAATAGAACCTTCAGCAAATTTTTGTTCCATATAAGGAATTTTTATTTTCATGCTTTTTTAGGAAGTACATTTATGTAGTCCAATTCAGCATAACTACCTTGCATTTGACGACGTGATCCTTATAACATCAATAAATTGCTCGTTATAATATGCAATCTCAAAATTAAAATGGGGTACCATAAATGTGTAGTCCTTCTGATGTTGTAATCAAGGTGTTCTGTACAAAATGGAATTTTTCAGCTTTAAAGTCTTGTCATTCTTTCCCTGAGATTTGAAATTCAAAAAAATCTTATAAATAAAATCTAACTGATCCATAAATTTGCTTGGTTTGAATTTGATGTAAAAGATCATTGTTTATTTTTTGGCACCAAATTTGAGCTTTTTACTTTTTCAAAAGTATCTACATGTAAAAAATCACTAAAGAAAAAGAAGTAGCCTTAATTTTCAAATTTGATGCTAAATACTCAGTAGAATTTATTAAAAAAAAAATAAAAATAAAAACAAGACAATAAATACAAACATATCTGATTTTTTTAAATACTATTTATTAAATCACAGTGTTCATCCTAGGCGTTTTTCGAAGGGCGCTGTGCCCTGCCTGCCCTTTAAAGCAAAAAATCCCACCCTACTTGCCCTTTCAAAAAAAATCGCCGCCCTTTTGCCACCCAAAAACAGCGCCCTGCCTGCCGCTCTTCTAGCCCCGATTTCATTCATGGCGCCTTCCTCTACCCTCTGTTTACATTTATTGCGTTGCGGCATCTCTTTCCTCTTTGCTGACATTAGTTAGCACCTTCACAGATTCTAGTGTTGAGTCTAGATTGATTTGGCAGGGCGCAGCGCCCGGCGGCTCTTTTATCGTCTTTTTAGTGCCCAGCTACCCAATTTCTCTTATTTCCGCCTATTATTAAATTTTTATTATTCTTAGTCAACAATCACTACTTTTTTTTCCCTACATACCATTTGCGTCCCATCACGAAAATACGTTAAATAAAACTGCCCCTTCACAGAAATACGATTGAGTACAATAACCCAATCATAAAAATAGGTTCGAATGAAAGCGGCCCTTTCAAAGAAACAGTCTATGAAATCGGATCTTTCCCACAAGTGTAATTTATTAAAATGCCTTTTTCAAATATTCTATTCTTTCAGATCAAAATACTGTTAATGCTTTTTTCATTGTCTGTTTTCATTTGTGCGAGCGAGTAACCCGAAAAGGCCCCTAGTGTGTTTTGTTTTTGCTGACTCAAGTGAGAAGCCCGATCACAGGGCAGAACTACGTCTACGTGGGCATTTCAGTTGGGAGTTGGGGGAAGAAAATACGGTTTGGAAATTCAAAATTTTATAAAGTTATCAAAATATTTCTGATTCCATTTGTCAATCCTCAAATATCGATAGTTACGTTTGATATATATGTAGTTGCGAGTTATCAAACAATCATTATTCCAGTGTTCGTCGCCAGCTGTTGCTCTTCTCAATGTTTTTAATAGTTTTGCACACTAACAAGTTTATTTTTTATTTCCTCCCCTAAACGATTTCCTCTTTTTAATCGGCTTTCTTAGTACATATTATTCTTAATGTATAACAGTTATTTACTAATCATATATAATTACAGATGATACAGAAAGTATGCCTTAGCAAAACGACGTTTTGCGATTCGAAAATTCTGCGGGATTTGTTTGTTATGGCAAGCCTAGACAAGGGATATCTCTTGTCTAGGCTCGGTTGGATGACTTTTTAAGGAGTTCTAACTTGTATTGACTTTACATCTGGATGAAACCGACCAAAACTCCAGACCGACAGTCGCGCGGCCGGGGCCCGAACGTGGGAACTTCAACACTTCAGCCGTCAACCATGTTCAGTGGCTTTATCCACTCAAATCGGTCTGAAAATCGAGCGATTTACGAATACAGCAATTGAAACACATTATGCTTTTGCCAAATTAAGAGCATAATAATGATCTTTTGCTATTGCAGTGTAGCGCCAGGGTTATTGGCTCCCAGTGCGGTCCTTCAGTTTGCCGCCCCATTCTTTTTTAAGTTTCAGCATTCGCCACCCCCCCCCCCCCCCCCATTTCGGCCTTTTAGTTTTCCACCATATTATTTTTAGGTGTCCTGCCGGCCACAATCTTTGTTTTTACCTTGCCACCCGGGCGGACCCCCCCCCCCTTTATTACGCAACAGTTTTAATGGTACTAAAGTGGAGTAACTGCAGAATTTAGTAAATCAGACTATTGACAAGATTTGGTATTCTAACTATTCATATTATGTATCTTCCGATTTTTAAAAAGTTCTCAACATTTTAATGAATGAAGAAAAAAAAATAAATAATAAATAAATAAATAAACAAATAAAAGCAATAGAAAGCTAGTTCTTCGAAAGAATGTCCTAAGAAAACAAATTGTCTTAAGTTATTCATAAAACTGTCATCAATGTAAGCTTATTTTCAGTTTTTAAAAACTAAAAAACCAAAAAATTCGAAATGCTACAAAAAATTAAAAAATAAAGCTATGAAAAATAAATTATTTAAAATATAAACTTTATTTCACACATTTGGACAATTCTGTGAGTTAAAAAAATATTTATTTTAAACCTGCTAAAAAACTTACATGTAGTAATTATTTTTATTTATTTTAAAGAATAGTGCTTTTTAAAAAACTTATATTCACTTTTCATGAATGAGCAAACATTAAATTAGAAGTGAAAGAGAAGAACAAATATATTTCAGTAATTTGATTTCATATGGTGTACATTCCAACCATTGGATGCAATAGAAAATTTGCATGAATGTCATTTATTCTAGCAATCTTCTGTGTTCAGAATTCAATTTTCCCAATTTCTATAATTATAAATTAATGGATGAGTTAAATTGTTTGATCCAATTTTAAATGTCTAATAGTAATAAGGGTAACTTTGAAAATCTTTACTTGGTACTCATTCAATAATTATTGTGAACAAAAGAATTAAAATTCTGATTTATATTATTAAATTTTATTATTTTTATTATATGCTGAACACATCTATCCTAATCCACTTACACTGACAGTCCTTTTCTGTTTAAAAGTTTGTACCAATATAGATAAAACATCCTATATGAATGTGATCCAGTAATTGTGGTCCAGTAGTGATAGTGTCATGAAATTGAAGAACATAAATTAGCAGTCCCTCTGCCTTCCCCTACTGTCTAACAAATCATGTCTGGCTAAAAATTTCTGAAACCTTCTTCAATAAATGTACTATTCTTATCTATATAAATAAAACAGAGTGTAAACTGTCCGTTTGTCTGTCTGTCTGTGTCTCGCGTAGCTCCGAAACGGGTGATCGTAGACCTACCCAATTTTGTACGGAAATTCTCCAAGACGGGTCTCGACACACCTCGAAGCGATTTTTTCGAAATTCGAATTAGAAAATGTTTTATTTTATGTTTTGTCCGATTTTTAGCAATTTTTCTTGCGTAATACATAATAACGCCGGTAATTGCGCTCGCAAGAAAACGATATTTACATCATCGTATAGAGGAGAAAATTTTCTTTTAAAAACTATTTGTTCGGACTGTGTAACATAATTTGCAGATTTTTGGGAATTTTTCAAATAAAATTAAATTTGACGCTGACTTTCGAAAAATATTTTTAAAACTGCTGCATCTTGAATTCTATCTGTCATAACTTTTTTATATTTGAACAAAAGACGGAGCACACAATTCGCCCACTTTTAAAAGAAGAACGGGGGGAAAATATAAATTAGGAGAATTTTTATGAATTTTTAAGTAAAGAAAGATTTTCCTTTCAGTAGTACCTGCTTATGAGTTTCGGTTTGATATCCTGCGGTTTGGTTGTCATGGATACAGTAACAATGATTAAAATTGCCAGTTGAAAAAAATAAATAAAAACGGGTCCCGCGAGCAGACGATTTCTTTGCTTCGCTCGATTTCCTTTTATAAATACTGGATTTATTTGTGAGAAGAAAATTAAAAAGCACAATCTAGAAAAACAATTTTAAAGCCCTTATAAAATGCGCAGTCTTATTTCTTATCTCTTTTCTTTTTGTAAAGGGTTCCAAGAGAGGGTGACGTATTTTTAAAATAAAAAAAATGTCCATTTCATGTAGTGTCTGAGGTATTTAACGCTAAAACGTGAACCTAAAAGACAGCATGTCTGCGGAAATAAGACATTTTGAAAGTGAGAAGTTCACTGCAAACGGTCCATTTTCACGTTTTTGATACCGAATGACGCTGACATAGTTTTTTTTTTGTGTGTGTGTCATTATATTGCTATGATCTCAGGTTATTACATATATGACGCAAATTTTAAGTCAAGAGTGAAATAATTTTGCTTTTTCTAGATTCCACATCACTGGAATTATTCGAATTACACATGTGAGGAAATTTTTTGTTTCCTACCGTGCGAAGAACGGGCACACAGCTAGTAAATAATAAACATGTAAGTTACGTAATTTCGAGCAAAAAAAAATTAAGCAGAAAATTCAAAATTACTTTTATTAAAACTTCTTTTTTTTTTTTTTAAATCAAAAACTTCTAGTTATCTACAGATTTAATTCACATATTTATGTCATGCTTAGAGCAAAATATTATCAACAAATCCTTTTTCCTATTTCGCTTACACTTACTTCTACAGGATATTTCCCCCAAAAGATCAGGGGAAAAACTGAGACAAATTGGAAAAAGTCTAACTATGCATTGTAGTCAGAACACATATTACAACTCTACATGTTAAAGTTTCGGGGATCAGATAGTTTCAAACCAGTGTCTATATATGTTAGCTACCTGTATATTCTCGTGGAACCCCAATGTGCCTTTTTTAAGAACAGGGTGCCCTTTTTGAAATTTCCCCCCCTCGACCCTTTTTTTCTAGAGTCAGCACTATTCTAATCACCTCCTCTTGTAAGTTAACCATTTTTTTTTTAATGCCTATGTAGCTATACATGAAAAATTTTAAGTGCCAAATTATTTTATATGTAGACTCCTCACCCCCATCCCCCTCAAAAAAAAAAAAAAAAAAAACTTTAGATACGATAAATGCAGATTTAATATGAAAAAGCATTGTATTGTTGGCTGACCTTTTTTCTAAAAAAGTAAATGGCAATATTCGCTTAGTATATACAGGCACGTATCCAGAAAAGAGTTTGGAGGGGGGGGGGGTACAAACGGTAAAAAAGGTTGAATTTTTCACAAAAAGACTATCATTTTCATTTTAGTAACAAAAATGAAAATTTCGGGGGGGGGGGTGGTCCTGGACCCCCCTAAATACGTTCTTGAGTATATATATATACATATGTATATATATATATATATATATATATATATATATATATATATATATATATATATAGTGCCTCTTTATATTCTGACGTGCCCTTGAAAGCTTAAATTGCCCTTTTTTAAGGACTAGCACCCTGCCCGTTTTTCATCCTAGGATGATCTCTGAAATCATGTTACAATTTTCGTCATTTGCTTTAAAACATTTGACAAGAACGGTCTGGGAAATTTTTTTTTAGCTGTAATATTCTGGATTAAACCTAAAAATTGCCCATATGATATGGGAAATTTAAGTCCATTACATAGTATACACCAGGGATGTTAATTCTGCGCCGATTGCACCGAGCTGCGCTGAAACACAAATTCTTGCGCCGAACTGCACTTTTAGCCGATTTTTGTGCCGAATACATCATTTTGACTCTTTCAGGGTGCGCCGAAACACAAATATTGCGCCGAACTGCACTTTTAGCTGATTTTTGCGCTGGTCTGCGCCGAATACGTCATTTTGACTCTTTGTTAAATTTTTCCCACGCTCATTTATCTTTTAAAGCGTGTATGGAAAGCTAGTTAGCAGTAAAGCAAGATTCAAACTGCGTACGAAAGCTTCATTCCGAAGCCATTCTACCCGCCCCGGATCGGACCAGTCGGGCTTTGTTAGTCACCTCAATCAGGGCCGGCCAGATAGGCAAACAAGTAATCATCGCAACGGGCACCGTTTTTTGTTTATGAAGGGGCACGATTTCCAACTTAAAATCATAAAAGCAATTTTGAAAAAAGTTAAAGGGACGTCTTTTTCTATGTTTGCAGGGTGGAGTGGGTGTCATGTACCGCAGGGCCGCCCCTGATCTAAACCAGACCGGTCCGTAAAGAAAACAGTATATTACGGTGACGTCCCAGCCCCTAAAAAATCACGGTTCATGACCCGGCCCGTAGCAAGAATGAAAATTGGAAGAATGACCGGTTTAGAAATCAGAATCTAGGCTGTCTGAATTAATAGAATATTTCATTTCAAAATAATCCGGAAATCCGCTGCCAGTGGTGTAGTCGCGGGGGGTAGAGATCTGTGCGGGCCCAGGCTTTTGCAGCAAGATTCATTCAAGGCACGGGCTGACCTCAGCATTTTCTAGAATGGACCGGAACAAGCGTATACTCTTAAAGACGGTCCTCTGCGCTTGCAAAATCGAGCCTTTCTAGAAATTTTTGCTCTCCTAAAATTTGGACAAGACCAAACGATTGGCTTGTGATTCCTCCCCCCCCCTCCTTAAATCATGATTAATATACGAGCTGGAGCGGGTCTGAATTTTTTATTTTGATTAAATGCCGGGCCGGTCTAGACATTTTCGGCCCGTGAAGATCATGAGCGGGGAGATGCCGTCTCACTACTTTTTCATTCGAGCTTATGTCAGCAAATGTAAGCGTTCTTCACTTTTTATCATGGACGCATGATTTTTGAGTCTTCAGTTGCGAGTGTTCCTAAACCTTTTTTCTTAAAACTACACCACTGTTTTTCTTTTTGTGTGTGTGCAGGCTCTACGAGAGGGGGCAGACGGGGCGACGCCCCTGGGCCCGTGTTCAGCCAAAGTGCGTCCGCAAATTTTTCAGAATGTGTTACGAATTTCATTTATAGATCCGTAATTAAAATCTTTATTTTAAAATAGACTAAATTTTGAATACATAATTCTAGAATGATATAAACGGCAGAAATGTTAATTCTACCATTTAAATATTAGTATTTTTACAACCTTCGAACATGCATTAAAAGTTTCATTGCATATAAGAAATACTTCCCTCCCACTCTCTTTCCATTTAGCATTTATATGAAAACCATTAAAAAGAGCACTTTCACACACACACAAAAAAAAAATTCCTTCCGTCCATGTAAATCCATGTATTGTTTTTACCAAGTTGCTGATAGCATAGCCTGTATACACCCTTTTTTTTTCCCAGAGCTTTCCTAAAGTGCTTTCAAATAGTGTTTTGCTTTTAGCAAATGGGGTTTGCTTGCAAACTTTGCTTTTCTTGTATGCATTTATTGTGTTCCTAAATCTTCAATTTTATGCTCCAAAATCATGTTAATTCTGATCTCGAATCTTAGTTTTCCTCTCGGAAACTATTTTTTTGTGCTCCCGAGGTGCTCCCAAATGGAATTTTTCTGCTCCCAAATGGAATTTTTCTGCTCCCAATCCGAGTGCTCCCAAATGGAATTTTTCGGCTCCCAAATAGAATTTTTCTGCTCCCAAATGGAATTTTTCTGCTCCTGAGGTGCTCCCAAATGAAATTTTTTCTGCTCCCGGGGTGCTCCCAAATCGAGTGTTGGAGTTAACATCCCTGTATACACCCAACAGCAGGATGGCAGCTCTTTCAACAGTGCTCGTTTCATTTAAATACACTGTCTACCAATAAGTATTTGGACACCTGTGATAGAAAAGAAAAACTAACTTTATTCAAAATCAATAGTTGGTAGAGCCTCCACGAGAGGCAATTACAGTGTGAACCCTCCGGGGCATACTTTCCACAAGTCTTTGTATTACAGCTAGTGGTATTGTCTTCCACTCGGCTTGGAGTAGACATAGAAGTTCCTTCACCGATTTTGGACGGGTAGTGAACCCTTTAATTCGGCGATCCAACTCGTCCCAGAGGTTCTCAATAGGGTTCAGGTCAGGGCTCTGGGCAGGCCAGTCCATTCGATGAACTCCATTGGCACCCTACCAAGCCTTGGTTAACCTCAAAACATGACAACTGGCATTGTCGTCCTGAAAGTAACAGGGGTCCAACCCGTAAAACTGCCACAACGTAGGAAGCACATTGTCATCCAAAATAGTGCAGTAGGCATCGGCGTTGAGCTTACCATGAATGGGGACAAAGGGTCCCAGTCCATACCAGAAGAAACACCCCCAGACCATAATTCCACCTCCGCCGAACTTGACTGTTGGCACAATGCATTCTGGCAGGAGATGTTCTCCAGGCAGACGCCAGACCCAGACCCTGCCATCCGAACGGTAAAGGGTGAACCTTGATTCGTCGCTAAAAAGAACCCGTTTCCACTGATAAAACCTGCCTGCCAGCTGTTAAGTATTTCTTCGTGCCAAAAAATATACTTGGGCCAGGCCTTTGCATGTCAGGGCTATAATCATCCTATAAGAAAGAAAAAGAATTAATATCATACTCAAAAAATCAATAGATTTTTATGGATTTTGAGCAATCTGTTTACTTTTCCCTATGAATGGGGAACAATGGGAAATATTTTTCCCCTTCATGACTTCACATTTCCATTTAAAACAACCCCGTTCCTCAGTGCGTACTTTCTGAATTGGAAAGTAAAAAATGATAGATTTTGAGTGAGTCATTCTTTCTTTTTTTCTTTTTTTTTTCGCAATTGTGGAGATTTTAAGAAAAATTATCTAAAAGCAAGAGATTTGTCAGAAAAATCAGAATATACTTTAAAATGCCTGTGTTTCCTGCCAAATTCAGTAGAGTTGGCAAGTCAATAATATTTTTTATAAACAAATCTCCACAATACAATTATATTTAATTTGCATGTGATAGTATTTTATCAAAATTTAATTTAACACATTGCCAAATTGAACACTGAAAAAGTATAAAATAAATTTAACTGAATAAGCATATTATAAAAGAACTTTTTTAAGCAATAAATTCACCATGTCTAATAAACACTTTTATACCAAAAACAGATGAAAGATACCATTGTAATTGCATTCCACACTGCCGTTTTTGGCTGCATCAGCTTTTCCATATCTAATAAGGATGGCTCCACTGAAAATTCAGAGGACATTTTTTTTAGAGATTCTTCCAGTTTCTTCTCCATGTCCTTCATCTGGTATTCTAGTCTCAATTCAACTTCAGTTTCTAACTGAAGACTTCACTCAATTAACTAGAATGTTTTATACTTTTTTAATTCATAGAACATTTTTTCCACTTTCTGTCATTATTAGTGTTTTAGAGTACTTTTGAGAAAATATGTTGTCAAGGAGAACAGTTCCTAGATTTCCAAGTCTAGAAAAGGAAATCATATCTAATTAGATTGACAAATAAATATTTTTAGCACTCGGGTGCTATTTCTTTCAAGCACGGGATTATGTGTACGCGGTGTGCCGTGGTCACTTTTCTGTTTGATTCATGTTTTCTGCAGAGTGATTTGATATTGCTAACGGAATATTTTGGTCGAACTGGATTCAATTTGGTCGAATGGATAGACAGTGGTTTCCAAAACAGAAAGCCATCTGGAGTTGCTAACGGAAACATGGACTATCCCTGCAGATGATTTTCAAATACCAGGATTCACTCTGGTCGAACGGATAGACAGTGGTTTCCAGAACAGAAAGCCATCTGGAGTTATGATTTTTATAGAGGAAGACTTTATAAAAAGAAAATGAAACACTTTACCCGTGCCTACACGAGCCAGATCAATGGTGTTCAAATGATCATTGCGTATATTGAAGATATGAGATTTCCAGTAACATACACTAGTCCTCGAATTTCTTATGAAGATAAATTAGACACTATGTTCGAAATGTTGCTGAAGGAGGATGGTTGTAAGACTGTTTTAGTAGGAGATTTTAACATAGAATTAAATTCTGATCAAGGATCTGATTTCATAACTGAAATGGGTACTTTAGATTTTCCAATAAGCACTCATCCAAAGCATTTCACCGCTAGGGGCCAAACAACAATGGATGCAATTTTGAGCAACAAAATTATGCGAACAGGAGTCTATATGAGCACTTACAGTTATCATTTTCCTCTATAAGGCAGAATTGATTGAATAGATTTTTTTTTAATCTGAAATTCTTGTGTGGTGGAAAACAGTTGAATGCATATATAAAATCTGGAAGAATTTTAGATTTATTTTTAAAGGGGAAAGAAAATAAGCTGTATTGACAAATAGCCTAATGGTGTATTTGGCAGTGGAGGGTAGAGATGAGTTCGGGCTCATTTTTTGAAGCCCGAGCCCGAGCCCGAAATTTCAGCTAAAGATTAAAAAAAAATTCAATTACTTCATTGATAGAATACAATAAATTTTGCCGTTTGTGCAAATCAAAGACAAATATACTAGTTGCAAACTCCCAATGCACTTTCTAATTCTTTGCATCCATCTTTTATCAAAAAATGTAGGATCTCATGACTAACTAAGGAAAATAAACAGCCGTTCTAGAATACCCAAAGAGCTTCACGCACCTTCTAGGCGCCCGTGCCGCTATTTTTATTTGTTTATTTATTTATTTATTTATCTTTATAAGTACTTTTATTTTCCCCGGAATCGCTTTTTAAAATTTGTTTCAAGCAGTATGTTCAATAAAGGAGAATTTTTTCATGAGCCCGAGCCCGCCCACAATTGTGAATTTCAGAGCCCGAGGCCGGTTCGGGCCCGGTTGAGCCCGTCTTATCTCTAGTGGAGGGGAGGGGGGAGGAGTAACAAAGCTGCTTCCTGAATTAATTTGGGATAACTAAAAAACCTTTAACGGTGTTATTCGAAAGAATCATGTGATTTTGGTACATAATTACAAATAAACTATTTATGCCAGGCACTTCAAAATTTTGAAACTGTCTCTTTACAAGCTGTATTACATACTGCGAAGACAGGCCAATCTGTATCAGTTTCAATACTTTTAGAAAAAATTCTTAAGAATTGGAAATTTTCGCAAAGCGTGTCACTCTTCGAAAAATCTTGCCGCTCAAATCCATGTTTAAGAATTTTTTCTGAAAATCTCACAAAAGCCACAGCGTTTTCGCTTATCGTAGTGCGTAAATCAGCTTATGAAGAAACATCTGGAATTTTTCGGAGACCATGATGCTATTAGTTTATTTCAATTTGTGTACCAAGACTGAAAACAGAGTTCTTTTTTCCGAAGAACAGCCTTAATAGTATAGGTCTGGAAATTAAAATGCTAAGCCATGTGTTTGCCTTCTAATTCGATGCAAAGATCAGTCATTATCTCCAGTGTCTTAGTTTGTTTTTCTGCAAAATTATTTGCCATAGGCAAAAAATCTGTTGCATTTTCTTCTTGAAGAGTTTGTGGAACTGACATTTTCTTAACTACCGACAACTGGCATTTGCTCGCATGCATTCTATAGGATCCCTTCGAATATAAATTCTTTTTACAATTTTCAAATTGCAAAAAATGTTTTTCATTATGAAATTTGTTTACATGCCAATTAAATGCATTAAAACTTTGTGTTTCAAATGAGCAAAGACTACATTTATGGAGAATTTTTGAAGGATGTTGTAGTCTCACCTGAATGTCTTCATTAGGAGAAAAGCTATTTCTACACCTTCACTAGTACCAGGCTCATTAATTATTGTTGATTCAAAAAGTGGTGCAAACGGCCCAGCATCTTTACCTGGAATAAAAATATTTTAACATAGTAATAAAAAGCACACATATCATTTAATTAATATACATTTCATTATTGAGTGTTTATTTACAATATGCATATTAACCAAAATTTCCCCCCTTATATGCTTAAAATTTTATATATGTAGAAAGAAACTCTAATAAGATTAATTAATAAAGAAAGAAAGAAAAAAATATGTTAAATTTAAAGGTGGTGGATTTTCAGAAAATTGTGAATATTTAAATTTTGTTTCTAACAGGGAGAGAAAAATCTCCAAAAAGTTACATGCTCAGTCGGGCTTGTAACCTAAAATAATACATTCCTGAACCAAAAATTTGAGTGCCCAAAAAATATTACTATATTTTACTGATCTAGAACCAATGGGCATGTGGCTAAAAAAAAAAAATACATGCCCGGCTGAAAATTTTGCATGCCCCAGACATGTCGGGTAATAGATTTTTCTGGCCCTTGTTTCTAGGTATGAAATAAATCACGTGAGTTAGTGTAACAAACATAACTGGCACCCAGGGGACAACACCATTTCCCCCCCCCCCTCCATCAGAAAAATATACAGGAATATAATACATAGATTGCAGCATTTGGTGCTTTTTTATAAGTACTAACAACTATAGATCGCGAACAACCCACGAGTTGTGCAGTTTTGGAAATGCTTGTTCCAAGCCTTAGCTATAGGTAAAAATTAGGGTATTTGATTAATAGCCAGTGGCGAGTAACGTCCATTTTTTTAATGGCCACTTTTTTGAGTTAATCGCCACACACCAGCCAAATTTTTTTATTTATTTAAAATTTAAATAATTTATTTTATTATCATTAAAATCAATTTATCGTATTACATTTATTATAATTAAAATTAAATTGTATTAAAAAGTATTAATTTATAAAAATAAACAACTTTTTATTATGAATTTGATTTTTCAGTCTGAAAGAATTGTCGCGAATGACAAAACTGGATCTTCGAAGGCATACCCTGCCTCTTAGGTTCTTCAATAAGTCAAAGACGCGAAGAATTACACTATGTACAAATACTTTTATTTACAGAGAGCGGAGTAAAAACGTACATGTCGGCCTCGTGTCTCCGAGCCGTCTGCATTATCTCTTCGTACGAACATCGAAGAGCAACAAAAAAATAATAAACTCAAGCGACGGACCTACAGGCGCCGCTTAGCAGGGAAGTGCCATATGGGAGGCCAATAATGGGAGAGGCCATTCGCCACATCCTCCCACCTGAATTTACAAGGTAAATTCACCTCGTTCAAAATCACACATTATACAAAAAATTATAATAATTACCTGATTAGTGGTACATCAAACAAATTCACACTTCTCAAAATCAATATGTACTTACATAATCTAAAACTGATGAGCTCACCTAAAATTAATAAAATCACATAATATAATTTACAATACAATCTCGACTAAATGGAAAAATGAATATAAAACAATAAATGTCATTCATATGCCAGTCTTTTGGGCACAATAATTTGCCTTCCACTTCTCGTGCAAACTGGCCTAGGAAAATTGTCATTTTCTACTTCCAGATTGTAAAGTTTTTGCACAGGTCGCAACAGTTCACAGTTTTCTGTTTTGATTCGTGCAACTCTGGCTTTACCGTCTTTACCTCTAATTAATTGAAGCACTTTAGCAAGTGGCCAAAAATCGCGCTTCTTATCACATTCTAAAATCACAATATCGTTTACGGCTAAAGGTTTAATTTTCTTGGAGTCGGCAGTTTGTTGTCGAAGTTGTCCCAAGTATTCAATACGAAATCTTTTTCGAAGATGATCACGTACTTGTTGGATGTATTTGAGTCGACGGTTTAAACCTTGGCTGTCGATAACATCCAAGTCAGTCACACTAGACGATCTTATTTCTTGTAAAAACAGTGATGGTGTCAACGGTATTAAATCGTCTATGTCCTCTGTTACGTAAGTAAGAGGTCTTGAGTTCACGACTTGTTCGCAGTCGCACAGTACAGTAATTAATTCTTCATAAGATAACACTGCTCTGCCAAGAACTTTTCTCAAAATTCGCTTCACTAATTGAATCATTCGCTCCCACCAACCACCCCACCACGCGGCAGTAGGTGGGTTAAATTTCCAGTGGATTTTCTCAACAGCTGTGGCACATGTGACCTTTTCCCAATCAATATTGGAAAGGGCTTTGTTGGCGCCCGAGAAGTTTGTGCCATTGTCACTGTACACAGTTGAAGGTCTGCCTCGTCTCGCTATAAAACGCCGGAGGGATTGAAGGAAAGCTTCTGTGGACAGAGACGTGACAAGCTCTATGTGTATGGCTCTGTATACTGCACAAGTATACAAAACTATCCAAGACTTGCGACCCCCCTTTAGGAACAAGGGTCCGGCCAAGTCGACACCGACCACTTGGAAAACTGCTGAGTCCTCCACTCTATCGGAAGGTAAAGCGATCGGTTCACATTCAGTTTTTTTAGCCTTGTGTCTCTTGCATCGGACACAGCGTTGGAGGACTGCTCTAATTGTTTTCCTGGCCTTCAGAATCCAGTATTGTTCTCTCAAATTGGTCATCAAGGTAGAGACTCCAGCGTGTAACAATTCCTGGTGCTTCCAGGAAATCAGCATGTGTACGATTGGGTGTTTAGAAGGCAAGAGAATCGGGTACTTAAAGTTATCAGAGTCCTGTCTAAACACAACTTGTGTTTTTACTCTGATAATGCCGTGGTTGTCTATTACTGGTCTAAGGGCTTTGAAATCATTTTCATTTTGCTTCGAAAACGATTCACTTTGGATCAACCGGAACAAGGTCCGTTCTGCTTCTTCCATTTCGGAAAAGGTAAGTTCATCTGTTTTACGGACTTCTCGCTTTCGCGTGTTATTTATGAATCGCAAAATCCAACCCATAAGACGCACATTCTTCTTGTACGATGAAAAGTATTGGTAATACCAGCCGACAGGTTCCGACAGTCGATTATGGCTCACGAGAACAGTTTTGCGTTTCTCTTCGTCAATTAGAGCTTCATCAGGTGACACTACACTTTGAGGCCATGACTGTTCAGGCTCAATCAGAAATGTGGGACCCTCCCACCATTTGGACTGCAGAAATTGTTTTACGGAGCAACCTCTGGAGGGGAGGTCAGCAGCATTCAGCTCAGACGGAATGTGCCTCCAATTCTCCACCTTCGTCAAGGTTCTGATTTCTTGGACACGATTATAGACAAATGTACCCCATCTGGTAGTTCGCTGTATCCAGCTCAAAGCAGTCGTAGAATCGCTCCAGTAAAATGTGTTTAGTGGGATTCTAAGATCAGCAACGATAGAGCTTCCTAATCTTGCACCTATGCAACACGCGAGGAGCTCTAAACGCGGGATAGTTATATTCTTGAGCGGGGCTACTCTGGTCCGTGATGCAATAAAGTTTACTGAGACTTGATCACTTGTCTGCACTCTCAAGAAAACGCAAGTAGCGTACGCGTAGGAACTGGAATCGCAAAACACATGAAGGCTCATATCTTCATCTTCAGACCTTTCAATATTAATCCATCTGGGTATTTTGACATTATTTAGTTGATTCATTTCTTTTACCCAATTAAGAAATCTTTTTTCTAAATGTTCAGGAAGGTCCTGATCCCAATTTAACTGCAATTTCCAGCATTCTTGGAGCATTAGTTTAGGGAGTAGGGTCACGGGAGAAGTGAATCCTATAGGGTCGAATAATTTGTGGGCGCACGAGAGAAGAGCTCGCTTGCTAGCTACAATTTTCTCTTCCCCCCTAGAATCAATTCTACAAGAAAGAGTGTCATTTTTAAAATCCCAGTTTAAACCCAAAACATAAGTATATTCATCCTCAGACTGGGGTATGACCTCGGTTTCGCAGTTTGATTGCCATCCTCTCAGATTAAATTTCGCTGATGACAATAACATTGTTGATTCCAATACAAATTTATTCAACTCCTCAGAATTCTGAAAACTACTAATGCAGTTATCAACGTAGAAGGATTCCCTTAAAATTTTGGCTGTAGCCGAAAACTGATCTGGAACGTTATCCAAATGAACATTTAGCGTGGCAGCTAACAAAAATGGGCTACAGTTAAGTCCAAAAACGACCCTTCGATGCCTGTAAATTTCAATGTTCTCCCCTGAGATACCCCTCCACAGAAAACGTAAGTAATCTCGGTCCTTTTCTCTAATGCCTATTTGCAGAAAGGCTTTTTCTATATCGGAAACTACTCCAACACGGTACATTCGAAACCTATTTAATAACGATGGTATTATTTCTATTAAGTTCGGTCCCTTCTCTAAACAGTCATTCAATGAAAGAGATCCTTTAACATGAGCCGACGCATCAAACACCGGTCTGACCTTCGTATTTTCGCTCTACTCTTTGAACACTGGCCTGTGCAGCAAATAGTGAACGTTAGATTGTTTCACGTTATCAACCTCCTCTATAATTCCTTCCTTCAACCACAAATCAAAAACTTCCTGATAAACTTCAATTTTGTTCAAATCTATTAATTTTTTACGCGTATTTGCTAATCGCTTTTCAGACAATGCTCTATTACTGGGTAAGCGAGAATGCTCCAATACCCAGGGTAAAGCGACTTCATACCTTCCATCCGAGTCAACATTCAGGTTGTTCTTAAAGAATGTCATTGCTTCCTCCTGAATTTCAGTCTCTGTTTTGGTTTCAGCTGGGTCTCGTATACCAATAGCATCTAATTTCCAAAAATTCTCTGCCGATTTTTCGGTCAGAAGCAAAGATATACATGAAGAAGACTCGACATGCTCAGTTTCGTTTCGCGGAATTTTACACATTAAAACCTATCCCAGACGCGTCTGCATTGCGACTGGGCCGCTTTCTAAACTTTTAATATTTAAAAACAATTTTCCAGTTATGTCACAACCAATCAGCAATTTAATGTCATCTTCCACCCTTAAAGTAGTGTTCACAGTATCCGTTAAGCGTATACCGCTTCTATTCAATTCGTCGATCCACGGCCCTTTCGGTATTTTCCTTACATCAGAGCAAATAACTGATTCGCTCAAACAGTAAATATTACAACTGAATTTATTGTCGAGACTACTCAAATGAACTTTACATTTACGGTGTAATTTTTCTTTAGTTTCTAACCCGCCGAACAATTTATGAGTTAGTTTAACTTCGCCCTCGCTGTCACATCCTAAAAAGTCGATTAAATCATCGGTCAAGTACGTTCTTTCCGAACCTGTATCAAAGATTGCTCTAATTAATTTCTCCCGGCGCCCGTTCGACACTTTCAAAACAAGTGTTTGCAATAAAACATCTGAATTCTGCGCTTGGGAAGTCAAAACTAGGTCATTACTCTTTATCTCTGACTTTGAAATCGCGGTCTCTTTCCCCCCCTTAGAAGGGATGCGTTCACACATCACCGCTAAATGTTTTTTTCCACAAATTAAACACTTGACCCTTGACCTGCAATGGCGAGAAATATGGTTCCTTTTTAAACAGGACAGACAGACTCCTTTTTTCAAAATTATCTTTCTTTTTTCGTCTAAAGAAAGTTCACTAGCCTTAGCACACTGGTCTAACGAATGCGATTTATCAGAACAAAAAATACATAATAAATCTCTTAACATCAGAACAAAAAATACATAATAAATCCTTAAAATTATCACCTACAAATAGATTACTGCTAGTAGCTACATTAAAGTCAGACTCATTAATTTTAAAGGATTTTCGATATTTATCAACACTAAGACTAGTATGAGCTAGAAGAATTCTTTCTTCAGCAATCACTTCATTTTTTAAAAATTCAAGAATAGAATTTAAATCACTCTTACCTTGCGACTTCTCCCGTTCCCTTTCCCAAATCCTTAATACATCTGGCGGCAGACACGATTCAACTAACGGGAACAAAATATACGCGTATTTATCTTCTGTTACTCCTAGAGATTCTAAGGATCGTAATTTTGTTTCCAAGTTGTCATAGAGCTTCGGAAGGTTGAACTCCTTTTTATTTCCGTTGTTGTTAAGTAAAACTAAATTCAACAGATCTCGGACATAAACTTGTATTAATATATCTTCTCTTCCGAATCTCTTCTTCAAATGCTCTACTACTTTAGAGTAATTTTCAGCCGTAGTGGGGAAACTGTTCACTATTTCGCGTGCTTTTGATTTTGGCGAAGTCGCTTGTATTAAATATACGAACTTTGTATGTTCGTCCAGCACGGGGTCTTCGTGAATCTCTTTAAACGTATTCCAAAAGCTTAGCCAGTTTCTAACATCACCGTCGAACGGAGTCAGGTTGATTTCGGGCAATCTCATTGCAGGGTGCGTGATGTTAGGAACAGTATTTTCCGCTGCAAGTGAAACCGTTCGCTGCACTGGCTTCGCATTTCTTAATCGCTTGACAGCTGCTTTAATTTTTATTAGCTTTTCTGTATACGCTTCACAGCTTTCGAATTCCTTTTCATATTCAGCTTCAGTAGCTTTTGTTTTCAAAATCTCGTTCAGAATCTCCGTATCTACAGCTCGTAACCGCTCACTCTTGTCATTCAACACCTCTAATAAATCTTCTAAGTTGTTGAGATCGGGGTCTGCCACTCCTAGGCTTTCGTTCAAAGAATTATAAGCCTTTGTAAATGCTGTTCGTAGAGGAATTCGCTTTTGTTTTAGAGGCTCCATTTCATGAATTCTTCGCGTCCTGTCGCGGACGCCACAATTTTGTCGCGAATGACAAAACTAGATCTTCGAAGGCATACCCTGCCTCTTAGGTTCTTCAATAAGTCAAAGACGCGAAGAATTACACTATGTACAAATACTTTTATTTACAGAGAGCGGAGTAAAAACGTACATGTCGGCCTCGTGTCTCCGAGCCGTCTGCATTATCTCTTCGTACGAACATCGAAGAGCAACAAAAAAATAATAAACTCAAGCGACGGACCTACAGGCGCCGCTTAGCAGGGAAGTGCCATATGGGAGGCCAATAATGGGAGAGGCCATTCACCACAAGAATCATTAAAAGAAATTAATGTCTCTTTGAAATTGTGCAGAATAATACATATCTAAATTAACTTTGTTTAATAAAATGCTATGAATAGATTTAGATTATATTTTTACTTTATTTTATATTGCTGAAAAAGATATGGCGACTAAAGTGGCGACCAATCGCAATCCTTTTTATCGCCACATTTGGGCGTTTAATCGCCACATGGCGAGTGGCGACCGCTAATTTTTACCTATAGCCTTAGCCATTACAATGTGCCCTCTATAAAAGTTATTTAGATCTGCAGCCTTTCCCATCACACAAAAATAAGCGAAAGAATGATTCTTCGTTCCGTTCCGTGATATGCTTCCCACAGTACCTGGGCGTGAATCGCCCTCTACTACGCTCATGATAGCTATACCGAGAGGACCGAGGAATTTTGAACTGCCCGAAGGCTTAAATACTTGAAGCAGAAGTTGGAACAGTTGGACCCGCCCCGAGGGGAGGGGTTACGACAGGACCAGAGAGAGGGGGGAGGTTTGAAAGCCGGAATGGCTTACAAACCAGGAAGAGGGAGTGATCCCGCTTACCGGATTGGCTCCACAGAATTACT
The DNA here is from genome assembly GCA_038373885.1 of Cheiracanthium punctorium. Taxonomy (NCBI): domain Eukaryota; kingdom Metazoa; phylum Arthropoda; class Arachnida; order Araneae; family Cheiracanthiidae; genus Cheiracanthium; species Cheiracanthium punctorium. The sequence goes on along the minus strand of JAWZYV010011907.1, from coordinate 353,870 downwards.
TGGCAAATTTAGAAAGGCTTTGTTGCTTAGCACGGTAATGAAGTACATTAGTACATTATCTTTTCTTGTGAGTTTTTAAGACTTTTTAAGTTGGTTAAAATAGACTGAAGTTTTTAAAGTAAATCACACATTGAGGAAACTCCTAGTTCTTTTTCAATTTCTTGAGTTACTTTAGCGATCTCTTGCAAAATATTTTGCTGGGTGGGTGAAGGGGAGTGGTTTAATAACGGAAGCGTAAGTTCTTTTAGGTTGATTTAATTGATTAGGTTGGGTTATTTGCGTTAATTGTTTAGGTAGTGGGTTATCTGGGAAGTTGGGGCATCCTTTATAATTAGCGGGGTGTTCTCCACCACAGTTTCCACATTTGGGTTTAATTAGCGAATTTTTAAGGGGGCAGACAGAACTTTCGTGGGGGTCGCCACAGCGGACGCACTTGGGGGGGGGGTGATCCCCCTATCCCTCTCTTTGGCTATGCCACTGCAGATGAGCTATTAATAGGCTAATTTAAAATACAATCAGAATGCACTACAAGAGCAATTCGTTAAATAATGCTTGAATAAGCAACATGTTTAACCAATCAATCAACAATCATGATCACTGATTCTATTGATACATGATCTCCCAGTTCTGCAACGCAGATTTTAAAATACCAAAATAGTCTGCAAGGTAATCGTTGAAAAATAGAAATTCATGTAAAAGATTAAGAAATATTTTGATGAAATAATCGTTATTTATTGAAAATATATTTTGATTTTAAATTTTAACTGCTGATACAAAAGTTAGTACAATGGCTTGCAATAAACGAAAATATATTTTTTCACAAAAAGGATAGAGAAGTAATTGCTTATTAACTGCCTGGATGTTGTCGTAGATATTGCATTTTAACAAGAAATATTTTATTTATTAAAAATATGTAGTAATTTTAATTGTTGATACAAAATCTAATGCAATGTATGAAAATATGATTATTCTCAAAAAGGATGAGGGAAAGATTGCTTATGAAGTCACTGATGCAATAGGTGATATCGATGCATTTAAAATGATTAAATTCTACACAAAAGATGAAATATTGGGTTTTGCGCAAAATGAAATAAAATGTGGTATCACGGCCTATTATCTACGTGAGGGATCTAGGCCAAAGAGGGAATTGCGAACCATGGGGGACTTTCTAAGGGGTCCTAGCCTGTATTTATGCAAAGTTTTGGAGGAAACCACAGAAAAACAACCTAGTCCGAATGGCTACGTTGATGGACTCGACCTGGGCCTTCCAGTTGAGAGCGCAAATGCACTCTGCCACTGGTAGGGCTGGGCTTTGTGTGAATCTGAATTGCTAATCTACGATTCTGGCAAAGTTCACATGCACGAACAGCATTGTGCAGAAGGAGCTTTATGTGCAAGAGTCTTCAGACATGGTGCACAGGCCGCATGGCATCATAGCGGAATAATAGGCCGTGGAGCGGCCAATATGAACTCGGAAATAGTCTGCAGACCTTCTCAAGAATCTGCGATGAGTGTCGCAGCGTCGCACGGTTTCTGCGACTAGGCATGATCTGAGGCATAAGAAAACGGTAGTTAAAATACTCGGCTTTTATTATTCTCTTACACCTCTTGGTGCACATTCACTTACTATAAATGATGCATTTAGCTAACTCTTGGTGATGCAAAAGTAATACAGATAGAACGACATGATGTTATGATTCATTTGACAATGACGAAAGATAGAACTTTTAAACAGAAAAAAAATCTATTTCCGGTAACAAATGACAAAAATATGACAAACCACTGCAACTCAGGTTGAAAATATCGATTGATGTGGCATGTATTATTATTATTATTATTATTACTGTATGAGCATTTTGGGGAAAACAAACATCTTGGCGGCATGTTTGATGGTGGTCTTAAGATAATTTCATAAGAATAATTTTAATATGATGGCCCAACTGCTGTAGCGCTCCTACAAAGCCAATATTTTGGTGACGAAAGTCGCCAAATCACAGTAAAATATCAGTTTAGAAAAAAGCAAACATAAAATATTCACTACAAACATATAATATCTAGGATAACAAACATATAGAATACCAAATATATGTATCAGGTAGCAAATGTTTGTATATCTAAGATAGCAAGCATATATAATATCTAGGCAAGCAAACATATAATATCTAGGATAGCAAACATATAATATATTTGATATAATAATGAACACAAAATAAGGACTGGGATATATTAATTAACATGAAACTAACTTATCAAGATTGGTCAGGGGGAAAAAAAGCCTCAGATCTGTGCGATCTTCGAAAATGTAGGACAAAATGAAATTGTCATGAAAGCGAACTACGACATACATTTGTACAACACTGTATTCAATTTTAAATCGGAAAGTTTTATATTGTATACAAAAATGACTATAAGCAAGTGAAAATTGAAATGTACTTACTTGTTCCAGGCTTTTCTAATATTTTGTGATCCACCGGAGGATGATTGCAGTAGTCGTACCATCCATTCGTTCCAGTGTTCTATAAAAGAAAGTCTTCACACTGTCTCTTCCTGACGACAGTGTGAAGTATTTTTTATATTTGTGGAGTAGTCCACTATTTGGAGTATATCCACTATATATCTTTCTTTAAAATTAATTTCTACAAAGCAAACGATGGTGTAAATTTGCCGACAAACAGCAAACGTTTGTTTGTGTTGCTTTGCTTTGAGTTGAGTTGAGCGCCGAGCAAGCCGAGTGCATGATGGGTAAATCGTTTGCGCATGCCTGCAATGTATCCCTGAAAATCAGAGGCACACATGTCAAGAGCAATGGTTGAGAGGCACAAATCTTGTTCCGTGCCTCTGACAGAATTCGATGTGTTAGTGGTGCCTTTTATTTTGATGTGCCTTTCATTTTTAATACTATATGAGAGGTACATTGGCTATGTGCCTCTCATGTTAAAAAAGTGGAAGGCACAATCCGCTCGTGCCTTCCATATAAGAGGCACAGTTTTAAGAGTGTAGAGTTTGGCTACCGAGTGACAGGAAAGTTGTAGAAACAAGTAACGTAACCTTTGATGAAAATTTACCCACTCGTGAGAGCAGTGGAGTCGTGCTGGAACCCATTACAGCAGAAGAAAGTTCCAATGAAGAAAGGGAACCAGAAACAGTAAACTACGAGAAACCCAGCACATCTGAAGAAAAATATGAAATAAGTAGCGGTGAATCCGATGAGCAGGAGGGAGAAGAAACAATTCGTTTTTCTAAGTCTAAAGACCGAGTAGCACCACCTAAAGATGTAGTTTGGACGAGAAAAGCCGTCCCTAGATCAGACGGGTCCAGAAATGATATATACTACGGTATATCAGGAAGCCATATTAGATTACGATCCTGTAAAGAGGTTGAGGCATATTGTAAGAAACATGGACTTAAGTATGACCCAGAAAAAATTTAGTTTCAAAGGTAAAGATACCTCTACACTGGCATTGTGAAAGAAGAAACTAATTTAACCAGTTCCTGACTAGAGGATGTAGTAATTCCAAACTCATATTTTCAAGCAATAGATTCTCAAAATTCAGATGAGTGGAAGAAAGCTATGATTGCAGAAATGAATGTCATGTACGAAAGGGAAGTGTGGAAACTTGTACCCGTACCTCCAAATACAAAAATAATAGGCAATAGATGGGTATTCACAGTAAAACACAACTCAGAAGGTAAAATAGTAAGATATAAAGCTAGACTGGTCGCTCAAGGATTCGGTCAAAGAAAAGGTGAAAACTACGACCAAGTTTTTAGTCCCGTGGTCAATTTTTCTGTAATACAATTATTTTTCTCTCTATTAGTTGGACATTTTCATTTTCATATGCAAGTAGACATAAATTCCGCATATCTGTACGCCCCAGTAAAAGAAGATATTTATATGAAGCAGCCCAAAGGATTTGAAGAGGAAGGTAAAGAAAACTATGTCTGTAAGCTCAACAGAGCTATTTACGGCTTAAAGCAGAGCGGACGCGAATGGTTTAATGAAATACATAGAATTCTAAGTGAGTTAAATTTTAATAACCTACAGTGGGCTAATTGTGTCTACATTTATGAAAACAGTTTAGTTTTACTTCTGTATGTTGATGACATGGTGTTTATATCTAAAACTAAAGAAAAAATAGAGAAGGTAATTAAACTTTTAGAAGATAAAGTAGATTTAAAGAAATTGGGTAGAACGAATAAATTACTTGGGGTGCAATTTGTTGAGAATAGGGAAGGACTATTCATTCACCTAGAAGATTACATCAATAAAATTTATGAGCGGTTTAAGAAGAATCAGATACCCTTAGTATCATTACCAATCGCACCTGGAATTGTAATGTCAAAGACGCAATGTCCTAGTAACGATGCAGAAACTAAGGAAATGGAAAAACTGCCCTATCGTAATATTTTGGGATGTTTATCGTTCTTGGCTAGTAGAACCAGACCTGATATATCTTACGCTGTAAATATCCTTTCTCAATTTCAATCTAAACCCCGGCCAACATCATTGGAACCAATTAGTAAAACTACTGGGATATGTAAAATCAACATCGAAGCTAAAGCTAAAACTTTCAAACATTAGTGAAATTTCAATAAACTGTTATTCTGATGCCGATTTCGCCTCAAATAGAGATGATCATGTGTCAATGGGAGGTCACATCTTAATGTTAGACAAAATCCCAATCTCGTGGCTAACTTTTAAGCAGAAATGTGTAGCCTTGTCATCTATGGAGTCTGAGTTTATTGCCCTGACAGAGGCATCAAAAGAACTGTTGTGGATGTATAGAATCCTAGATGAACTAAGAAGTTTAAACATTCTTCCAGAAAATTTATAGGTTACCTTATTTTGTGATAATCGTGCAGCTATAGACTTTTCAAATTCTCCTATAGAGAACAATCGCACTAAACATATACATGTAAAATACCATTTCTTAAGAAGCCTCGTTTTAGAGAAATTGTTTAAATTAGAATACATTAACAGTAAACAAAATCCTGAAGACATTTTCATGAAACCCTTACCCAAAATCAGCCTTTCCACTTTTAATGATAAAATTTTTAGTTAAGTGTAAAAGACCTACTCCCGTTTGTGGGAACCTAGGCAATTTTTTTGTCTCTTATAAGCCCTTCGGCTTGAGATTTTTTGAGGGGGAAAGGGGGGAAATTAAAAAAAAAATTTTGATGAAAAAAAACAAACAAAGAAAAATGAACTTTATGTGAATGTGTTTGTCCAATTATGTCTGTCTGACATCTTTACAGTGGAGGGAGTAAAGTTCCCCACGGAGTGCGATATTCTTAACTCTGGTCTTTTTCTGAAGTTTTCGAGCATCCTTAAAAGCGTCTCGCGAGGTGAAACTGTAATTTGCCAGAGAATTCTGAGGTGATTGGTTAGTTCTAAGAGTAGAGCATTTTCGTCCCAATCACAGGAGATGTTAGAGTTTTATTTCTGTAAGTCTCATTTTTGGTAGTGGAAGCTCCTATATGTCCACCCTAGTCTCTAAGGTGTTGTGTCAGGCATATAACGTGTTATAGGTTAACACAAACTTTTTTACAAATTTTTTTCGGGATGCATCCCAGCTCCATCCCAGCTCTATCCCAGCTCTATTTCAGCTCGATCTCAGCTAGATTTCAATTCGAGCTTTTTCAAATTTAATTCGTATTTTTCATTGCAATGTACTGTACTGTATTATATTGTATGAACTTTGCAAAATGTGAGTATTTTCTAAAGTGCACTGAACGTATATCATAAGTATTTTTGAAGTATGAATTTTTTTATGATTAGAAATGTGTTTATTAATGTTCTAGCATAAGTGTTTATATTTGAATGCATCTATATAGTATTTTCTAGTAAGTTGAAGTATTTTTTTAAATGAAGTAATTTTTGAAATGTGTACTAACCATGCTAGCCAGCAACAACTGTATATAGTGTTTCTACTAACCTTTAGTGAATTTTGAAGTATTTTTCATGCATCATGTTTAACTTGCTTTTTCGTTAAGGAGGAAAGGTTACCTCTAATTTTCGTTTACTTTGAATCTGCCAGTTTCTTAGGCGTTTCTTAGGCCAGTATGGAGGCGGGCCCTTGTTAGGAAAAAACGCTATTTCTTTACTTACCTTTTATTTCCATGACATTTTACCTCTAAATTTGCTAAATTGGAAAAACAAAACTTTTGTAAACTCCTTTAAAAGTTTTCTAAGTAAAAACGTAAGTTCGTTAGCATTTGAAAATGGCGGTGTAAACATCGTCATATCTTACATTTATAGCCGATAGATGGCGCTGTTCCTGATTTGCATAAAATAAGAACTTTTTTTTTTTTTCCCTATGCAAATATCTATCGTAGTCTCGCTCTAACTGGCAGATATAAAAAGGCATCACAAAGTTACATTTCGTGGTCTGTCTCTCTGAAAGCTTAACCACTACTACTGTGATGTGTGTGTAATCAAAGATGTAGCTATGAACCGTGTGGCTCAACTGAAGTGATTCAACTAGAACCGGATCGGGGACCCGTGTGATCCGTGCTGATGTATCCAGATGATCCAGCGTGATGTGTTATTGAATCTGAAAAGATTGCCGCTGGCGACTTGTTTTCTAGAAAGCTTGTTTTTTGTGATACTAAATGAATGCTGTTTAATGTGTTGTCTTCATCATCTCATGTGATCTGTGTAAGTACCATCGTCATCTTTTCCAATAAACTACAGCAAAGGTACCTACTTGTCTTTTTTGTCTAAAACACATATTCAAACACAAGAACTTCCACTGTGCATTTAAATGAAATGAACTTCAACTCTGCTTAAAAATTTATTCTACAGACAAAATCAAGTAACTATTCAATTTCAGTCAATGACTTTCAATTTGTAATTTAACTTGTTTGTTGAATAATTTAATATAATTTTTCACGTCACGTATAATTTTTCACGTAATTTTTCACTTTCAATTTGTAATTTAACTATAGTTAATATAATTTTTGAATAGTTTAATATAATTTTTCACGTCAACTTTTTCACGTCACGTATAATTTTTCACGTAATTTGTAATTTAACTATAGAATTACTTGAATAGTTTGCACCAGGTAACGATTGAGGCAGAGTTGAAGTTCATTTAACTTAAGTTGAACAGTAGAAGTTCTTGTGTTTGAATATGTGTTTTAGACAAGAAAGAACATCATTCCCACGAAAAAGACAGACTGAAGACTGTTGTGGCGATGATCAACCGAAATATATTTCTCCGGAGGATGGTGGTAATAATTTTATCAAGTTAACTAATTTATTTTTGTTTTGCAATTCTAATTATTTGAAGACATCTTAATACTACATATGTCACCAATCTTTTAGAAATAAATAAATTCTTACGTAAAATGTACTGCTTTTACATACTACTGCAAGCAACCAAAAATTATATCCGTACCACATGCAAATATTTTCTCAAATAAATCCGTACCCAAAGGGTTAATTGAAAATGGAAGGCTGTGCAAAGGGACCATACACAAAAATAGAAACGTAAATTTGTGGCGTATTATAAAAGATTGAATGTATGAAAATATTTACAATAGAGCCATTTTTGTGTTATTAGGGTAGATTCATGGTTCCGTTGAAAATTATCATATTTTTCAAAACAACGTTCTAACAGAAGAACTCAGATGATTTCTTATTTCCTGTAAGTGGTATTTAATCATTTCAAATGCCAATGATAAAACAATTTTTAACAACTGTATAATGAAATGCAGACATTCTTTTCAGTTTACTCATTTGTTTCCAGTAGTAACTCTTATCAGAACAACTAAACCAAACTTTTCTTGTACATATCAGAATTAATAGTGTATTAAAAATTTTGCAGCAATATTTAGTTTTTTTCATATTTTCGAGATAAAACAGGTGCTACTGATGCACCAAATGGATTAATACATACTGATACAAAAAGCAAATTCCAAAGTCCAATTTTTTTTTTTTTTTTTTTTTTTTTTTTTTGGCTGCATCATAAATCAGTTAGTTTTAGAGATATGGTTATGCATTTTTTCTATTGGTTCTTGTTGGATGGAAAATAAAAACTTCAATCGAAAATTTTTTGGTATGATGGTCGTTTAAAAAATTAAAAAGTGTAACTTTTTTTTGAGAATTAGCAAGAGGAAATTTTTCTAAACAGATTCTTATTTCCAACCTTATTTTGAACATTTTTTCAATTTACACTACCCACTTATCTGTAATAGATTAAGAATTAAAGTCTGTAAGAACCTTTTTGGGACACCCTGTATAACACATGAAGTTTTTTAACTTCAAATAAAAACTTTAAAAGGTGAATTACGCCGGATTACAATGTAGTTGACATGTTAAAATATCTATTTCCGACGTATGAATGAGATATATTTCGGCTGCCGCACAGCCATCATCAGTTACCACATGCTTCTCCGTCAATGGCAGTCTCGCCACATTTCTCCTCCTCCTCACTCTCGAACTTTCGCTTCATGACGTCACTCCAGACGCTATCAATGCTGGCATGCGTCATATGGCATTGATGCCTCCCTCTGTCGTGGAAATTCCTAAGCTTTCGCGGACATAGGCATATATTTTATTGTTATAATTAGCTATTTTCTTGATATTTTCAAAGTCTATTGATAAATTTTCTTTAGCTGCTAAGCAAGCTAGGGCAGTGTTTTGTTTATTGTATTTAATATCATTAATATGTTCAGTTTTTCTTTCGTTTATTTTTCTTTTTGTTACACCTATATAGCAGCCTTTATGATTGGTTTCATTAATAGAAAGATTTAATAGAACAAAAAGAAAAATAAAACATATGCTTATTTCTTAACCACAAAATCATGTAAAAATGCTGCTATTTTGACAACTAAAATGTACCAATTGCTACTAAACTGGCGACTTTTTTTTATGTCCGTGAGGCTACTAATGATACTATTTTTGCCTCCTGACATTGTTGGACACCTTCCAATTAAAAATTCAGTACAGATTTATCTACATATAATTCTAAAGTATGACAGAGCAAATCATAGTGCTGTAGATCTGTTTCCCCACTATGAAGCCTGAGGTCCTGGATTCAAACCCGGGAGATGCCCTTTCACTTTTTTTTTTCTTTAAATATGCATAAATAAACTTCGTAAAAAAAAAATCGTCTTGATAGGAAATTTATGTGACTGAGTGTGAAAAGGCTATTTTAAATGGCAGAAATTATTTGTATTTGGATGAAATTATTATTTCATTTGCAAAAGATAATAAAATAATACTTGCAAATAATTTGATTTGTTTTGCTAATTAGAGATTTATCTTATTGTGCACTTGATGCAGGGTAAATCATAAAAACATACTAAATTATTAAATGGATATATTTTGCAAGATTTTTTAGTGGAGAAGGAATATTTCTCTTCGGAAAGAGAAAAAGTCGTATCCTTCTATCCACAGTTCGTTTACAAATGATGCTTTAAAGAATTAAATTAAAACAAAGCATAAGTAGCGAGCTTTTTCATCATTATGAGCCTTAAGTTCTTGCTTCAAATTTTTGTTCCAAATCAGTTGCTTATTTTTAAACCCTATCAAAATTGTTCTAAAAATGTGTGACATATAAAATCTTTTTTTTTTTTTATGAAATGCAATTAATAATTTATGCAAGTAGTTCCGAGCATATCCAGGAATGTTTTTTAAATTGTAGTTTAAATAAAATAGCCTTTTCTCATTCAGTCACGTTAATTTGATATAAAAGATGATTTTTACTTATGCATATTTAAAGAAAAGAAAGTCAAGGACATCTTCCGGATTTGAACCTGGAACTCCAGGCTTCATGGAAGGATCCACAGTGCTATGATTTGAACTGTCATAATTTTGAATTATAGGTATATAAATATGTATTGAATTTTTAATTGCTATTTTCTCAAACTTTTTAGAGTTGGCAGCTAATTCATTGGCATTTTACTTCCCTAGGGCTCCTCTAAATCCTACAACATTTCAACAAAATTTGTGACCCCAATGTCTGAGCCTCTCCTTGTTAGAAAAAATGTCAGCAGACTTTCCCATGGCTAAAATTTACGATGTTTGAGGTTAGGATAATAAAAGTTCAAAGACAGTCATACAATAATTCATTTCTACTCTTAATGATTTATAAATGAACAATGAAACTCACCTCTAATCAAAACAGTTTTCTTAAATAAAAATATAATAATTGATAGGAAAAATAGCTATCGCTTGCCGCGATAAGTTCCCAATCTGAAATCTCACGTGCGTTCATAAACTCAGTGACTATTTTCACTGCATTCTAAAACTCGGTAACTATCGTTACTGTTCATAACATTGCGTCATCAACTTATTTCTATAACCGGACACTATGCAAATTACGGTTATCTGTGTCAAAACCGTACTTCCACCGTCAACTACGTCAACGGCTGTAGTTAACGTAGCAATATTCAATTGCATATAAACTGCAATGTGTGATGAGACGACAAGCAGTCTGTTATACCGGCCAGGTGCCGTCGTTGTTTTTCATATGTTTTATTTATACCAAGCTGTTCTAATAATTTTTTTTAAAACTATGTGCTGGTCATGACTGTCTTCCACACACTAGAGATGAGTTCGGGCTCATTTTTTGAAGCCCGAGCCCACCCGAGCCCGAGGACTTTTAATCCGAGCCCGCCCGAGCCCGAGCAATATTATTAAATTTGGAGCCCGAGCCCGCCCGAGCCCGAAATTTCAGCTAAAGACAAATAAATTTAACTACTTCATTAATAGGATATAATAAATTTTGGAGCTTCACACACCTTCTAGTCCCCCGTGCCGCTATTTTTTAAAATAAGTACGTCTATTTATCCCATGAATCACTTTTTAAAATCTGTTTCAAGGAGTATGTTCAACAAAGGAGAAATTTTTCACGAGCCCGAGCCCGAACGCAATAGTGAATTACAGAGACCGAGTCGGGCTCGGGCTCAGGCTTTTGGGCTCGGGCTGAGCCCATCTCATCTCTACCACACACCCACTGCCTTTCTTTAACCTGCTAAGTGTCATATCCTGACATTTGGGTTACGGGCCCAGGAGCCCTAAGTGTGGATTGACCAGCGTTTAATTAAAATTGGAAGCCTAACGAGTTTTAAGACAGCAGGCCTTTTTCCTTATCTGCAAATGGATAATTCAATAGAAAAGTTGTCGGCTGACAATTATTCAACGTGGGTCGAAGACGTAAAAGTGCTGCTGATGGACCGCAACTGCTGGCGTATAGTAGCAGGGACTGAAACAAAGCCTGGCGACACCGCAACTGCAAAAGAAAAGAAAGACTTTGACTGCAGAACTGATCGGGCGTACAGCATCATATACCTCAACATTGAGAAAGAGTATAGAGCTGTTATTGCTGATATAGTTGACCCAAAAGATGCTTGGAATAAACTCTTAAATCACTTTCGTCCCGATTCTAGAGCCCTAATAATTGGACTGACTGATGAGTACTTCTCCTGTTGTATTGAACCGGATGAATCTATTGGACTGTATGCTGCGCGTCTTAAAAAGATTGCCGTACAACTTACTGATGCTGCAAAACCGATAGCTGCATGGTATCAAGCCTTCCAACTGATCCGCTTTTTGCCGAGCCAGTACAATGGCATTGTACAAGCGATTTATAGATGGAACGATAAAGAATTCGATTTTGACAAGATCTTAAAAGAATTGATTGGTGAAGAAGCTAGATTACAGCAATCCCTTAAAGATCAGGATGCCCTTTCAACACAATCCGGACTAACCCCAACATTGAAGCTCAACACTTCAAAGCATAAGATTCAACGAAATATATGCAGAAAGTGTGGTCGGCGAAGTCACACCGAAGCCACCTGCCAGAATCAAAGGTCGACGTCCAGCTCGAGGACACCCCAGGGAGAGACCAGCTATATTATGGAAGCGTGCACGGGTGAGATAAACTCTAATACCTCTTGGATATTAGATTCCGCTGCAACGTCACATTTTTGTTGTAACAAAACTTTATTAACCGATTTTAAGCCAGTTAAAAATATTAGTGTTAAAGTTGCTATTAATGGTGTTACTTGTAATGTAGAGGGAATAGGGAAAGTAAAATTGGTCTTCCGTAATGGAAACAAATCTGAAATTATAAATTTAGTTAATGTATTCTATTCTCCTAAATTACAGCGTAACTTATTAGCTTTATCGTTAATAGATAAAGCAGGTGCATCATTTGTTGGCAAAAATAATACCATAACCGTTTACTCTAAGTATAGTAAAAAGCAGTTTACAGCTAAAAATGTCAATGGCTTGTATTACATTAATCCCAAATATGTTACACATACCAAAGAAACAACTTCTAATAAAAATGCAGACTGCAATTTTTCTAAAGTAAAATCTGAAAACCTAGAACTTTGGCATAACAGATTCTGCCACATTAACAGTAAAGATGTTGTTAAAACTAGTAACAATAGTAGTGTGAGAGGCATATCGCCGTTGAAACACAAGGAGTTTAGTTGGGAGCCATGTAAACTAGCTAAAACACACCGTGTGTCATTTAAAGCTATAGGGAAACTTAGGTCACGTAAACCTCTCGAATTAATTCACATGGACGTTTGTGGACCCCTCCCCGACATATCAATTGGCAGTTATCGCTACTTTTTTATCAATAATTGATGATTATTCGCGTAAAGTTACTATGTATCCTCTAAAAGGAAAAAGAGACGTTTTTAAATGTTTTACTAGCTACCAAAAACGTGTTGAGAGATTTCTAAATGCTAAAATAATAAATGTAAGATCAGATAACGGGCTAGAGTTTTGTAATGCAGAATTTGAAAAATTGTTGGACGAACAAGGCATTAAATCAAAGCTCACAAACGCCTATACCCCGGAGCAAAATCCAGTGGCGGAACGTTATAATTACACAGCTTTAGACGCTATTAAAGCAATGTTAAAAGCCAGTAATCTTAGTAATGTTTTTTGGACTGAAGCTTTACTCTGCCACACATATGTGTTGAATAGAACTTGTCACGGAAATAAAAACCAGACCCCCATAGAACTCTTTAGTGGCAATAAGCCGTCGGTCAAACATTTGAGAGTATTTGGAACCCCTGTATATTTGGGAGTACCCAGGTAACTCAGAAGAAAGTTTGACATGAGAGCCAAGAAAGGTATAATTGTGGGGTATGCTTTAGGAACCCGGGGATATCAAATCTGGATTCCGTCTGATCGAAAAATAATAGAAATTATTAATGTAACTTTTCAACCAGAACCCATTAATACTAAAACAGTATTGGACTCTAAAATTAAAACTAAAGCGTTATCGTATTACCCTTCAGACTCTGATTCCGAATCGGATGAAGAACATAAGGAGGTGGATGCAGAATCTGCTGAACCATCACAAATATCCGAAAGCGAGGATAAACCATGACCCAATCTCGAAATTAAACCCCCAATAATTTGGATGAGGAAAGCAATTCCTAGAAAGGATGGTTGAAGAATAGACATTTATTATGGAATTGAAGGTCATTCCATTGTTCGATTACGCTCCCACAACGATGCCGAAAATTTTTGTAAAGCCCATAATATAACGTACGATGAAAGTATTTTTAATTTTAGCGGTAAAAATAACTACTCTGGAACTGTTAAAACTGGGGAGGAACTGAACCAAATTAGCGCATGACTATATGAAACAAAAATACCCAATTCTTATGTTGAGGCGTTAAGAACTCCCCAAGCTGATAAATGGCTTTCAGCTATGCAAGACGAAATAAATATGATGAACAATCGTAATTTGTGGACTCTAATACAAACACCCCCCCCCCCCCCCCAAAATAATTGGTAATCGTTGGGTGTACACGTTAAAGAAAAACGAGAACAATGAAATTTTAAGGTTTAAAGCTTGTTTAGTAGCAAAAGGTTTCAGTCAAACTAAGGGAGTAAATTATGACGAAGTGTTTAGTCCAGTGGTAAACTTTGCAATCATTAGAATGTGTTTTGCTATTTTCGTATCTAAACATAAATGGACACACTGTCAGTTGGATATTAAATGTGCATATTTATATGCTACATTAACGGAAGACATTTTAATGAATCAACCACAAGGTTTTGTAAATCCGGATAAACCGGACCATGTCTGTAAACTAAACAAAGCAATTTACGGCCTCCACCAGTCGGGCCGTGCGTGGTTTACAGAAATTGATAATACATTAGAAAAGTTAAAATTTTGCAAATTAAAGTGGGCAAATTGCGTTTATACATACAGTAAAAATGCAGTCTTATTACTTTATGTAGATGACATTATAATATTTGGTAGAACTGATGCTTACGTTAATGAAGAAATAAATATCTTTTCTAGTAAATTCGACATTAAAAACCTAGGTAAAACGAGGAAATTGCTTGGTGTAGAATTCGAAGAAAAGGAAGGGAAGTTATTAATACACCAAATTGATTACATCAATAAATTGATCAAAATGTTCGAAAAGTACAATTACCCTACAACTTTATTACCGATCACCGTAGGTACAATCCTATCAAAAACTCAATGCCCCAATACAACTGAAGAAACTGAAATAATGTCTAAATTACCATATCGCAACATACTAGGTTGTTCAGCTTTTATAGCAAATAAAACTAGACCAGATATTTCATATTCGATAAATATTATGTCTCAATTCCAGACTAATCCAGGTTTGAATCACTGGAATACTTTATTAAAACTATTAGGTTATTTGAATCAAACTAAATTCTATAAGTTAAATTTATCTCAAACAACAAATTTGAATATAAATTGTTACAGTGATGCGGATTTTGCCAGAAACCGTGATGATCGTATTTCAGTAGGTGGGCTTATAACTTTCATTGATAATTCACCTATAATATGGAGAATGTTTAAGCAAAAATGTGTTAGTCTATCAACTATGGAAGCCGAGTATATTTCTTTAACTGAAGCTGCAAAGGAGCTGTTATGGACTAAACGTATTTTAAATGAATTGTCAACCTCTAATATAATTAATACCGAAATCTCGGGCTATCTTTATTGTGACAATCAAGCAGCCATTAATTTTCAAAGTCTTCTATAGAGAATTCGCGCACAAAGCATATAGATATAAAATTTCATTTTCTTAAAAGCTTAGTGATCGAAGACATGTTTCAAATGAAATATATTCAATCTAAATTAAACTATGCTGATTTATTTACTAAACCACAAACAAAAAATGGGCTTAAAATATTTGTTGAAAAAATATTTATTCAACCTTAATGAAAAGTGAATCGAACTGATTCAACATGCCGGTGTGCATATTTTGTTATAATGTTTAAAGTTTCTTTTACGTTAGTGTAATGTTGACGCAATGTATTTTTATATTAAACGGGGGAAAAAAAATCAAATTTTCTTCATTTAAAGTTTGCGAGAGGCGGGCCATTGATAGGAAAAATAGCTATCGCTTGCTGCGATAAGTTCCCAATCTGAAATCTCGCGTGCGATCATGAACTCGGTGACTATTTTCACTGCATTCTAAAACTCGGTAACTATCGTTACTGTTCGTAACATTGCATCATCAACTTATTTCTATAACCGGACACTATGCAAATTACGGTTATCTGTGTCAAAACCGTACTTCCACCGTCAACTACATCAACGGACTTCAATTGCATATAAACTGCCATGTGTGATGAGACGATAAGCAGTCTGTTATACCGGCCAGGTGCCGTGGTTGTTTTTCATATGTTTTATTTATACCAAGTTGTTCTAATAAATTATTTCTAAATTATGTGCTGGTCATGACTGTCTTCCACACACCCACTGCCTTTCTTTAACCTTCTAAGTGTCATATCCTGACAATAATTAAAAGTCTTTTGTGATTTAGTGTCGCACCCCCAAACACTATAAAATTGTCTCCATATACAATGTTGCCATTTCCAAATTATTAATTTTTTCTATGTGTTACCAACTTGCAAAATGTAGAAAAAAGTTCTTTGTATCAAAAAAAGATTCAGAAAAATGGATTTAAAACCACAAGATTTTTTTCAGTTTGAGTAAAATAAATTTACTTGATAAAAATCATTTATAATAATTTGGCCACCTACTATATTTATTTTTAAATGAAGTGGTGTAATGGTTAGCATACCGTGCTGTCATGTTATAATTCTGGGGTTTGATGCCCACTGCCAAGGTTGACTTAGCCTTTCAACTCTAGAGTTCGTTGATAAAATGAGAATTAATCTTTGCTTGGGGAACTCTGTGTCAAACTGACCATCTGGCTGGGGCATGTGCTTCCATATCTCAGCCCATGGTTATGCAAAAACGTAACTGGCAGCATGGTCCTTTCTCTTGTTTGGGATGTTGCAATGTTAGTCAAGTTTTTTTTTTTTTTTTTTTTTTTTTTTAACTAGTGCGCTTACATGAAATTTTGAGCTTCCCCCTCCTCCTTTGTAAGCCTGAGAGAAAAAATACTTTGATATTTAGACATTAAAATATAAATGATAACATTGCTAAAAGAAGTGGCACACTTTGAAATTGAGGCTTTTAGAACATTTTTAACGAAATACTCTAAGCATTCTTCTGAAGCATTGAGCACAAGCTCAAAGAAACTTTATCAAAGCTTTATCAGCTCAAAGAAACTTTATTTACTAGCTGAAAGAAGTACACACACACAAATTCAGCGAGGACCCTAAATATTGAATTGTTTAAGTTCCTGTAATCCACAAATTTAAAGAGACTTTTGAAATCAATATTCATCAATAAAATTTTGAACTTCGATGCATTCCTAAGTTGTTTTGTAGATTTTTATTTTTTTAATGAAATTTCATTGAAAACTGCTAAAAGCAAAACATACTTAAAAAATTTTGATGATTGTAAGCAAATATTTATTTAGTAAGCATTTACTTACCATTTATTATGTATTTAGTAAGCATCGGGATTCTTAACTATTTATTCATAGTTAGCTACATCAACACAAATCTACTATTTTGTTTTATAATAAAAGATAAACATTTTTATTAAGTAGTTTGTTTTTAAGCATGTTAAGCAGTAAATTGTTTGATAGTACAAATTATTTTGTGTACTTATTTTAGGTCTTCGAGAAATTTGTGTGAATAGCAGTTATGAAGCATTGAAACTGCTAAACTTTGGACAAAGGAATTTAAAAATTGCTTCTACCAGATTAAATTATCAATCCAGCAGAAGGTATTAAGTTTCAAAAAACAGTTATTTCATTTATGATTTAAAAATAAGTTATTTCAGATGCATTAAGCAGATTTTATTAAAAGTGCTGTGTGTGATATTTTCTTTCAGTCATTGCATATTTACCGTGAAAGTAATTAGAATACCAGATTCTGTCAATATGACTCATGCAAAAGTTAACAGGTTTGTTCATTTTATTTTATTTAGGAATAATATATATATTTATGCATATTTTATTTAGAAATAATATATATATCTATGTGTGTGTGTGTGTGTGTGTGTGTCTAAAATATGTGCTGTGCTTTGTTGAAAATATTTAGCATGTTAAATTTATCAATTAGTATTTTATTTATTTATGAAAAATAGCTGTAAAGCTTACTATTAATTTAATAAATGCAAGTATGTAAAAGATATTTTACAATAGATGATTTAGTGTTCTCTTCCCTTTCCTTTAAGTCAATGCAAGCAATAAGTTATAATTTTTGTGTAAATGTGTTACTGCTACCACAAGCAAAATTTAGAAGAAGCACACAAAAGAATTTATGATGTCTCATTCATTCAGTTCTGGCATTAATTTATCAATGACTACCCAATGATTAGCATAAGTGTGGTGTTGTTCCAATTTGGAACACTACAATTTTATTTTCACAGTTTAAGAAAAAAACAGAAAAGCATTGTGTTTTAAAAGTGAACGAAATAACTCAGGATTTTTTCTTGCCGCCCTTAGTGTAGAATGTTGTCAAAGCAAAGAGAGCTAAAAGATGGGATTGAAACACATTTTATTTAACCAATTAACATATTAGATCAAGATAAAATATTTAAACATAATATGCAGCACAATGAACACTTTACCAATTATATGCAAGACTCAGCAGCATTTAACAATGAACCGTGAAATAAAAAGGTGAAATTTACATTCTTATCTAGGACACAACTCACAGCTTAATTTAAATCAACTACAAAATAGATCAAATTAACACCTGCTCCAGTGCTGCATAAAAGATCAGGTAACACTCATAGATTTTGGTAATAAAGAGAAAAATTTAAACCCCTGGGTACCCATGGTTGCAAACCAAAAATTTAAATATAGAAGAAAATCATGTTTTGCTTGAAATCACAATTTATAAAAATTTAGCTTAGTTGCTACTATTGTAAACGAATTATCACTTTAAAGTATGGTACATTTCAACAAACTTACATTCAATCCCAATTTTATAATTTTACAGAATGACCGATGGTCAAAAAAAAATTTAAACAAAAAATAGGCATAAAAAAAAAGAAATAACAAAATGACACCTTAACAAAAGAAAAAAAAAAGGGGGGGGGCAGATGACGCGAACTGTCCACCATTTTGAGACACCATGAGAAGCAGCGATACTTAGAGATATTGGTAGAAAAAAGAAGGATCAAATCCTCTAGACAGTCCGGAGACTCGGGGCTAGGCCCACATTGTAGACACCCATCTAAAGGCGCCACTCATGGACACGCATTAAAACAAGAAATGGTTAAGCATGGAAACATCTCACCATAACATGGGTGCTGGCAGCTTGGCGATCGAGGGCAGGGTCCTCAGTTGATGTTTGCATGGTGGGCCATGTGCTAATCAGCGACACAGTCAGCGGGGGCTGGAACGTGCGTCGGCATAGCAGGTCATCTCATCTGCGCTCCACATCTGCTGAGCTTGGTTTGTTCAGCGGCCAGTAAAAAGAAATTATCAACACGGCTGTCACATTTATGCAGGGTATGAACACATCATGGGAGTCGAGGGTCTATCTTTTACAGAAATTCAGGCCATCCTTGCGCGGCAGCCTCAAGTCATCCCAAAGCTGGGCTGAACTTGTAGTCTTGAGCTCGCAAGAGCTAAAAAAAGCACCACCTTCTAGTCTGGACGTTCAAGGGTAACTCCTGAAAAATTGCCACTCACTCACCACTGCTCCGGAACCCCCTCCTACTCTCAGCCAATCAGAGCAGAGAGTGCACCTTAAGTCATTCCGGGATAGTCCGACCTGGGACCGCAAGCGGGGGGAAAAAGAATATTCTCGAACAATTTCGGAGGAAAAGCGCGGGAAAGATTAGCGTCATCTCCGAGATCTGATGCAACAGGCACGGAATATGATGCAATAGCGTGAAATCGCAGGCAAAACTTAAATTATTGAAAATTTACAGGGAGACTCCCAACAGGAGAAATAAAGTAATAAAATAAAGAAAAAAGGTGGGATTATGGGAAGTTACGTGAATTAATTAAAAAGAAATCCCATCAAAAGAACTTTGATGAAAAGGGAGGTATGGTGTACAGCCACTATATTTTAAACTGCTGATTACCCACAGAACGGCAATTAAAAGGTAAACATTAATTTTAAACACCCTGAAGGCGAAAAACGGCCGGTGAAGAGAAAATTTAATCACAAAAAAAAGTAAACAAAAGAGAACACTTTACACTGCCAAACAAAATAAATAATTAACAGCCCCCAAAAGGTAAGAAATTACTTAGCGGTTATTTAAAATTTTAACTAGAAAGATCTTAAATTACTAAAACGTCCTGGGTAGAGGTAAATTAAATTAATCATTAACCAAAGAAAAGTGATAATATAGTGACAACACCACATAAGAACTTCATCACACCTTTTTTAATCAAATATAGTAAATGAATTCTAATTATCTTAAAGGAGCATAAAATAAAAAAGGAAGGTGGAACAGACAAAAAAGCAGGCAAGAAATGATAAGATAGTGATATAGAACATTCAAAAGTGGGCAAGGTGGATCTTCTTGTGTGTCATGGCGATTTTACATACTGGTTAGCAAAGCAGCTAATCTGTGATTAATGTGCAAAAATAAAAACTTAAATAAATGAGAATGGTAGAACCAAGAGGGCAAACAATACAATGCTTGCAAAATAGTGGCTCCAAAAAAAAAAAAAAAAAAAAAAAAAAAGTGAGGATTGGCAATCTGACAACTAGATGACGGATAGTCTTCTGTCCAGCAAATAACATAAAATATGGAGACTACAAGGCTTGAAAAATGTCTCAAATGCCAGCATTATCAAAAATCTAAAAGGATTACCATGATAACAAGACAGGAAAGATGGACTGGAACCACTTCATGTTGCATCATTAACAGCTTGATTCTGCACCTCATTGAAACTGATGACCAAAAAATCTTTCTGCAGCCTAATATTACATCAGTATTGTAGGGGAATCTTGCCCAACACAAGATCACACAGTGCATCATTTGCCACTGCAAAAGGGTCCAGGTTTGAGAAGAAAAAAATCCACACAAAGATCCATGCAACCTACAAGATGATCCAGCAGCAACTTACAAAGAGAGTCCACCGAACACATTCTGGACTCCGCTAAAGGATCCTGAAACAGCTCGAAGGCATGTGAAACTGAGAGCATTGCCGAGAAAAGACAATGATAGTACCAACAAATGAATTATGCAAGCGCAACCAAGGATGACGCAATCCACAAGATTAAAAAAACAACATATCCGAGCATACTAAATAACTTGTCTGATTTTTTTTGTAGATGGAGTTCAGACATATTGTGATTGACATTTCACCATGTGACACCTTGCTCACTGGGGATGCTCTTGTTCAGTGAAAAATGGTGAACTCACAGAAGAGGTCTTCCCATCAATTTTTAAGGAAATGGAGGCTTTTTAAAAACAAGGTTTACCAAGACTGCCTATTGAATGACAAGGGAAAAAATTGGAAAATCTTTGTGTAACATTTCTTGAAAAACTTAGAATTTCTGAACCTCCAATTATAGAAAATACACAGCTATGTTTCAGACAGGGTTCATAAATATCATGATATTTTCTAATATAAAAAATATCTGATATTTTGATATATATCCGATATTCTGATCGGATATTTTCAAAAAAGGATTTATCATACTGTTGATAAGTACTATTGGGCATGATTTAAATGTTATAACATGAGATATTCCATTAAATATTTGTTAATATAATTTTTTTTTCATTTAACAGCAAATTTTTATCAAATAAAACAGAAAGCAGAAGTACTTTTCTCAAAAATTAAACGTGTTAACTACAGTTAACTTATAAAAATTATTATCAAACTCCTCCGGAAATATATTTCAGCCGCATTGTCACGGCTATCTTCAGTCCTCCTCTTCCCGCATGGGAATGGCGTGGCTGCCTGCCTCTCTTCTTCCTCCTCCGATCTTTCTCTGCATGACGTCACTCCAAATCTCATCGATGTTCGCATGGGTTGCATCAGTGATGCTGCCCCTCTGTTGACACTATTTCCAATGATTCGCATAAGTAAGCGTAGGCGTGGTTATTAAAGTTGGCTATTTTTTGAATTCCTTCAAAATCTATTGTGATAGGGTTATTTAACGCAAGGCGGGATAAAGCTGTAGATTGTCTATTAAATTTGCTGTCATTAATATGTTCGGTTTTGCGATCTTTTATTTTTCTCTTGATTACTCCAATGTAACATCTGGTTTTTTCGTTTTCGTTATTTTTATGTTAATTTTATAAATTCCTGCGGTGTCAGTGGGGTTGATTTGGTCTTTTTCTGATCTAATACATCGGAAGATAGTTTGATAAGGTTTAATTGGAATCCAGCTTTTTTTCTTTAGTGCAGAGTGTGAGATTTTACTAGCTGCTCCCCTGCAGAAGGGAATAGCGGTTGTGAATTTTAATTTTGGTTTTTGTCTATTGCTGATTGTATTTAGTTTCTTTTTACTTCTTTCACCAGTTTATTATAAATATGTTTGGTAATTTTCTTTGGCACTGTTTCTTGATAAATTGGAGTTCTTCATGTAAGAGATTTTCGTTTGAACAAACTGTTAACGTGCGATCTATATAGGGTCGAGTTCATTTAGAACTCTACCCTAACATAAAATTCACTTTTGGAAAAGAAATTAATAATTCCCTAACTTATCTTGATGTCAGAATAATGAAAAATAAAAATTTTGAGATTCAAACCACCGTTTATCGAAAACCACTAAGTAATACCGCAATAGTTAATTTTTAAGTCAAATACTCCGTTTAATTATGAAAATGCCACAATTATGTCCTATATAGATCGTGCGTTAACAGATTGTTCAAATGAAAATCTCTTACTTGAAGAACTCCAATTTATCAAGAAACAGTGCCATGAAGCAAATTATCCACAACATATTTACAATAAACTGGTGAAAGAAAGAAAAAAGAAACTAAATACAATTAGCAATAGACAAAAACCAAAATTAAAATTCACAACCGCTATTCCCTTCTGCAGAAAAGCAGCTAGTAAAATCTCAAACTCTGCACTAAAGAAAAATATTTATTAGATCAGAAAAAGACCAAATCAACCCCATTGACACCGCAGGAATTTATAAAATTAACATAAAAAATAATGAAAACGAAAAAACCGGATGTTACATTGGGGGTAACTAAGAGAAAAATAAAAGATCGTAAAACCGAACATATTAATGACATCAAATTTAATAAGAAATCTACAACTTTATCCCGCCTCGCATTAAATAACCCTATCACAATAGATTTTGAAGGAATTCAAAAAATAGCCAACTTTAATAACTGCGCCTACGTTTACTTATGCGAATAATTGGAAATAGTGTCAACAGAGGGCAGCATCAATGATGCAACCCATGCGAACATCAATGAGATATGGAGTGATGTCATGTTGTGAAAGATCAGAGGAGGAAGAAGAGAGGCAGGCAGCCACGCCATACCCATGTGGGAAGCGAAGGTTTGAAGATGGCCCTGACGATGCAGCCGAAATATATTTCCGGAGGAGTTTGGTAATAATTTTTATAAGTTAACTCTGGAAATCCTCCATATTACCTTTTAAACTTTTAACCTGTTAACTACTTTTAACAGAAATATAAGGGTAAAGTATGATTTTTTTCAAATTTCAATTTCAAATGCAATTTTAAAATTCTTAATTTAAATTTTTTTTCTTAAATATTAATTCATTCTATGGATACTGATACCAGTTAGAACTATACAAAATTTCGTGAAGATACAAATCATAGAAATTTTGTTATCATGCGGATAGTTCATAAAAATGTGTTTTCAGAAAACACAGTTTAAAGTTACCTCATTGCGTTCAAATATGAAGCTTTCATAAAACGTTTTTATGTGTATCTCTGGTTCTAGTTAAATTTATTGCATGAAATTGGGGTCAAAATGCTCAGAAGTAACTAAGGTTTCAAATGAAATTAAAATTGAAAAATCGATTTTTTGAATTCTTAATGCTCCTAATACCCCTTAATAGTATATTCTTTTTAGAGATAATATAGCTAAATTTTGACTCAAAAAAGACTTAGTAGGAAAGTATTTTTCTAACCAATGTCTTTGGTTACTGTTTGCCTTTCTTGTTTCTTTACATTAAAAAATGTGAACAAAAATATGAGTTTTTCCCTTTTTTCACTCCCATACTGATTCTGTAGTTTGGACTGGATTAATTTAAAGCTAGAAAACAGTCTTTCTAACCCATCTATGAAAGGACTTGCTGTAATTTATAGCCTAGATGTTTAATCTTTCATATGATCCTCTACTTTAACAGAATTCCCCCAAACTATGCATTCAGCATTCATCCTGAAATTTAAAACCTAGGGCTCTATTACTAAAAAAGAACATACATAGGTAAAGGTTCGTTATCCACAGAATGTATAAAATAATAGCTATTTAAGTTTGATTTCCACGTAATTTTTTTCCACAATATCAGTGGTCTAACAAATCTGCTGGTAATAAAGCCATTTTATCTCTTTTTGATAATTTTTTCATATTTTTTTTTCTGTATACTTTTACTTTTTGCTCTAATCTGCACAAAATTTCCACACATTGTGCAGTCATGCATCAATTACTTAGGATTTCATCTAGAGCAATTGCAATGTGTCCTAAGATATCTATAATCTGAACAGTTAACCATTAAAATTATGTCATTTACTAATCTTGAAATGCCGCTATCAATTTTTCAAACTTTGTTTGAAAATATCAAAAATATGATGATATTTATTTCAAAACAAATATCGGATATATGTCATGATATATGTCCGTTGATATATATATCAACAAACCCTGGTTTCAGAAGCAGATATATAACAAACTCCGCCCGATACTACACATGAGCATGCAAATAAAGATTCTTTAAAAACCTTACCATCTGAGTGAACAAAAAAAGGCAAGTTAGATAGCAAAGTTCTCTTTTCTCAATTGAAAATTTTGAAAAGTAAACATGCCTTCTTTTAAAAAAGTAATTGATCCTTCAATCAAAAACCAATCTTGATCATCCAGGACAATACAATGACAGGGCTGCCACCTGCAACTAACTGGCGACTGTGGTGATTATTTTCTCTAAAGTGACTATTTTTGGGGAAAAAGCAACTTTTTTAAATCGGAGGCCAATTTTATTATGGTGTTTTTGATTGCAAGGTTCAAAAACAGCTGTAAGCAGACATGAGAATAAAACCAATTGATTCGTCTGATTATCGATATGTGCTTAACGTATATTGGTGCATTCTTGCTAACTTTTACGCTTTTGGCTTAAAACTTATGCTTTCTTACAGATTTTTACGATTTATGCTAATTTCAATTTTTTAAAAACATTTTTTTATGAATTTAAGTTTTTTTATGTTAATAAAGTAACGGCTCATATTTTGTTTAAAAAAATCTCTTAAAATATACCATTCACAGAATTTCTCGGTTTTGTTTATTTTATGATTACTGAATTTCCAGCTCCTCTTTCCACTTCCTACCACTTAACTGTTTCATGAGTTTATTTTATGAAAAGCATTAAAAATGCTGCTTGTTTACTATTTAGAATTAAAAGTCAAAGCCTGCTGTGGAGGCAATTACAATAGGCACTAGATAAAACATTTGACGGAAATAGGTCTATACTCAATATATTTAATCTTCACCTAAAATAAATAACTTCATGTTCAATTTTTAATATATACCCAAATCGAATTTCCTGCTTTGCTGGAAATTTGCGGAAACTTTTTGCATTCGAAAGATTTTGTTTTGTGTACACAGCCCCTCTTATCAGTGCTTTCAGCAGACGATCATTTTAATGAAAAAAAAAAATTAACTATGATATCTGAAAAAACTTTTTAGTACTGAAACATACAACTTTACCTTCAAAGCCTGCATTAGCCCAGTACTACTTAATCAACTAGTAAAGTTATCCTAAATCAGTTTGTATACTGGAACATAATTCTACTCACCTTTATGTTTTTAATCCAAAACGAAAACACTTTAATAGTTCTTTTACTCACTTTCTAATATTTCTTCAAAGTCAATTTGTTTGGCAGAGTTAAAATTTTTATGTATCAGAATTTTCTAGAGCAGTGAAAGCTAGTGAAAAATGAATTGAGGGCTTGCCAGGTAAAGGATGACAAAAAAGCATTTACCTTGATACTTATTTTATTTTTGAGAAATGAGCTGCGAAGCTTTGTACAGAGGGAGATGAACAAACAAAAATTTGATGTAAAGTAATATCTGTATGTCGTTGAACATTTCCGTGTATAATCCAGCTTGTGGTACAAAGTCGGCAGCGTCTTCTAAACTACTTGTAGGGACGGGATCAAAGTGCTATTGAAAATGGCGGTGGACAGGCTCCAGGTCTGACAGCATCGTCGGTCGTTGCTGGGGCAATAGTCTAATTCAGGGGTTCCCAAACTTCCCCCCTGTGGCCCCCTTGTCAGGCTAAAAGCACTTCGCGGCACCCTTGTCAGGCTAAAAACATTTCGGGGCACCCTTGTCAGGCTAAAAATCATTTCGGGGCACCCTTCTCATGCTGAAAACGTTTCGGGGCACGTTACATTTAAAGCAATATGAATATGAAGGTTAGAATGAAGCAGTTTGGATACATTTTTCATTGTTTCTTTTATGTTTATTGGACTTACAATTACACTATCTTGGAAAAGGGATATAGAATTTTGCCCCCCTCCCCCTCCCCATATTTCAGGGAGTTCCTGTAAAATAGAGGCGACTGGACACCGAACTCTCTCGAACTTGACTAAAATATTTTTGTTTCGCCTACTTGATCATCGGATTGGCAAACTTTTTTGTGAAATATCGGTTCAAAGGAATGTTGTTTTATTTAAAAAAATCTTTCTTGTAACTTAAATATTAAATAAGAGGTCTTAAAATAAAAGCTTAACTGAAAATACTTATATTTAAAAATGTAATAACTTTTAAATAAAACCCTTTCGTTCCCCACTATTCAACTTACAAACGTTTTTCTGAAATGCCGCTTGCTCGGCGAAAATGTAAACAATCTAAAGGGTGGAGTTGAGTAAGCAGCTTCCTTGGCATGTTCATCCGCCGTTAATTCAATTCTGCTATGCAGTTGCGTTAGCTTGCTTCGCAAGTAAAGAGCCGTATAGCCACAGTGCTAAAGAAAGTTTTCTTTGAATCGTAATATTTAAATGAGTAGGCGTGGTTGCTTGTGATGTCATTTCTGTACGTGCTCTCGATCCAATCGGATTGATCTACATTTAATATCTAAAAGATAACATATGCAAATTACATTTGAGAATTGTATTTAAGCTAGAATTCTGATGAATTCTTTGCCACTTCTCGTCTATGCTTAATAGTATAGGAGATGGCGCATTTTATTTAATTTAGCTAGTTTTAAACCTCGGTACAGGTATATTTCTTTGGGTATAGCTACCCTTTCTAATGTAGAATAAAATGTTTTTTTTTTGACCATGCCTTTCTAGCAAGTAAATTAAAATGAAAATTGATATGAATCTTTAAACTTAAATATAAATTTGTGTGTTAGGGCTAAATTAATCTAACTCAGCCATCCACCCTTTTTATTGGGACCGCTAGTTCAGATTAATTGACATTTAACTATTTTTCAGGTCTTCTAAACTTAGTTTTAATGGTAAAACTTTTGTGATTTTTTTCCCTGCTAATGCATGGGGCTTTTTTGATAAATGTGTAACAAATTTTTTGCATGGACGTTAATAAAGTTGGATTTTATCTTATAAAACGTAGTCATCTATTTTTTCCCTACAGCAGCTATTGGAAATTTAGATTAGTTAGTTATTTAGGGTAAGCAGAATTTTTGGGATTAAGATCCGTAAACTTTGTTTTTGGTCGTTCAGACCAACAAGGAATTTTTTTGATTATGCTCCCCCAAAACTTAGACTTTTCTTGATTATCTCCACGGCACCCCTGGTAAACGCTCGCGGCACCCCAGGGTGCTGTGGCACACAGTTTGGGAACCTCTGGTTTCAACTCATTCTTTTTTAACTCCGAGCATCCCACGGCCAGCTACCAGTCTCCTTCCATCTTATCTCATCTCGCTAGATCACGGCGAACGGCGGACTTAAATACTGCCGACCGGGCAACTGCGTCACGAATTACTGCGGACCTGTGACGTGCAAAGAAAAAGGAAAATAGCTCCGCAGCAAATCGCCGGGAGTACAGCGCCTCTAGCGGCCAAACATAGAAACACATTATGCAAAATGTTTTGCTAGCTATTAGGTACTTGTTTGAAGCTTTAATATTAGAACAGCATTAAGTACGAACTTTAATTAAGAAAAATAAAAGGCTATAAGTGCCTTTAGATTTAAGGCCGATAATTAATGTTAAATTATGCAGCATACTTTTATAGTAAAGAAAAACCACAACCACATGTCTTGGAACTTTAAGGTAAGGTTTACAGTTAATTTTCCTAACAAAATCTACAGTCCAGCAAAATCGCCATATTTATCATTGAACTGGCACTTAGCCACGAAAAGAGAAATTGACGTCATCCTCAAGCATCGAACCATGCTCGCTTCAAGTGAGGTCGCAATCGTCCGCACCATCGTCGAAGCCGCATGCATGTGTGCTAAGTGGTTGCTCCATAATAGGAGGCAGCTCCAGTTTGTGTTGAAAGTATTTAAACTGTGTGATTCATGCTTTAATTTCGTTTTGTGGTTTCAGAGCATCGAAGCTCGATGCAACTTTTAAGATGCATTTCTTGTTTTTAGTTAAAGAAGCATTTGCTCGTAAGTGAGCTTTTTGGCAGTAGAATGATAAAGTAGTTTCTTCTTGGCGTGCATCTAAGAACTTCAGGATCATCTGTGAAATAATTATAAAATACCGGGCTTACTCTTTGACAAGAAATGAAGCAAACAAATGGGATAGTACAGTAAATGATGTGAAATTTTTTTTTGCACTCCGTTATCTTCAGTAAAGATAACGATTGTTATTCTATTATGAGCTCACCCTTAAAGCCATGATTCTCAGTAATGAGTCGAATCGAAAGTAAAACTAAAATGTCCTATCAGCATCTAGTAAAACTAAAATTTGTAATAGTATTTTAATATATCCATTAGTCATTTTTGCAACTGTTTTCTGATTAATTTATTGTTATAAACTAAAATATTGTTAATTAAATCAGTTGGTTCAATGAGTTGTCAATGGGGGCACGCTTCGGGGTTTTAGGTCAACTAGGCCCTTGTGAATGAAAATGAAGATGATGAAAAAGGCAGTGACAATATTCCAGTCCTAAAATAATAGAATATTTGGAAAAGGCATTTTAGTAAGCTTTGTGGGAAAGATCTGATTTCAAAGGCTGTAATTTTGTCAAAAGGCTTTTTTGATGAGTGATAGTTTTATACAGAGGCTATTGTAATCAATCGTAACCGTTGGCAGCCCTGCAAAAATAAAAGAAGCATTTACTAACTCTGAAGTGTATGCACAAGTCCCTGATATTGTTTACCTGTTTAAAATCTGTAGTGAAGCTATCTGTGAGGCAGTTAGATCTGTAATTGGCAGCCATCTCCATGATTGAAACATCCAGCTCAACCCACTCCTCATGAAATGGACCTCCTGTTCATAAGGCTTCACAACTTTTAAAAGAATCATTGGACAGGCATTTCTGTTTTGGAAGATATCATTCACTCGATTTTCTTCTCCATCTCGTCTCAAGGTTTATAAAACATCAAAAGTGACTGACAGCCTTCACACACAGAGACAGGAAGGCTACCATTTTTTGGCGATAACTAACGTCACCCTTCAATGTATGTGTAAGTTTATGTTTTCTTTCAATAAATATTAGGATTTAAAAAAAAAAAAAAAATAGTTCTAATCTAAGTATAGTAATAATTAGCGCTTAAACTAGAAGGAAAATATGCTACAGTTTTGGGAGAAATTTTGAAAAAAGATTTTGTTCTGGAAGATATTAGGCCCTGAACATTTTCTGCACCCCTTAATGATATAACAAATGCAAATTGTATGCATATTAAACAATGTAGTTTGAAATTTTACAGAGAAGTTCTAGAAAGTCTGATAATCATGTATGAGAAATGTAATGGCAATCCTGTTGAGAATTTTTAGAAAGCTTTGGAGCAATTATCCACAGGTGTTTTTTTAAGTTAATAAATGATTGTTGATTGATAATTTTTAATGTGTAGATTCTTGTTTGTTTGTTGACAATGCATTTTAACTATTTGGCCAGCAGTATCATAGAGAAAATGCCTAAATTTGCTTGTGTGTTAGGTCACAATATAGAGCTGCCAACTGCTCCGGAATATAACTAACCACATTTTTAAAATAGAAAATTTTGGCTTAAATTATTGCACAAATTCGAAATTAAACATTGGGCAGAGATTACCTTAAAAAAATATTTAAGAAATACTACTGTTTACAATAAGTGGTTAGTTATATTCTGGAGCAGCTGGGAACTCTAGTTAGATATACCAAATCGAATTTGGTAACTAATGGTAAGAATCCCTTCCTAAATTCAATTATCGGAGTACATTTTTGATAAAGTAACTAATTGATTGATGTAAGCTAAATTTCAAACATCAAACACTGTTTTCTATAACTAATTTTCTACAACTGTTTTTTTCCATCAAACACTGTTTTACTGTCTACCATTGCTTTACTCTGAAATAGTTCTGGAATTATTTGTGAGTAAGATTGAGTTGTTTCATTTTGTAGTGAACTGGCCACATTTATTCACCAGGTTTTAAAATTTGCTCATAAATTGTTATGAAACAGCTAAAAAATATTTATTATGTTTAACATGATAATGTTTGTTGTAGTATTAGTTAACTTGGGAAAAAAATGCAAATTGCTTTGTTTTACAGATTGTCATTTTGTGATTTAGCTGGTTCAGAAAGAGCAGCTAAATCTCAGACCACTGGAATACGTTTAAAAGAAGCTGGCTGCATCAACACTTCATTACTTGTGTTAGGAAGATGCCTAGAGCAGTTACGTTTAAAGCCCTCATTAAGGTATACTTATAATTATTTATAGTATACCAGGTGTTTCAAAATAGATATTAAAGCGATTATCTTTTAAACCGTGAGTGTAATAGAAGCATGACTTTCAATTAAAAAAGTTTGTTAAATGCAGAGTGGCTTAGAGAAATGGCAATATTTTTACGGGTGGCTGTTTACAAATTAAAATGTGAAATTTTTTATATGATCTCCCCTTTCCTATCCTTTATATTTAGAAGAATGTTACCGTATGTCTAAGAAGGTAAATTAAAAAAATGCCATGACTATGAGTGGAATAGTTTCCGAAATATTACAATTTGAAAATTTTGGCATCTGTCGCCAAGTACTAGGGGTGAAATCTCAAAAGTGAGAAAAATTTAGTTATTTTTCAAATGACATTAATTTATGTTAATAGTCACTCGATAGACACAGTTGACTTCTTAAATCCTAATTTAGCTTGAATTTTCCTATAATGCATGTTTATCAGTTTCTACTGAAAGTTACCACACCATAGTAACCTAAGCCATTATTTTATCATTCTGTTTTACACTTTAAAATCCCTTCTTTAGAAGCGTGGCATAATTATTGGATGACTCTCTTAAAAGACTATATTATTGCTAATTTTATAAAGCAGTACGGATCCATTTATGTAAAACTGCACCTGTTTATTTCACACATTTCAACACATTTAATTATCTTTCCCAACAATGGAATCATTATTTAACTTTTATCAACTAATAGTGGGTCCTCTAAAGTAAATATTATTTTGCTTGAAAAACGACGGCAATAATAGGTAATACAGATAACGAATAGTGATTTGGCCGAATACCGAATGTTTGGCCAATAGCTCATGCCAAATACTGAATATTCGGCACATAGTTTAGGCCAAATATTAAATTAATTTTTTTTTTAATTGTAAATAAAATATCGCTTTTAAATTTTGCAATTAAATACTTAATAAAATACTAATTAAAATTCCGTTTATATTATTTGTAGGTACTTAAATCAAACGGCACATTATCTGTAAAACTAAAAATCTTAGTCATGAAAAAATATCTTTTACAAAGTTAAACCTAATAACAGCATAATTATATTTTGAGATATTCATGATTTAATAAATATGCTATGGTAAATGGGATTAATTTGGTAACTATACATAATCACATCCTGTTTTGGGCTTTACACTCTGAGCAAAACATACTTTGCAGCTTTTCAAAATTAAGAGTTGGCTGTTTGTAATTGAGGATCTGTGAAAAAATTACTTCTACCACCACACTCAATAATGAAATTAGAAAATCAAGTCAAGTAGTGTCACCTAGTGTAGAAAAGTCTGTTTCTGTAATATTATTAAATACATTAGATTATGTTACATTCAGCTTAAAATTCATAAAATTAGGATATTTTATTATGAGGTTAACACATTGAAGTATAACTAAGCAATATTATTTGTAAATGCATTCAAAAAGAATATTTTTCTCTCTTTGTTCTGAAATTATTCAGCTGAATATGTAGCAATATTCACTCAAATACCTGTTCAGTATTCTGCTAACTGAATTTTCAGCCTATTGAATATTCTGCAAAACAGCCGAATACCTAATAGTGGCCGAATATTCGTTAATACCTAGTAGGTAAATGGTGTAAATCATCAATTTTAACATTAATTTTCAAGTTAACTATTCCACTTAGAGACACAGGATTTTTAAAATTAATTTTCTTAGATGAACAGCACCATTTTTCTAAGAGATGGGAAAGGAGGGACCATATAAAAATTACATTTCATATTTTAATACGTATACAGCCCCTAGTAAAAAAAAGCCATTTCTTAAAGCTATTTTTATTTCACGAACTGCTCTAATTGAAAGTATGTTTCTATCACTTACGGTTTAAAGGATAATTGCTTTAACATGTATTTTGAAACACCCGGTGTTGCTGTGTTGACAATTAAAAAAATTTCTAGATTTAAAGAAATGGCATATTGCATTGTGATGGAAAGCATGGCGAAGCACCAAAAACTAAAATTAGACCCCAGATCTTTGTCGGAATTGCCTCAGCTGAAAGAGAATTTGGTGTGGGTATAACATGCATACACAAATTGAGACATATATGCAAGAAATAACACTTTTATTGAAAAAGAGGTTGTGAGACTGAATTAAGCAATTCCCAATATCGAGCAAAATTACACAATATGTACTTCTTTAGTTAGAATTTTAAAAACTGTGTCAACTTTAGTTAGGAAAGCATATTTTGGCACAAGAGACAAATCAGATTCACTTATCTATTAGCCTAAATTCATAGTTATTACAAAAATTATTCCAATAAAATTGATTTATTTTTGAGCACAAAAATTATAATTATTCATTCATTGGGCAAATAAATTATTCTAGCATCGATGAACATTTCAAAATAATTTTCAGCAGTTTGGCTGAATTTCTCATTACACAAAGTTTACACATTCAAACACTCACTAAAATTCAATTAATTATCTCATGTAAAAAATATAAAAGAAATAAGTTCCGCCAAGCTCGATTCTGTGGTTATATAACATAAGACAGGCCTCGCAAAAATAGGAGAAACTTGCTTTACATGAAATCTGTCAGTTTATACCCAAAAGTTAATCTGGAGTTAATACATTTCTTGCAAAAAGGGTTTTGGCATTTAAAAAAAATGAAAAAAAATGTTTTAAAAAAATGGGACAGAATTACTAGGGTGAAACTACGTTAAGGGCAGGATTGGCAAGTTTCTTCCAAAGTGGAAAAAACCGGCCGGAAGAAATGGAAGAAACTGATATTCTTTAAGAATTTATCATAAAAATTGCAACTTTGTAAGATAGAGTAGTTGCTCAAAAACTTCTTATAGATAACCTTAAGAAAATTAATTAGACATAAATATTTAATTATAGATATGCTAAAGTAATAAATTACATCAGTTTTTATACAGCAGAGATCACTAACCTGACTAAAGCTTTTCAAAAATTAGTTAACTGAAGAACAGAAATTTTATATATAAAAACACAAAATCAATTAATAGTTATCAATTTAAATTCAATCAGCATATTAGCAGTCTTTTGTTAATTTGATTTCTTTATCCGATAGTAAATAGTACTGGTGAATCATTTACTATTGTAGAATGGTTAAATGAAAGATAGTACTTTTTATTTACATCTATTTTAAAGAGAACTAATTTATAACAATTTCATTAAAATCCTCATTTTCCTTGCTAATGTGTAACATGGTATAGCAAAACAAAAGTTTTTTAGCAGTGGGATGCTGCAATCGGTTTCTCAGTGTTAGAATGGATAAATGCAAAAGATGAAAAAATTCTTTCAAGTCCTGCAGAACTCGAAGAAGAGCTTTAAAAGCATTTCAATATATTCATACAGTTCTTTAGGTATATCGCTGCATTTGATAACACCCTTCCACCAGGAAATTGGATCTAAGGTTCTTCTGACTGAATCTTTAAAGTAAGTCTTTGGATACGGGCCACTTTGTTTCAAAACATATCACAGCAGGCAACAGATCTCCGTTTTTCCTTTCTATCCAGCCCCTTGCTGTCTCTTTTTGTTCATTGCTCAATCTTTCTCCTTTGTATTTTGGATGTGTAAGATAGGCAAACGTATGGTGGGGTAGAATTGCCTGGGTAAACCTATCATCAAAATGTTCATTCGCAATGCTTAAATAAGCTGCATGATTTGTTAAATATGACTGAAGACATATCAACTGACTACTCGATCGAGTTTTACATGGCAGTTGTGGTTTAATAGAACCAGAATACTTCTTTAACCATGCACTAGGAGCATAGTGGTTCCTAAAATATTTTTGCACTTTTATAACATGAGACTTGATACTTTGTGGTGTAATATCCTGTCCAAGCAGGTTTAAATAATGTGTTGAACATCCATGAGAAATCAGATTGAACTCTTCTGTTTTTTCAAACTCTGTGCGCATTTTAACCATACAGTTTGTGTTATCAGTAACAACACTTCTTACTTTACAATCATATTTTTCATTTGCGGTGCTTTTAATTTCTTTACTCAAATCAATTAAATATGCTGTTGTTTTGGGCTCACTACCACTATCAATAGCATCTACAAAATAAGATTTTCTTTCAGTGTACAAAGCTGCTACAGTAAATGGTTCGTTGTGCACATTACTACACCTATCAACAATTAGAGCTGTAGTCTCTCCTCTCAGATTTCTAATCATTTCACTGTGCAATTCATTGTGAATATCATTTAAAATATTTCCGGCAAGTGATTTTCTGTTTGATGGGTTGTACCCTGGTCTAAGTTTAGATATTAGTCTTTTAAAATGTTCACTTTCCACATGTAACAATGGTACATTACAAGCATAAAAAAACATATCAATTAATTTATCCAGCTCCTTTTTTTTCATTGTCATTTGTAGAGCAGCAAAATCCATCAATTGAAGTTTGTACTTTTCTTTTTTTAGCCAAATTTACAACTTGAGGATTACTTACTGATGGGGCCATTAACTCTTCCAGTTGATCTTCCTATTTTTGGACTTTATCAGCAATATCATCATTAGAATTAGTACTGCTATATTGGTGGTGGCATGATTTGACATGAGCACGCATTCTACATGCGTGCTCATGCATAGCTTTTAGTGTGCCATTTTCTTCTATCTCTTGAAATTTTGCCCAAATAGGATCCCTTTTTCTGCCTCCTTTATTCATTTTTGCACATACAGGAATGCTGAATAAAATTGTCTAACAAAGCAAGATTGTAAAACTGCACAAAAGAAAATCAAAACTACCAGAAATTTTCTGTTTTCATTTAGCACAACACTGACTGAATAACCAGAACATCTCAAAGTCTCAACTGCAACAATAGAATAGTAGCCATTGGTGCTGCTCAACAGATGGCACCACCCCACTCAAAACTATTTGAGAACAATAAAAAATAAACCTGCCCTAATGTTGTAAAAACAATCACATGTAAATATATGCTGAATCTTAATTTAATTTTTTTCAACTATTTTTCCAGTAAAAGTATTTTTAATGTATACAGTTTTCATTTTAGCTTTCATATAATTATACTAGAGTTTAATTTTTTTACATGGTTATTTTATTTTTAATTTTAGCATCTGTTTTGTTTTCTGTTGATTTCTTTCATAAGTGCAACATACTGGAAGCAAGGAGAGCAACTGCTGCCTGAAAAAATTCTGAAAAATTCAGATAACACCTGTGTAGTGTTGTTCCTATTTGGAACACCACAATTAAATTTCACAGCTAAAAAAAAGGATAACAAATCAGTAATGCGTTGTTTTGAATGATGACAATAACCCAGGATTTTTCTCTTGCCGCCCTTAGTGTTGATTGTTGTCAAAGTAAAGAGAACCAAAAGGATGGGATTGAAACATTATATTTAACCAATTAACATATTAGATCAAGTAAAAAAAAACATTTAAAACTTAATATGCAGCACAATGAACACCTTATCAATTTAAGCAAGTCTCAGCAGCAAATAACAATGTACCGTGAAATAAAAGGTGAAAATTTGCACATTTCTATGGCTCAACTCACAGCTTAAATAAAACGATTACAAAAGATTTTGATGAAATTAACACCTGCTCCAGTGCTGCAAAAGAGATCAGGTAGCACTCATAGATGTTGGTAAAAGATAAAAATGTATAACCCCTGGGTACCCATGGTTGCAAACCAAAATTTTGAATTCAGTAGAAATTCATGTTTTGCTTAAAATCCACACTTTACAAAATTTAAGCTTAGATGCTACTCTTGTATGGGAATTAACGCTTTACAGAATGGTACATTTCAACAGAATACATTCAATCCCTTATTTTATAATTTTTTTTTGAAAGACCGATGGTCAAAAGAAATTTAAACAAAACAAAAAATATAGGCTCAAAAGAAAAAAAACAAAATGACACCTAACACATGTAAAAGGAAAAAAGGGGGGGGGTACATTTAAGTAAAAATTTTAAAGGAGAGAAAAAAAAAATGGCGCGGAAGCACGCCCACGTCAGCACCGCTCTCCTCCGTGTTTGTCAGTCATCTTTGACTCCTGTGGATCGTCCCGGCGACAGTCCCATGTGGTTGAAGATGACGGCCGGGATGCTTGCAAAAATGCAATAAAAAATGGAAAAATCTCACCATATGCAGGTGCGCAGAAACATCGGTGGCTTGGGTTCAGGGTGGCATCTAGAAGAACCGTCAGCACAAGTGCCGGAACGGCAAATCCATGCTCCGAAATTTAGGCTTGCTGATATTTCCTGCTCCGGGGGTAAGTGGTAGGCAAACTCACTAATTCATCATCTCTATCGGCGGGGCATACTGGTGGTTATATCTAGCTGATCTTCATTTCAGATGTGGCATTAGGCAGGACAGGGCTGGCGTTGGGGTGCTCCTTCACCCAAAAAATTTAATAATTATGCAGGATCCATCGTAGTTTTTTTTTTTTTTTTTTTTTTTTTTTTAGAAACTTGTTGCTTAAGGCAACATTATCGGCGTCTGTCTTGGTCACCCACGCTTGGGGTTATCAAGTCACGAAGTTTTGCTCCTAGAGCCACAAGACGCACCTACCTCGTTGGCATCTCCAAGCGTAACTGCCAAAAATCGCTCGCTTGCCTCTCCTCCTCACTCCGGAACCGCTACCCTCAGCCAATCAGAGCAGAGAGTGCACCTAAAGTGATTCCGGGATAGTCCGATCTGGACCGCAAGAGGTGGTAAAAAGAAGCTTCTAGAACAATTTCGGAGGAAAAGCGCGGGAAAGATAGCGTCCTTTCTGAGATCTGATGCAACAGGCACAGAAAATGATGCAATAGCATGAAATTGTAAGCAAAACTTAAAAGATGAAAAAAATTATTGAAAATTCACAGGAAGATGCCTAACCGGAGAAATAAAGTAATAATAAAAAAAAGGAAAAGCAGGATTACGGGAAGTTACGAAAATTAATTTAAAATTAAAAAAATCCCATCAAAACAACTTTAATGAAAAGGGAGATATGAAGTATAGCCACTATATTTCAAAGTGCTGATTACCCACAGAACGGCAATTAAAGGTGAACATTAATTTTAAACATCCTGAAGGCAAAAAAAAAAAAAACGGCCGGTGAAGAGAAAATTTAATCACAAAAAAAAAAGGTAAACAAAAGGGAAAACCTTACACTGCCAAAACAAAATAAATAATTAACAGCCCCCCAAAAGTAAGAAATTACACAGCGGTTATTTAAATTTTTAACTAGAAAGCTCTTAAATTACTAAAACGATCTGGGTGGAGGTAAATTACATTAATTATTAACCAAAGAAAAGGGATAATATAGTGACAACACCACATATCCTCCCCGTTCGGCAGTGAGTTTTTAGAATTTTACAGAAATTTTAAGGCTTTTAATGTTTTTAATTATTTAACTAAGGTGAAAAAACACTCAAAATACTGGTGTTAAACGATAAAGTAATTAAAAAACTTTGTAAAAAACACACGTAAGAAGTAAAAGGAAAGATGATACGCGTTTCGTTCAAAAATTGTTTTGAACTTCTTCAGTCCAAGCCCTTCAAAACAACTGAAAAAACACGCAAAATACTGGTGTTAAACGATAAAGTAATTAAAAAACTTTGTAAAAAACACACATAAGAAGTAAAAGGAAAGAGAGAAGTTCAAAACAATTTTTGAACGAAACGCGTATCCTCTTTCCTTTTACTTCTTATGTGTGTTTTTTACAAAGTTTTTTAATTAATTTAACTAAGGTATTTCCGTGTTTGAATTTTAACTAAATATATTTTTAAAGTTGTATGAGTAAAGTTATATGTACTAATTACTCAAATTAATACTTTAGAGAGAAGAAGCTTATTCCATTTCGTGAAAGCAAAGTGACACGCTTATTTTCTGGGTTCTTTACTGGTAGAGGTAAAGCAGTAATGATTACTAATGCCAGTCCATCAGAATTAACTTTCGATGAGACTCTGCATGCTCTTAGATTCTCTGCCATTGCAAAAGAGGTCAGTGTGTAAACTTTACTATTATTAATTAAACTGTTTTTATTAGTTTATACTATGCAGTGAAAAATGTTTAACACTAAACCGAGGGAATGAAAATATTTTTTCATGTTAAAAGAATTTCGTGTTAGTAGATTCATAAAAAAGAGGATAAAATGTAGGCTGCATACATTGGGATGAAAAAAGCAAGAATAAAAAAATATTATTTTGTGGAGAAAAAAATCAGTTATGTTGATGTGTATGCAGGGTGTCTACCGCTCCGGAAAGTCTGGAAAAAGCCGGGAAATTGGAAAATGGGTCCGTAAAGTCTGAAAAAAAAAATGGGAAATTGGAGAATGGGTCCGGAAAATTCACCAAAAGAATCAATTTTTAAAAAAAACCCTTTCTCTCTAATTGTCAGACTAGAAACCGAAAGCAATTGCAACGCATATTTCGGACCGCGAAAGCATCAAGCAATGTGTTTGTATAAGGAGGTAAAAATGGGGGCTCATCCATCGTGACGGGAGAGTAAAAGTCAAATAGCTTACTTGGTAACTTATGGCTTGGCACCGTATTTCCAAGAACAGTTAGTTAATTCTATCAGTAAGTGCGATTACTTCTGTTTTTGCAACTGATGAAAGCTTAATCCTGTATACTTCAGTTAAAATTGATTTCAAGAAGTTGTACAAAATATGCAAATGTAAAGACAAGGGAGGGGGCATTGTGCGATTTCCCAAAATAAAATGCATTGGTCAGGAATTTTTTTCCCGGGACCTCCCAAATGTCAGAAAAAAGTCAGGAAATTGACTTTCAGAAATTTGGTAAACACCCTGGTATGACAACAAGACAGCCTTCAGTAGCATCATTTATAGTAAAAAATATCAAAACAGAAAAATCAGAATCGTTATAGTCAAGAATCAGTTGATATCTTTACTAGTGTCTCTCTATTCTAAAAAAAGTAAAGGTCGCTGGCGCTGTCAAAGCTTCTGGACCTATCTCCTCCTAAACTGTAGGGATTTGAGTTTCGACTAAGGTACCCACAGATTTGAAAAATTCCGAGGAACCTGCTAAGCTGATTTAAATTTTGAAAATCGAATTATTTTAGAAGATATTAATAAAAAACTGAAAAAATAAACCGAATGGTTGCCAGATTTGGCATAAAATTATTCATTCCTTTGCAACAAAGCGTTTCCAAGTATCTAGAATCGCGTGAAATTTACAAAGTTAACACAAAAAGCCTAATAACTTCTTCACCGTTTGCACGATTTGCTTGAAAATTTTCATGATCATGTATAAAAATATAGAAAACAATCTGCGCTTCTTTAAAAATCTGAAAATCCACCCGTTCCCTCCTTTTTAAGCGATTTTTCGCTATTTCAGCACCATTTTATTTCCGAGAATCAAAAAAGTAAATCATTTGCGTGACAAAATTACCCTTTTCAAGTGAATATGACATCATACAATTGGTATTCAAATTCGTTTAAAAGAGATTTTCCAGATTACACAGTTTATTATCATTTCTTTTTTTTCACAAATAAATCGTTTGCATGGACATGAGAATAGCTGTGTACACAAAACGAAATCTTTCGATTGCGAAAAGATTCTGCAATTTTCCAGAACAGCATGAAATTTAATTTGGGTATCTCTCTATTCTAAAAAAAAGTAAAGGCCGCTGGCGCTGTCAAAGCTTGTTGGCCTATTTCCTCCTAAACCGTGGGGATTTAAGGTTCAACTAAGGTGCCCACAGATTCGAAAAATTCTGAGGAACCTGATGAGCTAAGTTAAATTTCGAAAATCGAATTATTTAAGAAGATATTAATAAAAAACTGAAAAAATAAACAGAATAGTTGCCAGATTTGGCATAAAATCATTCATTCCTTTGCAACAAAGCTTTTCCAAGTATCTAGAATCGCGTGAAATTTACAAACATGAGTTAGAATTACGCCCATTTTATGCCAAAATAAAAACTATATGAAATAAGTAACTCAAAATGTGTTACACAAAGTTGACAATTTTCAAATAGTAAGTTCGCTTAGACAACAGGAGTTTAGAATTAGCGATTATTCGTTTTTCCAAAACAGAATAACTAAAATCTTGAAAATGAAAAATAATTAAAATGCAGATTATTTTAAAGCCAGTTCTCGTCCAGCTGGATTATTTGCTACCAGTAGAAATATTTGGTGTTAACGATGCCATTATAGCAGTTATAGTACACTTTCGATATTTGCTAGCATGACGAGATGGTATAATTCGTGGTGTTAAGTACGCCAATCTGCAAACGATTATGTAAATGAAAATATAGATAACGGTTTTCCAGTAACCTTAAATGAACAGTAAATATAGGTTGTGAGCATGTGTAAATCGCCAAATAATGAAAAGTCGCCATGGGTGGCAGGCTATTCTGTCTGCAGGGTGTCGACGGATCAGGGAAATCATGGAAAAATCAGGGTACTTTATCTATCTGGAAAAATCATGGAAATATCAGGGAATTTTGCAAAAATATTTAAAAGTCAGGGAACTTTCGTTTTTTGCCTAGTGAACTAGATCATTTTTAATTGTCAATCTGATGCGCGGCTCCATTCTGGATCACACGATACTCAACTGATGCACAGATACAGACATTTTACGAATCCGAAACCAGAATGCAGATCATATGAGAACATAGAAATATGAATCCGAGACTCAAGTGCACTATCACTGTACGAATCCGAAAAGTGCATGTATTCGGACTCGTTCTAAGATGCGGATCATACAAGAAACCGGATATGCGAATCATATCTGCATGTGAATCAATTTCGCATGTGAATTGCTTCCTGAATAAAGTCGTAGGTAAAATGAATGGTAAAAGATGATTTAGTCTTCTACTGCGTCGTTATGTTTTTTAAAGTGATGGGACATTTGAGTGATGCCTGCTAAGCTCCCCCGCAAGACGATTTTGTTTTAAATAGATAGTGCTCATTTTTAAGCCTTTTTACATATTTTTTTAAATTCCAAACGATAGATTGGTTGAACTACAATTTTATTAATATTAAGCATTTTTGTAGTTTTCTATTATTTATTTCCCTATATGAAGCATTCACCTGTTGGTGCATGATACACAATGGTGATTTACATGAAAGATTATGGTATGTATATAGTAATTAGTTCTGGAAATTTGATAAAGATAGTCAGGGAAATCAGGGAAAAATCAGGGAACTTTTTTTCTCAATTTCTGTAGCCACCCTGGTCTGTTCCGTAGCTTTTATTAACTTTACATGTATGCAAGTCGCCAAATAATGAAAATTCGCCATGGGTGGCAAATTCGCAAGGTGTCCAATAGGTTTTACATTATTAAAAATACAGCTGAAACATATGTTCTTATTTTATTACGCTTTAGCTCCTAATTAGTATAACCTTTGAATGGCAACATTAAATATCATTGTGTTTCTGAGGAGTGCAAATAATTTTTCCAGCGATTATAAGCAGAGTCCGCACTCCAGGTGGAGTATAGCTCAGGACCCGTACAACACAGATTCCCATAACAAAATATCTTCCATGTTATAAGGGGTAGGGGGTCTACTGTAGTGTGAAGTTTAAATTTTTATGTACCAATGAAGATGCAAGAACTAAGCAATGTGTAGCTTAGCTCAGTAACATTCTATCTGATCCAATCTTCGGGTTTTCTCTGTTGAAATTGTCTTTTTTACGAATAAGCCTGATTAGGGGCCGAATGCCTCATATGAAAAGCGAGCGTAGCGAGTCTGGGGGCCTTGGCCCCTAGTTTTCATAAATTGTAAGTGTGTGTGTATTTAGAGGGATTGAAACTAGTCTGTATTTTTGCTTAAAAATTAATAAAAATAACCAAAATATTTAAATATTTTATTGAGTGTTTCTAGTTTACAAATTAAAACTGAGTAAAAGTGGACAAAATGATATTTTGTCTGGGACAGTTTTTTCTGATTTTTCCCCCCACCCCGGACAAGATAGGACAACCCTGGCACCATCTGCCTATGCTTTGGGCTGAAAGAATAAGTTTTAGCATTCTCATAGTATTCTTACCCTCTGGTCACTGCTGCTGTTGCTTTTGCATTCTTGATTGTTTTGTGCCGATCGATATTACAGTTACGCCTGTTGAGTATAGCTCATAGGGATGAGCTTATTGGTGATTTTTGGATATCTGAAAAGAGTGACTGCTGGATAAAAGAAGCACATGTACCTCATAACCCAATGGCTTTATTATCGCATCAGCAATTTGGACTGATGCCCCCAGATTTGTCCTTTTTTATTCCCTTCCTTATTTTTTTTTTTTTTTTTTTTTTAAACACTAAAAACTATGGAACACTTAGGATATCTTTTCACCAATAGCGACTTCTCATTGTTTGGCGATTTACACATGCGCATAATAGATAATTGTTTCCCCATGTGAAATACCCATGAAAATAGTTCTGCATATATTCGTTTTCATAAAACTTTGCAGATTGGCCTATTTAATGCTGCAAACTATTTCATCTCGTCATGATGGCAAATATTCAAACTGTACTAAAACTGCTACAATGGCATTGTTAACGCCACCAAATATTTCTACTCATTAACAATTGGCAAATACCCAAGCTGAACCAAACCAGCATTACTGTAATCTGCATTGCGATTATTTTTCACTTTCAATGGTTGATTCTTACTTCAACCCCTACTCTCACTAACCTAAAAAAATTGCTGCACGTTGGCAACTTTCAATGCTCCCAAAGGAATATTTAGAAACAAATTAGTGATAAATGCACTAGTTAAGGAATTTGAAGACATTTAACTATTAAAAATTCAATAATTGGCAACCCAAAATTTAAAAAATATGATAGCTACATATTGTTCCAAATCATCATTTTAATTTTAAATTAAAGCAATATTACTTTGCTGTGGCTGCTCCATATATACAGAAAATCATCGTTGTAACTGCAAATGCATATTATTTGCCACCTTGATGAGAGTGATGAGGTTAAAGTAAAAGGGTGGATTAAAGGGGGGCGGGGCAGAGGGGGGGCGACCCCCCCTCAACTTGTATTAATCCACCACTGTTAAAGTAGGATTCAACCCTTTCAGGATATGTGGTGCTTACATTTTGGAACATGCTCATTTTAGATTTCCCTGCTTGGAAAGAGAATATTTTACCAGATCATACCTGTGATTCCACAATGGCACTTTTTAAATCAGCTACAATTAGTTATTTTATATTGAAAAAACAAATATCTGTTTTTTAAACTCCTGTTACCTAAAAGAAATTACAGTACAAAGCCGAAAATCCGGAATGGACGGGACTACGGCGATTCCGGATTCTCGGATTTTCCGGAATATTGGTCATAAAAAAAAAAAAAAAAAAAAAGTAGCGGCTACGTCATGGATTACGGGGGTCTCGCCGTGAACTATGTATTTTTATAACGTTTTTCGAAATCGCCGTGATCCGTAGGTTGTACTGTAGAAATTGTTCAATTGAATTCACTTAAAAAAAAAAAAAGAAAAGAAGAAAAGGCGCCCTACTAATTGCCATGTATATATTGCTTGCCCAATAACGTGAACGTAGTCACAACTTAAAATAAAAAAAAATCTTCCAGTATCAAAGGATAAAAAGATATAACAGCAATTTTTATCGCCATCCCATGCACTAA
This sequence comes from Cheiracanthium punctorium, assembly GCA_038373885.1. Taxonomy (NCBI): domain Eukaryota; kingdom Metazoa; phylum Arthropoda; class Arachnida; order Araneae; family Cheiracanthiidae; genus Cheiracanthium; species Cheiracanthium punctorium. The sequence continues at coordinate 309,972 of JAWZYV010011907.1, read as the reverse complement.
AACACTGATTGTGAGTGCGCAGACGTTCCCCCCTTCACCGGAGTGACTGGAGCCGGTTTGTCTGTGACTGGAGCTTTGGCTTTCCAAACAAGTTGTTACATTCTTGTCTTTGTTGCACGTGCTTACTGATATTTTTATTTATGCGTTTTTTTAAACAAGGCTTCCAATGGTATTTACGCTAATGTATGTTTTTACTGCAAACTTGAATGATGTTATAAAGAGTTTAATTAATTTCTTTGCCTCCTTAGAAAGAATAACATTAAAATAATAATAATATCTCTACCGATTATTAAAGCTTAAATGCTTTACACTAACTGGAAAGTGTCTCCACCCCCTTTTTTGCGTTTCTGTTTGGAAATAACAGTTAAATCTTTGGAATGCAAAGAAGGAAAGTTAGGTCACGAGTCAGATTTTACCCTGAGGTTTTGGATATATATATATACTATACTATATATATATATATGTGTGCGTGTGTATATATATAGATATATATATATATATATATATTGACGCTATTGTTATGATAACAAACTAGTCTAATGCTTGAGCATCCTGTAGTTTATTTATTTATCTATTTTTATTTTTTGAGGGAAGGGAAAAAACTGAAATCCAAAAAATGTCCGGTTTTTTGGTCTTTCCGGTTTTTAGGTGTCCGGATTTTCGGCGCTCTACTGTACTTGCTATTTGAAAATGGTGAGCTTTGTACAACACTTTTTGACTTATTTACTTCTCATACTTTTTAATTCGGCTTAAAACTGGTGTAATTCTACTTTTGTTCATTAATTTCACAAGATTCTACATACTTTAAATTGCTTTGTTGCAAAGGCATGAATCATATTATTCTGGCAAAAATTGCCAAACCTGGCAACCAATATGATCATTTTTTTTCAGTTTTTTATTAATATCGCGTAAAATAATTTGAATTTCGAAATTTGAGTTAACTTAATGGCTTCCCTAAATTTTTTAAAATCCGTTTACACCTTCGTCGAAACACAACTCCCAGAGAAGATAACTTGAGACACATTTGATAGCGTCAGGGGTTGTTACCTTTCTTTAGAATAGGGAGATATATTTTTCCCTTTATGTATAAAGATTAGGTGTACTGGGAAGTAGTGTTGTTTTTTGTCATCAATATTGTGCTGAGCCAAAATTTACTAAAGTGAATAATTTGAAGTTTGGCATATATGTGTGGTTGTTAGCATAGGTGCTACATTGAGGAGCATTTTCCCAAGATTTGTAATTATGGGGCCAAAATGTTCTTTTCGCATAACCTGCGTGATCTCAAAGAAGAAAAGAGATATCCGTTCTAAAATACAACAGACATGAATACCTAAAAATTGATATCGGAGCATTTCGAGTAGAATCCTCCGAGGAGAGCAGACATTTATTTTGAAATGGAAAGAAAAATACATATAAATATATGAAATTCTCAATTTAAAATTTAATGAACTCGATTCCTATGATTAGTCAGCCTGTTTTTAGTGCAATAATTGTTGAAAATTTATTTGTTTGGATGTTATGTTAAAAAACCACATTACTTTCTGGTACACCTAATATATTCCAGATTGACAAAAAAATTTTATATTACTATTTGAATAATAGTGGAAAATTTTTAAATGTTTGTATTTTCTTTCGTTTACTTTTCAGCAACATTTAAAGGTAATTTATTTACATTCCTAGTTCTGCAGAGTTATACATATTAAAATTGATGGCTTTATTTTTACAATATTTAGTATTTCTTGTTCTCCCCCTTCCACAGCTTATTATAAATGACAGCTATATAGCTACTGCATCCAGTACTTTACAGTCTATTACAAATATGTGGACAAATGCAAGAAACAATGGCAAGGATAACTCTAATTCTTCTGATAAAAGCATCAGTTTTGACGATTCAATGGATGAAGTTATTCAAGAAAAAGATGAACTCATTGAGGTATACTTTTAAGCACTTTTAAAGCAGATGCTTGTTTTGCATTTTTAAATCAGCACATAATTTAATAATGATAAATAATGATAATTTAATAAATTTAAAATATTGTTTGAATTTGCTTTTCAGTTTGTAAAACTTACCAAAATTTATTTAGATTAATTGTATAGATGGATGTTTAATTTTTTCAGCATACAAATTTTAAGGGATCAAATTTTTCTGCATAGGAAAACTAATATTTATTTTGTATCTTATCATTTTTTAAAAGAAATTACTGGACTTGGCAGAATCATTGAGAAACAACCTTGAGAGAGAAAAAAAAGAAAGAGCAGAGTTGGAAATGAAGATTAGACAGGATGTTTGCGATGAATATTCTTCCTATAGTGATGAACTTCTTGCAAGTCAAAAGTAATTTTATTAATTCATTTAAAAATTAGAGTGTATGATGTTTAGTTTTATTAATTGCTAATAAATTCAGTCTATCAGATTTTGGCTTTTTAAATTAAACGCTGGTGTCTAGGGATGTAATGAGTGTTCGGCTGTTTTGTCGAATATTCTGTAGACCGAATATTCGGTAAGCCGAATACTGAACAGGTATTCGTCCAAATGATTGTGGCCGAATATTGCTGCATATTCAGCAGAACAATTTCAGAACAAAGAGAGCAAAATATATTTTTTGAATGCATTTACAAATAATATTGCTTAGTTATACTTCAATATGTTAATCTCATAGAATAAAATATCCTAAATTATTCAATAATTAAGCTGAATGAAACATAATCTAATGTATTTAAAAATATTACAGAAATGCAGACTTTTCTACTTGGTGACACTACTTGAGTTGATTTTCTACTGTTTTTAATGGAGTGGGGGTAGGAGGAGTTTTTTCAGATCCTCAATTTCGAACGTAATTTTGAAAAGCTGCTAAATATGTTTTGCACAGAGGCTGTAAAACACATAACATGATGTGATTATGTGTAGTTACCATATTAATCACATTTACCTTAGCATATTTATTAAATTATGAATATCTCAAAATATAATTATGCTGGTATTAGTGTTTAACTTTATAAAAGATATTTTTTAATTTTTTTAGTTTTGCAGATAATATACTGTTGTGTGTTTTTAAGTACATACAAATAATATAAAATGAATTTTAATTAGTATTTAATTACATATTACAGAAGCAATATTTTATTTACATTTAAAATGAAATTTAAAAAAAAATTCACATTCAGTCACCAAATATCTTGCATTCGGCTAAATCACTATTCGTTACATCTCTAGTCTTAACCTGTTTTGATTTCTTGGAAAGCTTTCTTTAGATATAGTCTGTATTTTGAACACTTAAGTTACAAAGCACAGTCAAAAAATACATTTTCAAGGAGTACATGATATAATCTATCTTTCCATACATATGCATATATCGGGGCTTGCAAATAGTCTCTTTCCCCCCTTAAAATCTCTTTTTCAGTTAGAACTCCAGAGTTGCCAACTCTCCTGATTTAGGCAGGAGACTCCAGATTTTTCATTGTTCTCCTGCCAACCAGATTTTGGCTACATTTCTCCTGATTTTTGATAATTCTTCCATTTTCTTCTGATTTTTATCATTCGTCACATGAAAATGCAATTTTTCGAATTTGAAATCTTTTTTAAAGTTCCATCATGGCAAGCAACCCTACTCGCCATTTTTTCCTTTCCTGCAATCAAACTAGTTCCAGAAATCCACGTGACATAAAAAAAATCGGGCTTTGCCAAAATGTATAATGGAAACAGAAGTGCAGCTTTTGTTCTAAAGCATCCCAATTTCAATCTTTTTCCAACACTCTTAATCATTTGGCATGGTTTTGTTTAATCCTCCAATGCCTTAGAAGTAAAAACTGATCCCAGTTTTTAAAGTTTTAATTTAATATTTTTTATGTTACCAAATTTTTTAAAAGCTACTGACTACCTAATAAAAGACATGACCCAAAATTATTTTTTTTTTATTGGGAGGGGGGGGGGGGGGCTCTAGAAATATCTATTTCTGACAGCAAATCACATCAAAAATGCTTTTTTTCTCTGTCCAAAATGTAGTTTGACCTGATACATCCCTCATCTTTTAAAATTTAGTTTATCTTTTATTGAAAACAAGTCTCCTGATTTTTAGAATAAAATCTCCTGATTTTTGCCCTTGCCAGGTTGGCAACTATGGAACTCTAAAGGTCCCTTTTTCGTCAAGGATTCTAGCCATTCCAAACTCGTGCCATCATAACACTCAAATGAGAAGCACCTGTAAGGAACTTAATTGCAAACTGCATGAGAAACCCACTCACTTAAATGTCAAATACACGAATCTTTACTGGTCCTGCTTGTTTACAATGAAAAATAGAAATAGAAATTGAAATAGGGATCTTAAATACTACTCCAGAATGGGATGCTGGAATGTGTATTGAATTTGATGATTGTGCAACTTTTAGCATTCAGGATCTACTTTCCTTCTTACTTCTGTGATCTTGCATGATTCAGTCCAAGAGGAGGGGGAGGGGGAAATACAGACGGGGGAAAAAAGAACACACATTTTCTTTTTGTCTTATTTTTTTTTTTTTTTTTTAAGTATCTACTTTAAATTATGGCAGTCAGAATTTGCGCTTATAAAAATGTTTAATTCTGTGCCATGATAAATAGCATAGCTAAAGCGAAAAGTTCAGCCTTTTTTCCTGGGAGTCTGTACCATGTCTGATAAAGACTTAATGAGATTCTCACAGTTATCCAGCAACATCAGGACTGAACGAAATCAAGGGCACAAAGAACTGCTTATTTTGGAATTGTTACAGAAATGTCAAAAATTCTAAATACTGGGGGAAAAAAAGGTACCAATTAAAAATAATTTAACACTGAAGAATGATTTTTTTTAAATACTTTTCTTCCTTTCACTCCTCTCTTTTCGAATCCTGTTTTTTTTTTTCTCTTTCCCTCCTCTTTTTTCAATTGCTTAATTTGTTCAAGTTTGTGTCATAAAGCTTTGCAGAATAGCTTAATTAATTTTGCAGAAAAAGAGAAACAAAAGGAAACACATATAAATGAAAGAGTAAAACTTTTAATGTTTAAAAATGATGTTCATACTAAATCACCTGGGATATTACATCAAGATTTAAAAGTTAATAAATATGAAAATATTAAACAGCTTGAATTAATAATTATAGCTTGAACTTCCACGTACAAATATGTCTTCATCCCTGTATATGGATACGAATGTAATTATGCTGTAGCTGTAATATTAATCACAAAATCGTTCAAATTTTCATACTGTAACAAGGCAATACGATAGATATGGAATTTCAGCTACTTCAAGTACCAGTGATCTTTTACACGAAGTACAGACTTTGCATGTAGCAGATCTCAATAAAATACGTAGACAGCAGGGAAAAAGTCGAAAAGCAGTTGCAGATTCACCCAGGTTAACTGTGTATCAATCTAATTTAACAGGATTATATTTGCGATAGAAGAAAGTACAAAATGAAATTACAAGTTATGTAGGCCATGAAATATTACCCAAAGACAAAAAAGGAGGACCATTAAAAGGGAACCCAACTCTAAATCATACTCGTTGTTTCAACAGGAGAAGTCAAAGCCAATAGAGAACCAAAACTGAATTTTTTTATATAATAAAATATATGATTAAATGAGATAAGAGTAATTGGATGCGATGGACAAACGTTAACACCATGCACAAAGCAGGGATTATTCGCTTGATAGAACTGTCGCTCAACAGACCATTACAATAATGTATTTGTTTCATAGAAATGAGTTGCCTCTCCGACATTTACTTAATTCTTAGATGGTGAAACCGATATTCCTACAACCTTTTGTGGACCAATTGGTAAAGCTATCAGAACCTACAAGGAGCTACCTCTAGTTCATTTTTCTTCAGTAAGTGCAGAAATATCTCTCATAATATTGACAGTAGGATTCTCAGCAATGATCAAGAATATTTATATATGTGCCTTGCAATATTGCTTGATGAATGTACTTTTGAATTCAAATTAAAAAAACTTGGACCAGTAGCTCACTCAATATAGCTAATGACTGCAAGTAGAATTTTAAGACTGTATGTGGCTACATAAAAACCATCTGTCATCATTCTTTCAATATACATCATTAAGGTATATGCACCTGTGTGGTTTTATATTAAAACAAAACCATCCATAATAAAAGGAGCATGGCATATCTGGAGACTTTTCTGATTTTCTAGATATTTGGAACTGAACATAAGAAAGATAATAGATATTGTTGTTCAAAGAAATAACTTCTTTTGTCATCCTAAAAATTTATTATTGTCAATCCTCACAGATGATAGAGAGCATATCAGATCTTTGTGAGTACAAAAACTAGTTCGTGCTAGAAATGAAAATAGAGAATCATCTTCGGTAAGAATTTTTCAAGTACCAAAAGTACACTTCGAAGCAACAGATTATATTGAACTTATCAACTTTCACCAAACTGGACATTTTGAACCACCTCTTTTGCTGAATGTGTCATGAAGAAACTGAGTTTATAGTAAAAGTAAGAAAACGGACGAATGGTTAAAATCTCCTTGCCATACTCGAACAGTTGAAAGACGTGTCTGGCTAGTGTCTGAGGCATCGGCAAGTGTATGTTGAGCAGAGAAAAGACACAGCTTCATATTGAATAAAATCAAATCAAGGAACCATATCGAACATTTTCACACCAAAAATTTTTTTTATCCTAGAAGTATTTGAATCTTCAAAGTACTTACAAAATCTATAAATTCAACTTTTAAAAGTTTTATGTTGTGATTTTAAATTTATACTTCATGTATCAATATAAAATTATTATACATATTATTGTTTTCACTTTCCGAACATGTACCATGTAAGGAAAGTATTGTAATCATGAAACATTTTTACATTGAGAGTGGGTCAAAAAAAATGAGGACCAATCTTGCTTGGGGTCAAACACTGAGGGCTTCGCGTCAGGCTGACCACCTAGCCAAGGCATATGCATCCGCACCCCAAAGCTCATGGTTGTGAAGGCACGGTTGGGCAGCACAGACCTTGGCCCCACAAAGGGGATGTTGCACCAATGTTTGACTTTTGATATATTTCTATTCATACAAGGCATGACGTATTATGTGTTGCTGATAATGAGCAACAGAAGCTATTTTAAGGAATAATATGTAAAATTAAAAATGGGCTGATTTCAATTTTCATACTTGTCTATGTTTGGTTAAATTTACTATTTTATTCCTCCCTTTTTCTGATCTCTCTGTTTTAACTTACAGTAGAGTTTTGCTTATCTGACGTGGACCAAAGCAACGCGATTAAGGATGGGCACACGACGTAAAATCAGGCTGTTTTGCCTTGTGATAATACATAATTCTATGTGTGTAGCTAGAAGTTCATTTTTCAATTAATTTTTTCCATTGTTTTCTTGCATTTTTAAAGCATGATTATAATCCAAAATAGTAATGTGTATTATAACATGGGTATGTATGTATTATGTTTTAACGTACAATGTAGCTTAAGGTTAAAGAAGCTTTTTTACTCCTCCCTATTATCCGATGTTATGAGCACTGATACAATGTATATTTTTGCAGGACTGTGGCAGAGTTGGGCAGTATCGCAAATACATGTATTTGAAATACTATTTTCAAAATACATTTGTATTTTGTATTTTCAAAAGAAAAAGCAAAGTATTTTGAAAATGTATTTCGTATTTTCAAAATACCGAAAATACATTTTTCATTCTGAAATTAAATTTATCTAACATCAAAATTAGCTTGGTTTGGGAAAATTAAACAAAAATAATAGGACTGCTGGCAATTCTGTTGCATCTGCACTAGTTTAGTGTTATAAATGGTGACTAAAGAGGTGTTAGGGTTTTTTGAGACGCTTAGGTTATATTAAGCAAGAAGGAGGGAGGAAATCTCACACGTCTATTTAGATTAGTTTAATGATATTTGGTCTAGGAGGCTTTCTGTATTGCTGATAACTGATTCACAAATGTGAATGAAGCTGAAAAAGGAGAAACACATGTTTAATTAATATTCACTGTATTTCTGTAAAAGGATTTTTAAATGTAGGTTCTGTAAATGGATTTTCAAAAATAAACAGTTTCAAATATGTTACCAAGTTACAGAAAAATAAGCCAGTCAGTATTTCTGAAGTTATCTCACAAGATAGATCAAACTTCCAGTTTAGATGAATTTGGAAGTCGTTGTGCAATTCTTAGTGGAAAAAAGCTTCAAATTTTATCTTAGATGCAAATGAGGAAGTTAAGGCTGCTCTACCTGAAGACGGAGGATTTCGGTTGATTTTCGACCAAGATAGGGAGTAAACTTATAATCACATAACTTTTAGAATTTTCAGAATGTTTCCTCTAAAACTAGAATAAGAACTGACATTGCGATAAAATTTGAAAAATTATTAAACTTGACACTTTTTCAGAGAAAACGCTATTTTCTCGAATTTCGACCAAGATTAGAAATAAATTTACGATATGAGAATTTTCAGAATGTTTCCTCGGAAACTACAATGATGTCTGACATTAAGATAAAGTTTGAAAAATTATTTAATTTTTTTTAAAAAACTGTTAAACTTGACACTTTTTCAGAGGAAGACGTTTTTGATGGACTTTCAATAAAGATCAGAAATAAACTAACAATGCCAGAACTATGAAATTTTGTGGAGTGCTTCCTCAGAAATCATACTGTGAATTGAAACAAATTTCAAATTCGAAAAGCTTTTTAATTTTTTGAAAAAAATTATTAAACTTGGCACTTTGTCAGAAAAATCCACTTTTCGGTTAACTTTCACTCCGGGTAGGAAATAAATGTACAGTGCCAGAACTATGAAAATTTTCAGAGTATTTTCTCTGAAACTATACTATGGAATCATGTAAATCTAAAATTTGAAGAACTAGTCATTTTTCATAAAAAGGAAAAAGAAAAGACACTGCTTTTTTTAGACAGAAATTCAAAATAGGAAGGCTAAGAAAATTTCTATCAAACGTAACTTTCAAAAAAAAATTTCGGTCACTTTATAGTACATTTCAGAATGTTTTGGGCCCAAAAATATAACACATTTTACTTGTATGAATTCACAATTTTGAAATTCATCAACCTGTACGAAATCCCACACATGATTTTGACCAAACCAATGTTTTCAAAAGTGGATGAAAGATGGCGCAACATGCTTCCTGCTACTCCTGTAATCCGTGAAACACATATCTTACTTAAAAATCACTAAAATACATATTGAGTCACATTTTACTTTTAAAAAAGAGTATTTATAACCTTTTTTTATGATTAATTACGCAAAATATACAGCGTTTTAACGTGTAATTTTGATCATTCGTACTTTTTACTATGCTATTAATAAGCTGATGATTGCAAGGCTTTCAACCAATGAACAGGGCTTAGGAACGTTCCTACTTCAAAATTATGGTAACCTTACATTGCCACCACCCTTTTTTCATTCGCGCCAAAAGAAATCATTTTCGAGAAAGGTCAGTACCCAATTTCAAGATTTTTCAGATTGTCACGAATCTATAAAATAGCGACTGGAGACAAAATCTTAATTATAATAATTTTTCTTCCAATAAAAATAAAATTAATTATGTTTCTTTCCTTTCATGAGTTTATTTATTTATTTTTTAATAAATGTAAACTTGAACTTAGTTATAGTGACAAGCAGGGTTCAGTTTGCGTAAAAGCTTACAGCTTTTTTTTTTTTTTTTTTTTTTTTTTTTTTGGTGAATATTTAATTTTAAAATAAAAATAGGATAGCCCAATGATTGTTTCTATTCATATTTATTTTATTACATTAAGAACAACAATAGCCAAAATTTATTTAAGAAATTAAGGAATTAATGTTGTAATGTACAACAAGATAAACTAGAGGTCGTTACTTCCTAAAACGGCTGACACTTCGACTCATTTTTGAAGCGATTTCTGTGCTAGTAAATTTTTCTGAAAGATGCAATGCATGAGACATATAACTTGTCTGTTAATATTAGTCTGTAGTGCTGGATGAAGAAACATGATTAATTTTTTAGAGTGCTTAACAGTATTGGTTTATTTTTAAAGGTATTCAAACTTTCTGTAACGCATATTAAAAGGAACACCTTCCATCCCTGGTTGCAAATGGGCAAATGTTTTATAACATATAATAAAATTTCTTACCGTTGAATAAAAGAAGCTTGCTTATGACGTCACTTCTCAATTGGTAGTAAAATTGCAAATAATTGGGTATTTCTTGAAAAGAACATTATAATTGAGGCCATGTATATCTGCAGTATATGTGTGCTGGGAAAAAAATAATGCATATAATAATTTTCATATTTCCCTGTCTTTTTTTTTTTCGACAGCCTCTTTTTTTAAAACTTTTCTTTCATAAAATTTAGGAAAGGATCTTTAACCCCCTCCATACACAGCCTGATCAACTGTGTGCCCTGGTGAAAATAAGATGAAATAAAATAAACATGGAATCCCCCCCCAACATAATGATATTGACTCGCTCCTTCTGGAAAATTATGTTTAATATCGTCTGTAAAAAATTGAAATATCTCCCCCCTCCTCCTCACGGAATTCTACTTCAGGTAGTCTGCAATAAAAGCATATATGTGATTTCAGTGGAACATTGTGTGATAATGCTCTAATAACTAAAAGTATTTCAGTGAATTGTAGTATATTATTGATTAAAATTTGTTTCTACAACTGTAATTTATTTGCATCGTTCATACTGTATAAATCAAATATAATGTAACTTTTGATTTTTTTTCTTTTTCGTCATTTTATTGTAAAATTATAAAAGTGTAAAAAAACAAGTAAAATCTTATGTTCCCTGAGAATTGCCCCGTTTGCCCTGGCTGTAGTAGGGCGCTGTCTCCGTGGAGATATGCGCCTATGCTGTGACATTCAAATTTATGCGAAACAAACTTTTCACCATAGCCCAAGGGTGTAATGGTTAGCGCTCCACCCAAGAGCTGTTGCGCCAATGTTTGACTTTTCACCATGCAATAAGAAATCAAAACCAGTTATGTCGCCCTCGCATAATTACAGCCGCACTCCCGTTTTGAAGCAGAAAAGAAAGCTTATGTAGTAAATTTTCACCGCATAATAACCGCACCTAGACTTTCATCATGAAAAATTGGCAAAAAAATAGCGATTATTAACGAGTAAACGCTGTAATTTATAAATAATAGTACTTAATCATTTTTAAAGGTGATAGAAACGGTCTTTACTATCTGCAAGCAATTATTCTCATAAATATCCACCTTCAAAAATAGATTTTTTTATGGAATCGAAATGTTTAATTACAGCAACAGTGTTATATTTTGGAAAAAACACTTAAAATACTGGTGTTAAACACTAACGTAAATAAAAAAACTTTGTAAAAAACACACATAAGATGTTATAGGTAAGAGGATACGCACGTTTCAACCAAAAATTGTTTTGGCCTTCGTCAGTCCAAGCCCTTCGTTGCAAGCAACACAGGGAACTGTCAAACACTGTGTTGCTTGCAACGAAGGGCTTGGACTGACGAAGGCCAAAACAATTTTTGGTTGAAACGTGCGTATCCTCTTACCTATAACATCTTATGTGTGTTTTTTACAAAGTTTTTTATTTACGTTAGTGTTATATTTTATTGCTGAAGACTCACACCTTAGCTGCACTGCATCGCTGTAAAGCTCCGAACAATTAGCCACGAGATCCAATAAAACATGAACACCGAGCACCGTTGTTGCTCCCTATAATTTTGAGAATCGCCGGAAACAATACAATTCCTGGATGTACGCTGGGTTGCGAGATACGACTCCACAGTAAACGTGCAAGTTTGCCATATGTACGCACAGTTTTTAATCGGCAATATATTATTAAATACTGGAAGTATACTTTTAAGCAATAATTACATGATGCTGCTTTTCTCCAAAACGAGTTTCAATTTGAAGAGGTCAAAATTAAACAACAAAAACAAAACATGTATAACTGGAACTAATTTAGATGATAGACAGGTTTCTTATATTGCGGGCATCTTTCAGACAAGACATTAGGTGCTTGGGGGGCGTAATTTTTTATCTCGTTATGCGCACATTATTTCCTTATTGTGATGTACATGAACTAGCATCAGAAAATGCCCGACATACAATCGATGATAGAGAAGACGGAGATTTTATTAGCCTGAAAAAGTTTGGGTGACGAAATAAATTAATTATTTGTGGTTAGAAAAGAGCGTACTTCCGTTGACGAACAATCAAATCGAAAATAGTAATAAACAATTATAGGAGCTAACTCCATGAGGCTTCAGCTCCGTCAATATTTTTAATGAAGCCCCCTCAAAAATTTCACCTCAATCTTTCTACTGTCTTCTCATATTAGGTAAAAATCAGAGTGTGGTGCTATTATTTTGCGATAAGACAAACGCCCGCGGATACGAAGCTTTCTTACAAAGAACGCAGTAGTTTTGTGAGCAGTGTCAAATGAATTGATTGGGACTGAGCGGGCAACTTTCTATCAGAGGGGTGCTCTTAGAAAGGTCAAGAAAACCGCAGACTTGTGGTCGACACCTTTCAGTTGACAAGAAAGAGCAATAGCTTTGTCTTCTGAACGTATTTGATTCGACAGAAATGGCGGGGGCCTTTAGATAATCTTTGAGTTTTTAGAACTAAGCAAGCTGGGTGGGTAAAAGGACATTTTGAAATTTTTCTCTGGATACTCTTGATTCGTTACTTTATAGATTTACAATCGTGAAATTTCTAATGCGAAATAATACACAATTGGCCCCTTTTTCGTAAATACCGTGTTTACTCGCATAACTGTCGCACTTTTTTTTGGGCAATTTTTCGTGATAAATTCTAGGTGCGACTATTATGCAGGGAAATCTACTATATAATATTGTACACTCTAATGCTAAAATATTACTGGTACATATAAATGCATCCAGATTATCTGCCGTATATTAAATATTCTTTTCGTCAGTTTCACGCACAGAAGAAGCATTTTTCTTTTTATAATAGCTAATATTTTTATAGACTTAAATGAAGCTCAAGTACGTGACTACGACTTTTATGCGGGGAAAATATTTTGAGAATCTTTTCTGCTTCAAAACGGGGAGTGTGACTACTATGCGAGCAAGCACGGTATATTGATCCAAAATGATAAGAGAGTGAAAAATTAAAACAGAAAACATCATACGCGTTGAACATTTAGAATCTTTTTGTAAGTTAGCCTTTATTGGGGGGGACGCGACGTTAAAAGGTTGAGAACCGCTGCAGTATATCATTATCCTTTTAGTAACAAAAATTTAAATTTCGAGGGGGGGGGGTTTCCATGGGTCTGTACCACCCCACTCCCTTAAATACGTCCTTGCCCCTGGTGTTGAATTTTTGAACTTTTTCTTTCCCTGATAATAACTCCCCTGACCACCTTTACACAATTACCAAGTTTGATAACATTTGCCCAGTAGTGTAACTTTGATTATAATCACCATGTATATTACATTATATGCATTTTTGATGCGCTCCGTTTAAACTTACCCTGTTTACTCGCGTAATAGTCGCACTAAGCTTCGTTAAATCATCATGTAACTTTTATCATTTTAATGCATTATAAGACAATGAAATTTTATATTTAGCAGCTTAGATAAATACATAGTTGAGAAACAATACAAGTGTATTGAAATACGGAGGGTCTTTATGAAAAAAAGCTGACAGGAAAGATGGCACGTATAAAGGAGGGGCTCTGCGGATGTATGCAGGGATGGAAAATCTGCGCCAATTGCGCCAAACTGCGCCAATTTCCACATTAAGCGCCATCCTGCTACAAAATTGCAAAAATTTCGAATTTTGCGCCAAACTGCGCCAAAACTACGAGTTTTACATTTTTGTCACCTCCCTCAAAATAAAAACTCTTAAAAGCAGTATAATGGAAAGTTGGAGAGTGTCAGAATTGGGAAGAAATTGCGAAAAGTCGGCAACGATGCGCACGAAAGCAACCCCGTCATCGTTAGTTACGGCAAACCCACCAGCTGCACCCGATTCCGTTGGGAGAGCTAAGCCCATGGACTTAGATTGGAACTTAACTCTATCTGTAGCTGCATGGCTGAGCCCCTCCCACTATCCATGCCAAAATGTGATCACATGACTTCCGAGATTGGAATTCGCTTTCATGTCGTCGAGCTGTGAGAAGAGCCCATCAGTGTTTGGTTTTTATAGAAGCACAAGTGAAAGCCCGTGCCGTATGCGAAATGCCCCCGAAAGGTGCGTATGTGTTTCTTTCTTCTTGTTAAAATGCTTAAATAATATTTTCAGATACTAATTTAACATCTATTAATTTTATAATTTAATATGATCGCATTTCGCTCTTTCCTTAGAGGGAAACAACGGAATGCGTCTGGTAGGAGCCGAAAGCCACGTGTTTAACGTGATTTCGCAACTTCTGAAAGATTGCATGTTTTTTAAAACTCATACATATCAATGATCTGGGAAAGAACTGATAACGCAATCTTGCATTCTTCACTCTGCAGCAGTGCTCTTTTGACTGCAATTAATTTTAATTTGATACAAACTATCCTTTGAAGCTAATTTAATCAATGTATTATATATTATATTAACCCCCCCCCCCCTCTTCCAATTTCGATTTTTAGCATATATTAGTAATGCAATTAATTTTGCCTGTAAAATGTGAAAAAAAAAAAAAAAAAATCTGCTTGGGCGTAAATTTCTTTCCGCTTAGCGTTGCCAGGCGTCCGGATAAAGCCGGACATAGTTAGGCTTTTTGATTGCGTGTCCGGCCAAACTGAACGGTGTCCGGCTTTTGTTAGGCTTTTTACTGGTGACTTTGGCTGATGAGTAATAAAGTACTTACTTGAACTGATTTGGCATTCGATGTTATTTATATGCCATTAGAATTTAACAAGATTCATGGTAATAATAAAAAAAGCTTGATTTTACATACAATTTTTTTGTCGTACCTATTAATACTGAGACAAAATCCTCAATATTGTAGGCTGACCGACCTTTTTACCCAAATGTCCGGCCAAACTGGCTGGTCTGTCCGGCTATTTGGTTTGGCGACCTGGCAACCCTGTTTCCGCTGCTATTTTGCACGTTGTTAACAGGAGAGTGAAATCTATTTTTAGCTCACGTTTTTTCTCCCCAACGTGGGAGATGGAAGTCCCAAGCCAAGTGTTTGATATTGTTATGATTATGGTGAATTAAATGAAAATTCGTCCTCCCCAATGCACTGGTCTCTACTGCCCTAAAGACTACCGGCCTATCCGACGTTAGCCCGACCCAGTGGCGCATTAATGCAAGTTTGTCGGGGGGGGGGGGGGTAGTTAAAAGATTGACATATACATCAATTTTATGGAAGTAAGATAGGATCTTTGACATTAATTTCTTTTTTCTCGGGGAGCGGGGCGGTCGCCCTCTCCGCCCCGCCCTTGGCCCGACCGGCCGATGTCTCGGTCCACTCCTGCCAATTCACCACTTCGCGGGAGTAGGAAGACGCGGCCGAAAGCCGCTATACGGGCGAATGGTTACGTGTTAGGAGCGTACATCTGGCAGTAACAATGGGAAAGAAAAGCGCTCCGATAAAATGCAACTCCGAATTTGTAGCGGCCATTTTGTCCCACAAACTTGTAGGTGTGTGATTATTACTACAAGTAAGATGCAATATAAATCATATAAAGTAAAATGTGGCTACATTTTGTTTTCATTTAAAGAACAGTTTTTTTGGCCGATTTCCAAAATAAATAAATAAAAATAAAAAAGGTTAATTAATTATTAAAAAATAGTATGATTTATCCTTTTGATTTACAATGTTGAACTCAAAATGAAATATTTATAAAATAGTTTAAAATTATTTAAAAAAATTTTTAATTATAAATTAAAAGAAAAATATTAATTAAAAGAATTAATTATTTATTAAAAATATTTAAATTTATTTATTAAAAGTATTAATTAGTTTGGCAGTTTGATAATTATTCCTTATATTATTTTATTATATTATATTATTATTATATATTCCTTATATTATTATTCCTTTTTATTATTATTATAGCCTTAAAAAAATACTGAAATGGCTTCAAAAAGCCTTTATATTTTGTCCACTGACTAAAACGGGAACCGAGTGGGTGCCCAAAAATGGATGACTTCTTCTCGGAGTTGTTTTTCATTTCCAAACTAAACTATCTTTTTCAAAATCACAAAAATGTACGCTCCCAACACGACACCCAGGCAAATGCGGTCAGTGACAAACCAGGGAAAGAGAAAAGTTGGGATACTTTGTAAAATACTTATTAATACTTAGTGCAGGATACTTTTTAAAATGTGAATAACTAGATCAGACCTGTAATTCTCATAGCCGTAATTTATGTCTATAGCAGAAATTAAGTTTGTAATTTCTATTCTATAAAATTACATTAACTTTAAACAAATATTACATACATGTTGTTAATTACATTCATTTATTTACTTTCAGCACGCTCCAGTCGTTTTAATCCTGATGTGTTGAAAGAAAAGGATTGTAATGGAGATCATATTTCTGTGTGGTGCCAAGCAGGCAAGAAACCTCAAGAGGCTGTATGCTTAGTGTGTAACACTGTCATCAACTGTGCTCAGCATGGCATTTCAGCAGTAAAACGCCATGCTTCTTCAAAAAAGCACAAAGAAATATGTGAGAAGCTGAGGGACTGTGAAGGCATATTAAAGCCTAAGCAATCCAGATTATTTGAAAATACTGGAACAGCATCAGCTATAATGTCTCATTGGGATAAGGTTTTGGCAGCTGAAACCTATTTTGCCTTCTCGGTTGCCATGTGTGATATTGCATATAATTATGGCGATACAATGACCAAAATTTTCCCCAAGATGTTCTCTGACTCAAAGATAGCTGGAGATTTTAATATGAATCGAAAAAAAATTTCATATACAATTTCTGATGGAGTTGGACCTCATTTAAAAAGAGAACTTATAAATGACATTATTAATAGCAAAGCATTCTACACTGTTCAAGTGGATGAGACACCAATTCCGGAAAAACGCATAAATCAGTTTGATGTATTAATTCGTTATTTTAGTAATCAAGATAAGGAAATTGTTGTCCACCATTTAGAGTCCTTTTTCTTGGGACATGCCAAATCTTGTGATATGTATGATGCTATTGAGTCAGCCTTAGCTGACTTACCCAAAAGCCACTTGCTGTCATTCTTTAGTGATGGCCCTAACGTAATGAAAAGTTTAAAAGCAAAACTTTGTAACTTAAATCAGAACATTGTTAATATTGGAGAGTGCTCATTGCATAAGGTTCATAATGCATTTGGCCTTGGTATAGAAGCCTTTGATGCTGAATTTGAACTTTTATTGATAGATTTGTACTATTTTTTCAAACGATCACCAGTGCAGTCTAGTGATTTTAAAGAAGAACAAGCATCTCTAGGGCTCCCTGAGCACGTTTTTATTCGCCACGTTAGTAGCAGATGGCTAACACTTCATTCGGCTGTTTTGAGATTTTTAGAGCAATACCCTGCATTGAAAGTGTACTTTCAAAAAGACTTAACATCAAGGAAGGAAAGTGCAAGATTAAAAAGAATAAAAAAAACTTTATTGGATAAAACTATTTTGCCCAAGGCCCTCTTTATAAAAAATGTTGGAGAGCTCTTCAGTGGATTTTTGTTATTATTTCAAAGAGAAGAGCCCCTTGTGCACATATTGTATGATGAATTTGTTACACTTACAAAAAAATTATTGGGACGTTTCATTAAACCAGAAGCTTTCATAAACAAGACTGGTTTTGAACTGCAATCTCTTGATGTCTCAGATGGAAGTTTATGGTTAAAGACACCTGAAATAGGTCTGGATACTCAAAAGGAATTAGTTGACAGCTGCAAACAACAAAGCCATGCAACATTTCATAAAGCTGCAAGATCCTTTTATATAGCTTGTGCTCAAAGTCTTTTAAAATCTCTTCCCCTGAATAATAAATTCTTAGAAAATTTAAAATTGTTGCACCCTTTATATAGATTGGCAGAAAGATCATCCCAGGTTTTAAGGATGCTTGCTGCAGAACTTCCTCAAGTAATAGAAAGCTCTGATGTCTCATCACTTGTTGATGAATGGCTTTTGCTACAAACTATGGAATTGGACTTTAATTTTGAAAAAACGAGTGATAATAGCAGTGTGTTAACTGATTCTGAGAATGATTCAGTAGAAGTAGGAAATCAGACTGTCACATCGTATATGAGGATAGACCATTATTGGCAGAAAATATTTGAAATTAAAGATCAAGTAGGCAAATTGAGATTTAAAAGATTACCAACGCTTGTGAAAGCATTATTATCACTAGCACATGGCAATGCAGAGTGTGAGCGTGGCTTCAGCTATAATAAAAATATATTAGAAGGGCGTTCTTTGTTAAAAATTGAAAGCATCAATGGTATACGTCACATGAAAAGTCATATAAAAAGACTTGGTGGTAATGTTGAAAATTTGAAAATAAACACTGATCTGCTAAAATCAGTCAAGAATGCTGGCTCACAATATAGAGAACGTTTAAAAACTCTCAAAGTAATAGGTCAGAAAAGAAAATTGGATCAAGAACAGCAAGATGATTCAGCTACAAATCTGAAAAAAGAAGCAGATGAACTTGACAAACGCATTTCAGCATCACAAAATATGCTGGATCGAGCCAACCAAATGATTTCAGATGGTTTACAAAAAAAAGACATATCTATAATAGAAAGTGGTCAAGTTCTTTTAAAAGAATCTAAAGATAACATGTCGAAATACTTAAAAGAATTAGAGAAAAATAGACATCTACAATTATCAATTGTCTCAACTACAAAGAAAAAATGCACTTAGATTTGATTAATTTAAACCAAGTCTTTTTTTTTTTTTTTCTTCTTCTCATATCTAGTAATAAATGGTTTCTAACTTAGAAAATTGTTTTTTGTTTTTCTTTCTTAAGTTTACTACAATTCCCTCCCTTTTTACTGTTTATTACACTTCTATTAATCACACACAAGCTTTAAACAGCCTTTTAATTGAAATTAACTGCTACAAATCTACATTTTCTTGCTATAATTATGCATTTGGACTGCTCCAAAAGTGAGATTTTTGTGCTCGAAGCTGCTCCAAAAGTGAGATTTTTCTGCTCCAAAAGTGAGATTTTTCTGCTCCAAGACTGCTCCAAAACTGAGATTTTCCTGCTCCAAGACTGCTCCAAAACTGATTTTTTGATTTTCCATACCTGATGTATGGATCTCTCCTAAAAGAATTTAAGGCGCCTTTGTTAAATGGCCGTGTGATTTTGCGAATTCTATGGGTTTTAAGATTCTATTTTAGTTCTACTTAAATCATATTTTATCATATTATAATTCTTACTTTTAAAAGTCTAGATAAATAACTACATAGTTCAAAATTACAAAACAATTAAATTACAGAACAACATTATTTCATTTTTGATTAGGTAGCGTCCAATTAGCGCATTCGATTGAAATAATTGGGCACGTATTCTATATTATAGGGCGCAATCATATGAGTTGCACAGATTTTGGTTTGTATAGAACAGATACTTTGTTCAAAGGGTTAAAAAAAAGAATTCTTATACATTACTGCGCTAGTGTCTAAATGGTGCATTCGAATAAGCTCGATTGTGTATGCATGTTATGAGTTACCGTCACACAACCACTATAGATTTTGTTGTGTGTAGGACTTATAGTTTTTTTTATAGGGCTATAATAACAACAATAAATAAATAAGTAAAAGATGTCTTAAACAGTACGGTCAAATGTTGGGAAAATCGAGTGGAGTCACTGTTAAAATATATTTTTATTTTTCCTCCTTAAGTATGAGGTAAATAAGATAAGGTGTATAAGGTAAATCTATGAATATTTGGCTGTTTTACGGTAGAGCCAACACTTTCGTCAATGTTTGTCAACAAATGTTTATTAGCATAGCAACATTGGTGGTGTGGGTAAAAAATATCTCGTACCACATTGATTTGGCCAGGGACTGAAAATGTTTTCACCTCCACTACAAATGTACAACTATAGCTTGATAAAAATTAGCCCTAATCAAAAATAAAATAATGTTGTTTTATTATTTGTACGCCAGGGCATTTTTCCAGGTCTCTGATGACACAGCTTATGTTGGCTGGGCTAAGTGCCTTACCTCACAAGACAAGCCAACTAGGTCTTGGCCTGGTCCCCCCCCCCCAATTTTAGAGCCCCTAAAATGATTAAAATAGTTTAAGTTCAATTCTTAAAAGAATTAATATAAAAAGCATCAATGGCAACAAATACACAGTTGCACTTTTAAAAAACATGCCGCCTTGCAAAAGTGTTTACGTACGTCGTATTTAGGGATAGAATAGGCGTCATGTTATAAGGTCCAAAGCATTCATTACGGAACTTTCATCGACGTGACGTCACTTGCAGCATAACTTCTGTGCATTAAAAATTTATGAAGAGGGGTTTGTACTACTGCGAACAAATATTAGCCCCCTGTTATTATATCTGTCAATCAAGGTATGTGTTCCCAAATGTTCTAGGTTTAGGGCACCTGAATGCCTTAGTCATGCTCTGGTAAAACCCCCTCTAAGAGAAAATCCTGCGTGCGCCCCTGAATGAAGATAAAATACGTGACTGCGGTTTTTATGCCGGGAAAATATTTTGATGATTTTTTGTGCTTCAAAATACGGATGCTGTTAAAAATGTTATGCAAGGGCTACTATTACGCGAGTAAACACGGTATTTATTTTGAAATTAAAAAAGGATTCTTGAAACGCACCCGCAAGCGCGTTTATACATATTTTCTAAACTATAAAAGGAATTTTTTAATATAAGGATTATCACGAAAAACGTGATAAAATTCGCGATTCCTTGAAAACTAATAATAAATATATTTTAACTCTCCCCATCCCAAATGACTCATTAGAGCTCCCACCCCGGTAATTTTTGCAAGTCGACGCTTCGCCAGTGTAAACGATAAACTGCAAAATAGAGACATCCGCTTTTTTTGACCGTAGATGAGAGATTTATGGTGACAGATCCATGCTAGAACTGCTTGGACGTGGACAGGCACGTGCCAACAGGGGGGGGCAGGGGGTTTATCACCCCCTCGGTAAATGAGTAGAAGGGGCGAACTATATAATTCGCCCCCTGTGTATTTTAGCCCCCTCAATATTCACCCCACCCCCTCTATAATTTTCTTACAATAGTTTTCTTCTTCAGGATGGGGGGAAGCAATTTTTCCAGCCCTTCCCCTCAAGAAAACGGTTATTTAAACAAACTAATGAGGCATCAACGAAAATTTTACTAGCTCAAACGGAAGGGAGGTGGGCGAAATTGGCTTAATTAAATTGGGGCGAAATTGGCTTAATTAAATTAGGGCGAAATTGGGGAAATTAAAAATTGGAGGGGGGGGGGGGCAAAATAGCTGCCCCGTCCCTGAAGAAAATGGTTATTGTAATTGAGCTATAGAAGTACAAACAAAAATTTTCCTGGTACTAAGGTTGACATCTTTTATTTTAAAAACATTTGTTGGTGGAAGGGGGGATGAGGGGCTGATGAAATGACTGCCTCCCCCCTCCCGATGTCGGAAAAAATAGTTTCCCCCCCCCACCACCACCACCACTTTCCACGACGTTGGCACGTCCTTGTACGTGGCGCACCAAAATATACATGTGAGGAAGAAGGTGTGTTTCACTCATGGCCTTGAAGAGCAACGGGCAACAGCGGGGGAAAAACAAACACAAACAAACGATTCTGTGAAGAAAAAAAAAGGGGGGAACTTCCTCGTTTGCAGGGAAAGTATTCTATCCCTCACCCCCCCCCATTTTGGCTGTCTTCGTGAATAGACGTCTGAATCAAAGCCAAAGAAACTGTGTGTAGCAGCCAGGCCCGGACTGGCCAGGTCGGATGGTCGGCGATTGCCGAGGGCCTCCGTTCCAAGGGGCATCCGGAGAGGCCTCCCCAAAATGGGAATACTACTTCATAGCTGCCATACCTCCCGATTTTTCCGGGAGACTCCCGAATTTCAGAACGATCTCCCGAACTCCCGAAAAGTTTATAAATCTCCCGAATTTTTCCAAATTATTCCCATGTTTTATGTACTTATCAATTTTTGAAAAAAATTTACAGAACTTGTTAAATGCTAACGACAGAAACTGAAGAAACTTCGCTAAGACTACTCCAGAGGGCAAAGATTACTTAAAAGTATGGCTACCATTAAAGAACAAAAAAGCAAGGGAAAACAACAGTGATTACCGAACCTAAAGCAAAACATGTCCTAAATCTACGACGTTCTTAGCGGACATAGCAGAGTAACAAGAGGACGATAATGCGCGCCTGGGATGTACGTTTTCACTGCATCTCACACTGCGCCTTGACTAAAGTCAGCTAGAGTGCAATGTTACTGATTTCCGAGTTCGTAAATTCAAAACTTAGCTCAGAGGGGCAAATTTTTATTTTAGATCCTCGATGTTTCGAAAGGCATCTGATACATAATTATGTACTTGGCGAACTACTACACAACAATAATTATCTATCGAGACCTTTCGCCACTGGAAAACCGTTGTTGATGAGCTATTGTTACTCGCGACGTGTTTTTATTGCTGTTTTGCGCACTTGATGAATCTATAAATTTTTTTCACGGACACGTACCAGCTTAACTGACACTTCTATTGTGGATTATTGAGAAAATGGCAGGTGTTAGCGAATATATTAGAGAACGTGGATTGAAAACGAAATGTTTGTGGTCATTTTCGGATCCAAAAATTTGCTTGGTTTTGAAAAAATCGTCGGCCGAACGAGAACTTCCAGACATTTTATGAATGCTAAACTGGAATTTTTGTTTAAATGAAGCAAACTGACTGTCTGCAAGGCAAATAAAACTTATATAAAAGTGCAGCTTTTAGTAATGGTATTTAAAATATAAATCTTGTCGTATTCCTTTAGGTCTTCAACATGCAAAGGAAGTAAAATAATTTATGGTAGTTTAAATATACTTTATTTCTTAAATAAATAAATTATTAATAATAATTCCAATAAATAAATACTTCGATATTTATAGCTATTAAAACGTACACATCTTAATTTTATGCTGAATAAAAGAATAATGCTTTTTTAAATGGAATGTAGAATCCGTAAGAAAAAGAAAACCAAAATTTTCCGAGCTTTTGTTTTTTTTTTTTTTTGGCATTTTCTTTTTAAACAGTTACGCGGATTTTACTAAAAATATGTACCGTAACTTCGTGAAAAGTTAACTAATGGTAAGACCACGGGCGGATTAAAGGGGTGGGGGGGAGCGATTACTCCTCCGCTACAGGAAAAAGAAATTCTATTTTACTTCCGTAAAATAGACAAATTTCAACTAACCGCCCATAAAATTGCATTAATCTGTCCTTAGGCAAGACGTATCGCCCCCTTAAATAAATAAAAAGATTACTTTTATTAATCATTTAGGAAAATGTACATAACCAAGCAAAAAAAAAAAAAAAAAAAAAGAAGAAGAAGAAGAAGAAAAGGTAATTACTAATTCTCATGGGTCAAGCCACATAATACTTAATTTTAAACAACATTCAATTGATACTCTCTCTGGGTCAAAAGTAACGAAATATAAAATTTAAAAATGCTCTTTATTAAAAATTCGCACTCGCAATTGAAAAAGGAAGAAAGAAATTGAGGCGACACAAGTCATGTTTTAACGTCGCAGCAGAATTCGCTCTCTTGCTTTATTATCTAGCTTGCCGAGTGAAGACAAAACAATAACAACCTTCGCGATGACGACGCGGCGTCGGTATCTCGGTTTGTGAAGGCCCATTTTCCCCCGTATTACATAAATTATTTTTTTTAAAAAGCACATTCAAAATTTGGTTCTTCTGCATATCGGACTGAAATATTTCTAAAATGGTTTCACGAAGCTTGTCCACACCTGTAACTACGTCGATGCTTTAAATGACATAATGGGGGGAAATTTTTTTTTTTTTCAAATGCTCCCTGCATGCCGACGTGCCGTCACTTGAAGTGCATCTATGTGCTTTATTTTCTACAGAAATAAATTTGTTAGCATCGGCTTCACCGGAGCTTGCGCGCTAACTACAGATCAAAAAGCAAGATCAATATACTAAATTTTTTTGCATAAGAAATTTATTTCAGCCAGATAGTCCGTGTCCTGGAAAAAAATCCCTTTTTGACATGCATAGTCCGCGGACTATACTAGCTAAATTATGGTAACTAACTATCCCCGATCTCCGGGTTCCATATTTGCCAACTGAACTTCAATCTTTTTGCAGCCTTTTGGTAAATGAATAATTTTAAAACAAGATGTAAAACAGAGTTTTTAACACTCTATTGTTAAATTAAAATTTAAGGCATTTTAGTAACTCAACTCAACAAAAAAGTATTATTTTCTCCATAATACGTTTATTGATTTCTGAATCATTTTCCCTTCAATTTTAAAATCAGGAAAATCGCAATTTCGTTTTATTATCATGTGCAGGTTTTTCTTTGGTAATTATTTTTACATTAATTTTAAAATGCATAATCTTGTGAGTTGGTATTTTGCAGCTAATATAGGAAGGAGCAGAACATATGTCCCTGTCATAAGTTCCACTTATGTGTGCTGATGTGCTGCAAGACTGCTAAGATTCTAAAATTTTACCTGAGAAAATATTTAGACATTTATTAAATAATTATTCTTTTTCCAATAAAACAAGAAAACTTCACTTTTATTCTATCATTTGAATGCTTATTTTAGAAAATGCCAATGCCATAGGTATAATTTTTCATTCCATTTCTGATCAAAATTTAAAAAAAAAAAGATAGGTCTTAAATTTTTTTTTTTTTTTTTTGAGAATCAATTTTCAATTTTATTTTCATATCAAAAGAATAGTCTGAAATTTGGATGTGAGACTTATGATTTGTTTTGATCTCGGATTTTACGGTATTACTTAAGATAATTATTTTAAATAATTTTAGCCTGTTTTCTTTTAATAAATATTGTATATCCAAAACTGATTATTAAACATTTACAGTGCATAGTTATTTTCTTCAGGATCACAGTCAATTTGTTTGTGGTTGAAATTTAAATGGTAGAAATTGTTTAGTACACCGTTTAGTTTAACAGTGGTTGAATTTAAGCTCACACATTATTCCCCAGTTTCCATTTTTTTTTGCCATGGCACGGGGGGGGGGGCAAGTGCCCCCCCTGCTATTTAAACTATACATTTTTCTTGTATATGTAATTTTCTTGGTTACTGATATATTACGCATGTGTACATGGAGTTTTTTCATCGATAACAAGGGTTTTTTA
Source organism: Cheiracanthium punctorium (assembly GCA_038373885.1). Lineage (NCBI taxonomy): Eukaryota > Metazoa > Arthropoda > Arachnida > Araneae > Cheiracanthiidae > Cheiracanthium > Cheiracanthium punctorium. Next base: position 284,729 of record JAWZYV010011907.1, on the reverse strand, counting down.
AAGTCTCCCTAATTTTTTTAAAATCTCCCTAATTTTTTCGAAAATCTCCCTAATTTTCATTCTCCAAGGTTGGCAGCTATGCTACTTTATTATTAGCGTAATTTGACATGCATCATAGCAATATCAAAGGGTAATTTGATTATTTATTTCCGAGAAATCTTACACAGTGGCGCAACGGAGGACCACACAGACAACACGGCTCGAGGGGGCTCCCGACGAGTCAGTGACCCCCAGGAGCTTTAAAATAGTTAAATGTGGTTTTTAGGCATTGAAACCTAATTTTCTAGTATTATATATTCACAAATTTTCTGTTTTCTCTAAATTTAACAGCAAGGGAACCCTTTTTAATCTCCAACCGGGGGCCCCCAAAGGAGCCAGTCCGAGCCTATGGTGGTACCGAATCTTTGTCTCGAAATAAACCTCTCTACAGGCACGGTGATGAAGTATACCCGGGAGGGACAAGTTTGAGAATTTGTGAAAAGCAGTCACTAGAAAAAAATACCAGCTGAAATTTCACTCTCTTCTCAGCCAGATACTATGATAGAACCCGGTTGGATGAGACTTAGCAACAAACGGAAAATGTAAACAAAAGAAAATTATACCAAAGCCAGCAAGTTATGCTTAGCAGAATGATCACTGACTGCCACCTGAACGTCTTACATATGTACAGCTGCGGAAAAAAAAGGCTCACTTGTACTTTTTTCGGCCATCGTTTGTCGTACAGCAAAGTTACAGATACCAATCATTTACGATTGAAGTACACTTTAATTTGCTATGCGTAAAAATTGCATAAAGGGTCATGTACATTTTAAAATTCGCACCAACCTTTTTTTCTCAATAGCAACCCCTAGATTTCCCTTCATATTTCAAAAATTTAGCTCATTTTAACCCCGGATACCAATTTTCGATAAATTTGAACTAAAAATGGGTGAGTTATGAGCTTGCAAAATCCCCCTCCCCATATGTTAAAATATTTTTTTATAATTTAATTCATATCTCATATAATATCGATAATAAGAAGCTGATTTTTATTCGTACTGTTAGAACTAAACGACCCAAACATAATTCACTATTATTATGATTTTTAATAAAATATTAATATGAATTATTAAATTAATATTAAAAAAATTATGAATAGCGACCTAGCAAAATTTCGAGGGATATAGATGCAGATTTCGAAGCAGATGCAGATTTCGAAATTCGAATTAGAAAATGTTTTATTTTATGTTTTGTCCGATTTTTAGCGATTTTTCTTGCGTAATACATAATAACGCCGGTAATTGCACTCGCAAGAAAACGATAGTTACATCATCGTATAGAGGAGAAAATTTTCTTTTAAAAACTGTTTGTTCGGACTGTGTAACATAATTTGCAGATTTTTGGGAATTTTTCAAATAAAATTAAATTTGACGCTGACTTTCGTAAAATATTTTTAAAACTGCTGCATCTTGAATTCTATCTGTCATAACTTTTTTATATTTCGGCAAAAGACGGAGCACACAATTAACCTACTTTTAAAAGAAGAACAGAGGAAAAATATAAATTAGGAGAATTTTTACGAATTTTTAAGTAAAGAAGGATTTTCATTTTCGTAGCACCTGCTTATCAATTTCGGTTTGATATCTTGCGGTTTGGTTGTCATGGATACAGTAACAATGATTAAAATTGCCAGTTGAAAAAAATAAATAAAAACGGGTCCCGCGAGCAGACGATTTCTTGGCTTGGCTCAATTTCCTTTTATAAATACTGGATTTATTTGTGAGAAGAAAAATTAAACTGCATAATCTAGAAAAACAATTTTAAAGTCTTTATAAATAGCGCAGTCTTATCTCTTATCTCTTTTCTTTCTGTAAAGGGTTGCAAGAGAAGGTGGCGTATTTTTAAAACAAAAAAAAAAATGTCCATTTCATGTGTGTCTGAGGTATTTAACGCTAAAAAACAGCATGTCTGAGGAAAAAAGACATTTTGAAAGTGAGAAGTTCACTGCAAACGGTCCATTTTCACTTTTTTGATACCAAATGACGCCGACATAGTTTTGTGTGTGTGTGTGTGTGCGTGTGTGTGTGTGTGAGAGAGAGAGAGAGAGAGTCAGTCAGTCAGTCAGTCATTATATTGCAATGATCTCAGGTTATTACATATATGATGCAAATTTTAAGTCAAGAGTGAAATAATTTTGCTTTTTCTAGATTCCACATCACTGGAATTAATTCGAATTACACATGTGAGGAAATTTTTCGTTTCCTACCGTGCGAAGAACGGGCACGCAGCTAGTCCTAAATATAAATACAGTGAAATTTCTCAGGAGCGATCAACTCTCCGTTCCGCGAAAAATCGGTCGTTAAGAGGGGTGGTCGCTCAAAGAAGTACAAACATTTGATAGACAAGTGGAAAAAATACTATCTAATATTGTTTGTTATGCTATTTATGCAATTGCATACTAATACATATGTAATTATACAAGCATTTTTTTTAAGTTTTAATTTTAATAAAATATTTAGAAATTTCGGATTGTTTCATTCTTTTTTTTTTTTTTTTTTTTCACTCCGAAAATACTTCTCTCTCTCTACTTTATTTTATTTTATTTTTCAACTGCCAATAGTATATAGCCAATAGTATATAGTACAACTGCCAATAGTTATCCTAAAATTCTTCATACATTCTAAATTTGCCATAATAAAATCTATCATTATCCATCAATTCGCTCCTCCAATGGTAAAATCACTTGTTAGACTTCTTTCTTCTCTAAACTACAATTTGTACGTGATGTGCGCGTGTATTTTCACTTGCTGTCGATATTTACAGTAGAGCGACTGGTTTCGAATGTGGTTTTTGTTTACTTTACTTCCGGAAAAATGCTAGAAATTTTTCGGACAAGGAACCAGATCCGATCGTTTATAGAGGACTGCGTGGCTTCTTCTAGATGATCTAATCCTTAGGTACATGTGTAAAAAATCGGTGCCTTAAAAATTTGGTCGTTGGAGGAGGGGGTCGCTTAATAAAGGTGGTTGCTCATAGAAGTTTCATTGTAGATTTTTTAATGATTTTTCTCTTTTAGCCTATAGTTTCAAAGGCAACATTAATGCTCATTAAACTTAGGAGCATTTAGATACATAATATTAACCAAGCCTAACGTATACCCATTTTACCCCACACCACACTAAAACAAATTAAAAAGAAAACTATTTAAAAAAATTCTTTCTTTTTTATGATGAGTTGTTTTGATATTTTCTGCATTGGAATGTTTACCGTGGGGGTGGGGGGAGATGGATTTTTTTTTTTTTTTTTTTTTTTTTTTTTTTTTCTCCCCCGAATTGTATTTGTACGTATACATAAAACTCACCAGTAAAAGTGTAAGTTTGTGCTCTCTTTTATTTCATTTCATCTCTTTTATGTTGTGCTTTCTTTTATTTCTATTTTTTCAACATTGTACTGATATTTATCATTCTAACCGCGGTTGGCGCGCTGCTCAGGCTCAACGTCACCACCCCTTGTCTAATTTTTTTTTTTCCGTTAACGTAGCTACGTGGAATAAAAATTATGATTTTTAAATGGTAAAAATTGAACCTTTTCCCACGAAGAGAAAGGCATCTTTATTCTATTTCTAAATTCTTATTCTAATTATTAAATATACTGATATATAATATGATTTATTGCTAAAAGCATGTGTAATTTCATTAAATGATAAAGATCGTGATTTTTCAGATGGTCAATCTTGATGGTCAGCAATTGTGCCCTGAACTCCCAAATTCTCCACTTACCATCAAAATATAACATTATGTTTCAAACACTATAAAGAGCTGATTTCTACCAAATAATCAATAAATGTCTGATTATTGAATTAAACTATTAAAATTACCTAATTTTTAATTTAATCAATTTACCTTTACATTTTTTTATAAAGTTGCAGTTTATGTAAAAATGTATAAATTTAGTCGTACTTGATAAGATAATAACAAGTGTCAATTTTCTTTCCTACATTTTTTTTTTTTTTTTTAAAGAAATGGGGATAAAAGAAAAAAGGATTTTCGTCCGAAACATCGATATCCTAATGTTACCTCATCTTTTATTCTGGAGTACTTTCAAGGGAGAAAATAATTTAATTCATTTGAAATATTTTATGCATTTAATCTAAGGAATTCTTGAGCAACGTGACTGTGGTGTTCGAAATTTTCACGCAAAGTAGAAGTTTATGCATGTGTAATTTGAGATAAGTATAAATTAGTTACAATTTAAATTATAATCTACAGAAAGTTTTCGTGTTGGAGCCCCCACAAGTACCTGAACTCTGGGCCTCCAACTATACCGGTTGTTTCAAAATAGATATTAACGCGATTCTCTTTTAAACCGCAAGGGATCGAAACATGTTTTCAATTTGAAAAGTTTGTCCAATAAAGAGTAGATTTCAGGTAGGGCAAGATTTTTACTAGGGCTGTATACATATTAAAATATGAAATTCAATTTTTATACGGTCCCTCCTTTCCTATCCTTTATATTTAGAAATGTGTTGCTCTTTTCCTAAAAAGGTAAATTAAAAAAATTCCATGTTTCTTAAGTGGAATAGTTTCCGAGATATATCAATTTGAAAATTTTAGCATTTGTCGCCAAATACTAAAGGGGTGTCTCAAAAGTAAGAAAAATGTAATTACTTTTCAGATAACATTAATTTATGCTAATAGTCACTCGATAGACACAGTTGACTTCTCAAATCCTAATTTAGCTAGAATTTTCCAATAATGCATGATAGGCAGTTTCCAGTTAGTTACTACACTATAGTAACCTACACCATTATTTTGTCATTCTAATTTTGCACTTTAAAATTCTTCTCTAGAAGTGTGACGTAATTAATGGATGCCCCCCTAAAAGACTAAATTATCGCTCTATTTCATAAGCCGAACCGATCCATTCAGGTGAAACTGTACCTGTTAATTTCACACATTTGAACGCCTTTAATTCCCTGCCCTAACGCAACTAAGTAACCACCTCTGTCCACGCCCACACTGTGATTTTCAGAGCCATCTATTGGCATTCGCTCGCCCTACGCGAAAAAAAAAAAGCCAGGTTATGCAGCCTTAAGGAGCAGTGCCAGCTTTGCCAACCAAAAGGTCTATCGTAAGTGGAACATTCAAAACCACTACAAATTTTAAAACTCGCTTAAAGGTAAAACTTCAATCTTACCATAAAATTAATTAAGCTGAGTGATACAAATTAAAAATTATAATGATAAATATTGAGAAATATTTATTAAGAAATGGTTAAGTGATAGTTATTAAAAATTGTTAAGGCACATGATCTAAATGTCTCTGGAAACTAGAAATTAAATAATTGCACTTACCTTCCTGTCACATGGGAATCACATCTCTACATGGAACTTCAGCTGAAATCAGATTAGCATTGACACTAATGAAAAGTCATGTTATCACGGTGCAATTTTTATTTTCTGCTCTTCACACACACAATTATCAAAATACATTCACATACTGAAGGTCGTTCATTTTGCCACATGCTCAAACACATTGCAGAATCTTAATACATCCGCCTTGATAATGGATATATTCGTACAGAAAAACAGATACTAAAAGTTCCACATTACTAAATTAAAAGTAGCTTGATTACAATGTTCATGTACCACTCTGAAGAAAAGTTCACATATATATTTTTTTATCGACAAAGAAAAGAAGAGTTCCATCAGCTCCTTGCCGCACGTGTTTCTCAGAGAGAACAGCCTCCTCGGGTTGCGGAATAGACAGAGGGTGGGACGGTGCGTCTCTCAGTGATTTTTTTCCTCTCTCCCGTGTCTGCTCCTGCTGCCGACGTTGAGAGGAAACTCGGGGAAGCGTTTGAGGCAAGTGTTGTGTTACGCAACACTGTGTTCTTTTGTTCAAATGTTTAACTGAATTCAATAAATCATAAATATTAATATACAGGGTTTCTACCATCATGCAAAGGTAACGAAAGTCACGGAAAAGTAAGAAATGGCAAAAAGGTCAAGAAATGAAGCACTGGGTCACGATTAGCAGCTCAACTACGCTTTTTCCATTTCATTCAAATTCTTAGTTTCTAATTTTTCTGTGTTAAGTTCGTTGAGAGAAATTATTTTATGTATCTTTTCTTAACGTCTTTAATTCGTATTTTGATTTCACAAGTGATTTCGAGAAAGGAAGTTGATTTGTTTAGTCTCATATTAATGGTGTGTGTGGAAAGGGGGGGGGGCATCTGCTGAGTGTCCACTCTTCTCCCTCCCGACCTTTCTATGCCTGAGGAGAGGGGTTGAAACCGCTGTAGCTTCAGGTCTTGAAATATCTCATTAGAGAAACAATCTTTCTCATGCTGAAGAGTAGTCATAAAAATAAATTATTTCCTACTGTGAATGGTGCTTTATGGCGTTTTATAATAAACAACTTGGTTATTGTTTATTTTTCAGATTTTCAAAACACATTCATTCAAACTTACGGCTGGCTGCCCGGAAAGTTCAAAACAAGAGCAGTTCCGGAAGTGTGGGGTAACACCTCCCCCCCCCTGCCCGTCGATGTACTGAAAAGAATCGGAAAAAAATTGATTCAATGACAGGGTGTCCAGCAGTCAGGAAAATATCGAATTTTAAGGTCAGCATCGGTGCCAAATTGATGACAGCTCTGCTATAGAAAAATGTTTGTTGGAGAATGGGGTCAATACAAAATTTGTGTCTGTTTTGCGGCCGCGCCACAAAAATGAAATTGTCGATGATTGTGAGAATGTAAGTCTTTCGTCGACTGCAAGCGCCCCTGGGATGTTCATTTTCACTGTGCTACACATTCAGCAAAAGTCCAATCGGCAGTGCGAAAATGCGCAATGGCAGGGGCATTGAGACTTGTGAATTATTCGATCGGGAAATAAAAAATTTGTGCAAGATGGTCAAATTCTTCCAGCTTGATTACAATGTTCATGTACCACTCTGAAGAAAAGTTCACATATATATTTTTTTATCGACAAAATTATGTAATTACGAGTATTACACAACAATAATTATTAAGATATCTTGGCTCTTTAGAAAATCCCTTGCCGCTACGCATGATAGGAAATACTATTCCCCCCCCCCCCCCCCCCTCCTTTTTTTACTATGTCGTGCACTTGCATTTTTTTCCCCCTTGGCCACGGCTTAGCTAAACTGCGTTCCTGCTACAGATTATTTCCAAACATTATGCATATACAGTGCTGCAACTAGAGATCACGTCGCCCGGGATAAACCTTTGTTTAGATGCTCCATTCTCTCTCTCTTCTTTCCATTTCCATTTTGACGTAGTAGCAAATCACTATGCCTGGGCAAGTGTCCCGTTTCCCCTTCTCTACTTGCAGACTACCATATATATAGAGCGAAAAATTGCGAATGATGCCGAATACTATAAAATTTGAATCTAAAACGGAATATTTTCGGGTCCGAAAATTTGCGTAATTTGTCGGCAAAACTGGATTCCAGTTGTTTTACGATTACGAAATTTAATTTTTTATTTATTTATTTACTTATTTTTTGTTGAAATAAAGCATAATGGCAGACTTACACAACTTTTGTAAAAGTGTAGATTTCATTAAGTGAAAAAATTTGGTAGTTTAAAATACAAATCTCACCACACTTTTAAATTAATATATTTTGAAGTTTTTAAAGAAAATTATGACCCATATTTTGTTTTAAAAAAGAATCTGTTAAAATTTACTGTGAATCAAAGCACCGTAAAATTGCACCTGAAAAGGAATAGAAAAAAAGCCAAGTTGTTTGCTTTTACAAATGTTTTTTTCTCGTAGTCAAAACATCTACTCCTTCGTTTCCATTATTATAGTTCCATTATTTTGCGATTACAAAACTTTAATTTTTTATGTTTTTTGTTGAAATAAAGCATAATGATGGCATTACACAATTTTTTGTAAAAGTATAAATTGTATTAAGTGAAAAAAATGTGGTATTTTAAGATACAATCCCCCACCATTCGGGTATTTTCCACTCATGAGGAAAGAAGTAAAATCATAAGATAAGTTGAATATACTTATTCATACTTTACTAACTTTACGTTTTCATCGTAGTTTACGTTTTTTCCACCAATTTTTATGATTTTACGTAAAACTTCCGTTTTTTTATGCTTTTTATGAATTAATAAAATATGCCCCATATTTCGTTTTAAAATTAAAATCTCTTAAAATTTATTATTAATGAGCTTTTCCCGCAGAATTTCGCAGTTTTGTTTATTTTAAGATTACTGAATTGCCACCCCCATCTCTTATTTAAATTTGAAATAAGAATAAAATTGATTCTTATTTCAAATTTAAATTAATTTTTGACCACTTTAAAAAATGTAAAATAGTAAAGAAAAAATTTCATTGAAGATCCCTGATTCAAATATGAACGAAAATTGTACAGAATGATAGTAATGATAATGAAATTGAAATAAAGGCTGTTTTGATTAGGAAAAATAAAATATTTGTAAAAGCAAACGACTTGGCATGCTTATGTCTTTTTTTAATTGTTCATTTTCAGGTGTAATTTTAGAATACTTTTATGTATTACACAATTGCTTTTTTTCCTTTCCCTAATGTGTTTAAATAAGAAATCTTGTGTCCACTTTGATTTTTTTTTAATTTAAAAAATATATATTAAGTGTGTGGTATGTAAATATTAATATTTTATTCTATTTAAACTATGCAAATAGACAAAACTTATGTCTTTATTTCATGGAAAAACATTAAAATACTGTTTGTACGCTAGTTATGAAATTCATTTAAAATGTCATTTACTTGTTATTTAGCAGAAATTATCAAAAATGATGTCCATCTAATAGTTGTATATTGAACTGACAATAGTTCAATATGTCAATTGCGTGTTATTTTACACCTTGGGAATTTGCAAAAGTTGGCAAGTATGTATCTTCAAAACCTGAGAAAAGTATATCAGTTATCCACCTTCCCTCCTTTAAAAAAAAAAAAAAAAAAAAGTTGTTGGATACAATTTTTTTTTTTTTTCCTTCCTTCATTCCCTTTCCAATTCAGTATTTTGATTATTTTCCATATTTAAAAAAAAAAAAAAACAATTACTTGGATTCTACTTAAAAATTATAATTCTCACTGAAAATATTTTTGCATCCTTTGGTAAATGAATATTTACCCTTAAGTATCTTTGTATTTATATCACTTATCTACACAAATGCATATATTCAGGGGTCGCACTGTCGATCCCCAACGTCGCAAATTGCGATAATAAAATTAGTTTGGCAAAAATATTGACAATTGCATTTCTTAATGATGTCCGGCAAAATCTAATTTGGTGAATGGATTGGCGAAACTTTTTAAAAAGCCAGCACGACCCCTGCATATATTGAATTTTTTTAAATTTAAATTTCTTGATTTTTTAGTGCATCTGAATGTTTGTATGCGAACTTAAAAGCTATCACATCACACTGATTCTGTGATTTTGAAAGGATATAGATTCTGATTAGACTTATTTTACATGGCTAAATGGGGGAAAAGAGAAAGAAAATGGCTGATTTTATTTTAAATTCTTCTTTTTTTAATGCAATTTTTTATATTTGACTGTAAATTATAAATAAGACATTTTTGAGGGCTAATTCAACTCTAAAGGTCAAGTACTCAAACTGTTATTACAGGGTGTACATTGCAAGTGAAGTAATTTAAAATAAATTTTAATCAAGATGCTTTTTATATAAAACTTTAAAGAAATAAATTTGTTTAAATTTTTTTTTAATTTTACTATTGTCAGCAATTAGCTACTTTTTAAAGTATATTACATATTATCATAATCTTTAGGTAATACTTTACATTGTTTTGCTTTATTGAGTTACTCCCACAACTTAATGGTATACAGAAATATTTAATAATATATATTAATATTGTTAAATTTAAAAGTATAATTTTCCTTCATTCTGTCAGCATGATGCAGGGTGCAGAAAATGTTTTTACTCTCAACATTTCCCGCAATCCATTTTTAAATTTCCCCAAATTTTTATGATATGTTTATATACTTGCATAAGTTTTGTATTACCATAGATGTAAAAGATTTGCAAAGTACAAGCTACAAACGCATTTAAAAAATACCAATTGGTCCAAGTTAACAGAAAGCAAACGGCTGATCACCACAGATTGAAAAATAACTCTTTAAAAATCGGAAGGGGGAAAACTCAAAGAATTTTGTAATTCATTGTTAAAATTAAAATAAGTTGTATATTTTTCTGCAAAATTTCCCCCCTGATACTAGATCGCCGAATAGGACATATTCTGCACGATGTATTTTTGATATTAGAAATTCGTATTTGTTATGGTCAAGAAATCAAGCTTACTTTATGTAGTAGACACCTTGTTAAATGAACAAAGTGATTATGTGGCAAAGTATATAGAATCAGAAAATATGTTTTCATAAAACAAGCCCATTTCTTGAAAAACATATCTCATATTTAAAATGTATACTATTTTAAAATATTAAAACAAAAACAGTTGCTTTTTGCTGCTTCATGAAATTTTATATTTTAGCTGTGTTTAACCCCCCCCCCCCCCCCCCCCCACCCACAAAAAAAAAAAAAAAAAAGAGATATTTTTAGTTTAAAAAAGTAAAATATCTTTATGTAGGGTTGCATTTGAAGAAGAACGAGAAGCAATAAAAGAAATATATCAAAAAAGAATTTCAGCGATGGAGAAAATGTATGAAAATATCATTAAAGATTATAACATACAGTTAGAGGAAAATGATTCCAGTACAGATGAAACTTGTGATGATTTTGAAATAAAGCAATTGCAGGTTAGTTGGTTATCCTTTCATAGTTCCTATTCTTAATGATTTATTATGTATGAAAAAAGCAGACCAATTAGTGTAACTTTTGACTCTTTTTGAACTGGGCCTGCAATTATCTAAAGTCATTGTAGAGTGTAGATCAGCAGTCAATAGGTAGTCTAACAGGGTCCTCACCATAGCCAGATAAAAGAAAAACTATCTGCGCTCATAGTCTAAAACTATCTGCAAACTCGTAACAGCTCGTGATAACAGAATACATAGTGCGTATATGAACACTTGTATATGGTCATGTGCACACATCTGATCAATGCGCTTGTGCTAGCTATAGGGACTTAAAAGATATTTCTTTTAGTCACTATAACTATCACAAGTGCATGAAATGTATCTGCACACGGTGTACATGTGTGCACCTGCATTATCTGGCTACGGTCCTCACGATTAATTCTCAAAGCCCCTTGGGCAAGGAGCAGCTTCGATATTCTTTGCGACTGTAGCTATTGTGAAGTATAAAATAATTACTTGCTTACAAAGCACGGTACTTACGTATTAAGCCACCGCATCTACAGATTTGGCAGTTTTTAAGCGCCGCCAATCTACACCTAAAATTTTTGCGACAAATCATAAAATAAAACACTTTAAGTTCAAAACAGTTTCAAAATTCAAAACACTATTTTAAAATCAAAGTAGTCAATCAGATTTCGGTTGAAAATGGGACAATATAGAGTTTAACATAGATTCAAAATAATCTCTATTTTCTTTCACTTGATTCTGTCACCATATGAACTCTGATAAATATGATTCCAAAAGATGTTTTGCTGTCCTCCTATGTCTCTTGTTCCTCCACTTAGCACTGCCCCACATTCTGTCAACTGTTTGTGTATGAACTCCTGTATCAGGATCAATAAAATTGTACTTATGATTAACTTTAGCATGTAGCTTCTATTTCAAGTGACAAGAAACGAACGAACAGTGACAAGAAATGAGTCTTTTGTTTGTCTGCATATACCACCAAACACCCACTGTTTGGGTAATACTTGACAACAATTATTTTTATGTTTAGAAAACAAACTTTCTTCAATTTCCACTATGCAATCTGGTCCACCTATCTTCTTGTTTGGTTTATTCTCCATATCCAAGACACATAATTCACTCAAGTAATTATTCATATCGCTAACAATTTTATCAGATAAATCAAGTTGCTTTTCACAAAATTTAATCGGCGTCAACTCCTCACACCAGCAGTATATCAATCTCAAAGCTGAACAAAATGGACTTCTGTTTCCCTCAAAGCAGTTGTCTTTTCTGTCCCACTTGCTGATCACACTGTCTTAAATTACATTTCCAAAACGTATGTTTACCATAATAAAGTTTCATGTCATGGGAATTGGTACATTTTGGTTTTTTGGTAAAATATTTTGCTCCTGAAAAAATAAAATTGCATCTTGTTCTGTTTTTGGCAATTCCCAAATACGCATTTTCGTAGCACTAAAAAAAAAAATAATAATAAAAATCAGCAAACAACAAGGCAAGAAGCACAGACTTTCATACAAGACAATGATCAAAGCATTGTGAAAGAACTATATAAAATTTACCTGTAAGATGGTGCTGTTAGTCGTACCCATTAATTCTTTGTACTGTGCGTGCGTGTGCTCATAATAGATTGAGGTGGGAGAGCTGCTTACGCTTTGCGTCATCAGAGGGCACCAGATCGCGAATCATTAAAACGGGGTGGAGTATTTTCCTTTGAGAGGCTGCCTGAATTTCGCCGGTTTGTGGCTTTCCGATGATCGTCCTATTAGTGCAACTTCTGCTGCGGTGATGTTAATACGTAAGTACCCAAAACACATTTAATTTTAGCAGGATTTAATATAATGTGGCCAGAGGTATCACGAAAGATCACTCTCTTGGAAGCTGTTACAACTGTCAAAACTCCGACCAAAGAATAATAAAACTAATTGCCCGATTAACACGGTCTAACATTGGAGTCTCAACATTGAAGAAAAAAACTTGAATGTCTACCCAACATGTACACAGGTTCAGATATAAAATTAAAACTTCATTTCTCCCAACAAGACAGACAACAAGTAATCCGAAAACATATTAAAATCACTTACCTGGATAGTGATGCTTTGTTTCCTGAAAAGAGGTGTGCGTGGTTTCGTGGAAAGAAATAAATTAATCTGCATTTTTTGATAATATATTGTCTCACAAAACTCTTTAAGTTAAATTAAAAAGGTACTTTCTTAAAATTTACATATTCCACATAATGCTCACATGTAAATACTACACTAGACATCTATATATATAAAAGAGAATAGTTTGTTTGTTTGTTCTCTATACACGTCCAGACATTTCGACGGATCTGGACCAAATTTGGCACGCTGTCTAAATAGGACAAGAGAAAGCTAATGCCGTAAAAATTAAATTAATCGGATTAATAGTTTTTGAGTTATTTTATGTTTTGTAAGGTTTTTGGCCATTTTTCTCGCATTTTACATTATCGCGAGCTAAATTTCCGTCCGAATACTATATTTTTTATATCATCGGAAACTTCAGAGTTTTCTTTTTCAAATAAAATTTGTTACAAATCGTACTTACATTTTCAGGTAGACTGGTTATTATATTGATGACTGGAAACTGTTTATTTTTTTTACGTTGGTGCATATGCATTAGTGATAAAAGACTACATATTAGAACTCAGATAGGTAGAATCGAAGAAGCCTAGCCACGTCAAATTCTCGGTAACTCGGATCGTTGGCAAGCCCTGTGTTCATTTTTTTTTCTCTTTGCAGCGGGAAATCCCATGTCTTTTTTTATCACTGCAGCAGGAGGATTCTCATTCCAGTCTACCCACGTCCAATTTCCAGTAACCTCTGTACGCCAACAGATGCCATGTTCATTTCTTTTTCGTTGTAGTGGGAAGTCCCATGTCTCTTTTTTATCACTGCAGCGGGAGGATTCACATTCTTTCCCTTTACAATTTCATACTGACGATTGGGCTCTATTTTTTTATGAGTTGCGTAGGTATTAGCGATAAATTACTGTTAGAACACAGACAGGTAGAAGAGGAGAAATCTAGCCACGTCCAGTTCCCGGTAGCCTCTACGCCATCGGGTGCTTTGTTCTTTTTTTTTTTTTTTTTTTTGCAGCGGGAAGACCCATGTCCTTTTTTATCATTGCAGCGGGATGATTCACATTCCAGCCTAGCCAAGTCCAATTCCTGGCAACCTCTGTATTCTATTAGGTGCCGTGTTTTTTTTTTTTTTTTTTTTTTTTTTTTCCCCTTTTTGGTTGCAGCGGGAAATCCAGTGTCCTTTTTTTATCATTCCAGCGGGAGGATTCATTCCTTCCCTTAACAATCTATATTTAAGGTAAATGGCATTTCTCATTCATTGCACGGGTAACGCCGGGCCATGCTGCTAATTAACTATAAAAAAGGTTACTTTTCAGAAGCGTAGCACATTCAATAATACTTCTCTATTAAAAACTTAACCGCATGAAATTCCGCACTTATTCATGCAACAACAAAAACACGTAAGCATTTTCCACACACAGTATTGTTACGCCATCTGTTGGACTTAAAAAAAAACAATTTTTATGAAATGCAAGAGCAATATTAAACAGACAAAATTGAAATCAAAAATAAAAATAAAATACTATATTTCAAAAAGTGGTTTTCGTAACAACAATTTTTAAACCTCTCTCTCTCTTTCTTGGTGGTGCGTCAACCGAGAGTGGGCGAAGGCATTTTGCAAAATCAAAACTCAGATTGCTCACTTCTTGGGTTAGACTTTTCCAGTTTTTAACATTGAGGACTTTCAGATTTTTTTCATTCAATTCACCAGATTCTTGGTCTTCCCCTTTATCGTGCTCCAAAGGGGGTCTAGTGACTAAGATTTTTTTGATGGCTCAGTCATCTTCCATTCTGATCAAGTGTCCTGCCCATTCCAGTCTTTTGATTGAAATAAATTTTATTATGTATGGGTCTTTGTATAGTTTATAGAGTTCCGAACTAGTTCTTCTTCTTCATGTATCATTACACTTTACACCTCCCAGAATACTTCGCAGTATCTTCCTTTCTAAAACTACTATAATTTCCTTATCACTTTCGGTCATTGCCCACGTTTCAGCAGCATAGGTGACAGTGGGCCTTATCTAAGTTTTATATAGCAGTAGTTTTGATTTCCTTTTATTTCTTATAAAAGATTTGTTGAAACGTCTGATGCTATTCTGATTGCTATTAATAAGACTTAATATTTTTCAAATTTAGAATTGAAGCATTTTGGTGTTTATGCTGTAAATGTACTTTTGATGGAAAAAACAAAAGTACTTTCCAGCAGTGTAGCATTCTGTGAAAGATTTTCCAACAAGCAAATACATGAGCAGAACTGTCTGCTAGTGCAAAAGCTAAGAAAATAACTAAGTAAAATGTGCAATGGTAAATTAATATTAATGTATAGAATTTTACTGTACCATATATAGGCCTGCATTTTTTTAGGTATTAATACTTTTATAAATTAATGTACTTAATATTATTTTATTCTCTTAAGTATTAAACTGCTCATCATTTCAAAATTTTCTTTTTAATTTTTTTTTATAAATTTTATTTTTTACCATTTCATTTATTTATTTTATATAATTATGTGTAGTGAATATGCAAATACCTTTCAATTGAATTCATATAAAATATTTACTGAATAGCAGATTGTATTACTAAAAGTTGTTGAGAATGTGGAATGTGATTTTACTGAAACCATGTTGTCATGTCCATACAGTTGTCATCTGTGGTATACATAATATATAGCTACTGGTGATCTTTGTATGATAAAGGATCTTCTTTTTTTTTCTTTTTTAGAATATAAGTGGACCGTTAAATAATGTCAATAATGGAATTAAAAGTGAAATAAAAGGTAATTTTTTTCCGCAACTTTTCTTTAAATCTATGTTATAAGAATGCATGTATTATTTGAATTATTAGAAGAGAAATTGTCTGTTGAAGTTTGTTTGTTTTATTATGTTGACTATTGAAGTTGTATCATCTCTGATGATGATAGGGTATACAGTAGGGTGGATCGAAATTTTTTTTTTTTCAAAATCTTTATCTCCTGAGGTATCAAAAGTTGTATATTAATAAGACGTATGTAAAATTTGAATGTTCTACGACAATGTCTTGGGGTTGTGCATCGAGCTTGAAATTTAGAAATTTTTAAAAAATGTGACTTTTTTAAAAAATCGACCAAAAAATTATTTTCCAAATTATTAGGCTCCCGAGGCGTTAGGAGTTGTATATTTTTATGGATAACACGTATGCAAAATCTGGAGGGTCTAGCACAGTTTCTAGGGATTTCACATTGAGCTTCAAATCTATAAATATCTGAAAATTATGTCTTTTTTGAAAAATTTATGTAGAAAGCAAACTTTATTTGTTAAAAGTATTTTGTTCCTTTTATATGTTAAAAAATGTTCAGAGAAGCTCAGTAAATCACAAAACAATGTTTTTCAGATTATTTAATACAATGCACACATTATGCTGTCGTTTTGTCTTGGGCACAGTTGCAAACTGTGCTCCAGACAACTAGCGCCGGTTTGCCTGCTGAGTGATAGCGATGCACATGCGTTTAAATCAAGCACAATATATTTCGTTGAAACAGGCATTTAGTTTAACATTTTAGATAGATAGACTTTCAGTTTTCTCTCAAAAAAGCTAAAAGGTTTCACTCTATTCAGAAACGATTCTGAATATAGTGAAACTGTCTGACATAGGGCATGGAACAAAATCAGTGTTCTTAGAAGAGCTCGGAGTATCAAAAGAATTACTTTGTACCAAATTACCACCCCAAGAAGACATACTCGTACTTCTATATTACTATTTTTTACTTAAGAAGAAAAGTTTCTGAATAAAGGGCAGGATCCACCGGAAGGAGAAGTAACCTTAGTTGTGGCGATCAAAATACAGGATATTTGGATCAAGGCCAGTATCCCTAGTGTGTCAATCCAAGGAATTCAAGAGATAGTTAGAAAAGGTCATGCTCAAGTTCAGCAGCTAAATGAATCTTATGTTAGAGACGGACATAGGGAATTGTTTATGAAGAAAGTGGGAAAAACTCTCCCTTACTGCGCTATTGAATATCGCACTTGCAAATGTACTGACTTTTCCCGGAGCAGGTGTGGCTCAGAGCTTCACATTCAACAGAATGTGAGGCTCTGAGACATACAGAACGTGTGTCATTAGCAGACGAGAGGGGAGCTAGATATGTGACAGTTGATGGAATTGTAAAGAAGAGAAGTTTAAGGAGAATGAGAGAAAAGTTGAAAGGTTGGAAAGAGAAATTTCGAGATTGGCGGAGAAAGAGGTGAAATTTCCAATATCCAGCATATGTTTCAACTTGAGTCATTGATTTGGAAAGTTGAAATAACGAAAGACTCGAGAAAATGCTGGATGCCTATATACCACCACTTTGGGAGATGGGTCCACAAAGGACAGAGTTAGAATGAAAGTCTTGGTGCTTTCACAAGTCTGCGGCGCAAAGTTATTACGGACTGGTCAATAGGAACTCTGGTATCAACTTTATTTCACAATCTAGAAAGCGGAAGGAATGTAGATGGAGAGAAACCTTCTCAACTGACTCTCGACCTATATAAAGTTAGTGGAAGGTTAAGATGACTCGCAGTGGAAGAAACAGAAGAGGGCTCTAAAATTTTCTTTGGATTGTGTTTTGATAGGAGGAAGAACAAAACCAGATACATATAAAAGTTTGTTGACTGCAAATTACACCCAAGTGTTTGTCACAAAGAACATATCTCGCTGATAATGGAACCTGGTTCAACATGCTTTGGCCATATGTCACGATCTGATTTTAAGAATTTCACTGGAAATTCGGGAGAGTTTGACACGAAATCTATTGGGGGTGGTGGCGAATCATCGAATTCTGGAAATAACAAAGGCATCATCCAAAATCTAGAAGCGCAGTTCTCTAATCGAACTAAATCTCTGCAATGTTGTATTTGCCAACTTCACACCATAGCAAACAGCTTCTCCGAAATTTGCTGTCTATCCACCTATCAGATGATGGTTTCCTACGATCTAAATTATTACACTTGACAAAAATGCCACAATTTAATTTGTAGTTGGACTTTAAATTATTCACTAAAACGCATGCTCCAATAATTGGATGCTTGGGCTGGCATGGGCAGGACTCGGGATCTCAGGCAAATCAACAAGGTGGGTCCTGGCTAATGTAGTTGCGATTGTGGTTGTACTAGAGAAGAGCTGTGAACGTTACTGGCTATTTTTCAACGGGACTAATTCATTAAAAATATAATTTTTGCATTCTACATATTTTTGTCGAAAAACGCAAATTTTTCTGATATTTATATATTTCAAGCTCGATGTGCAATTCCTAGAAATTGTTACAACCCCTTCAGATCTTGCATACATCTTATTCATAACAACATACAACTTCCAAAACCTCGGAAGCCTAATAATTCGGAAAAGAATTTTTTTGGTCGATTTTTTGAAAAAGTCACCAAAAAGGTGATAATGGGCATTAATTCCTTATTTATTAGAGATAAGTGGGCAGTGTAAATTGAAAAAAATGTTCAAAATTAGGTTGGAAATAAGACTCTGGTAAGAAAAATTTCCTCTCGTTAATTAAAAAAAAAAGTTATACTTTTTAAAGTTGCATACGACTCTCATACAAAACAATTCCCAATTATAGGGTATCTACCATCATGCAAAAGTCGCGGAAAAGTCAAGAAATGGGGCAAAGGTCATGAAAGTCAAGAAATTGAACACTAGCTCATGATTAGTGATTCGGCTACAGGCTCTTTACTTTCCGAACATGCACTATATAAGGAAAGTATTGTAATCATGAAAAAATTCGACTTCGAGATTTTAATGTATTTACACGTTTTGAGGTCTTCTGAATTCATTTATGCTGTTTTTACGAGATGCATGTATGTATGTATGTGTGTGTGTGTGTGTGTGTGTGTGTGTGTGAGTGAACACGATAGCTCCTAAACGCATCATTCGATTGAGCTCAAATTGGACATATGTTATAAACCACCGTCGTATTGATTTTGGTGTGTATAGGACTTATAGTTTTCCTACAGGTCTACGACAAAGATTTCTTTTACATTATGGCCTATGGGTGGAAATTCTTGAAAGTGCGCTAGCGTTTAAACGGTACATTCAATTGAGCTCAAATTGGGTATCTATGTTATAAACCTCCATAGTAAGACCGGTATTGATTTTGGTGTGTATAGGAGACTTATAGTTTTTCTACAGGGCTACGACAAAGATTTCTATTACATTATGGCCTATGGAGGGAAATTCTTGAAAGTGCGCTAGCGTTTAAAACGGTACATTCGATTGAGCTCAAATTCGGTATATTTGTTATAAACCACGGTATTGATTTTGATGTGTGTAGGACTTAATAGTTTTTCTACAGGGCTACGACAAAGATTTTTTTTTACATTATAGCATATGGGGAGAAAGTCTTGAAAGTGCGTTAGCGTTTAAATGGTGCATTCGATTGAGTTTCAGTTTGGTATATATGTTTGAATTATTCATCGATTAAAACTTATTTAAATGCTTGGTAGTGATCTTAATCGGAAAGTCGAGTAGAGTCACTCAAGATTTCTTTTTTTTCATTCAAATTCTATGTTTCTAATTTTTAGCACTTAGTCCATTGAGAAAGCATATTTCATTTGTATTTTCTTGGCTTCATTAATTCGTATTTTGATTTCATGAGTGATTTAATGTGAGAAAGGAAGTTGATTTGTTTATTCTCGTATCAACAGTGTGTGTGGGGTCTGCCGAGTATGCTGTCTTCTCCCTTCCGACATGAGGAGCTTTCAGGTTGTAAAATACCTCATTATAGAAACAATCTGCCTTACAGAAGAGAAGTCATAACAATAAATTATTTCCTTCTTTACTGGAGGTAACACCCCCTACCTGCCCGTTGATGTACTTAAAGGAATCAGAAAAAATTGATTCTTTGACAGGGTGTCCAGGAGTCAGGAAATGTACATGAATATTTCACATGGCTGGAAAGACAGGAATTATGCTTGAACTTTAGGAAATCTCTTTCCCCAAAGAAAAACATGGCCAAATTAACGGCAGCTCTGCTGTAGAATATTTTTAGGCGAAGGAAGAGGTGGGATCTGTCAATAGAAGACTTATTGCCTCTTTAGTCGCACACGGTGAGAAATACTTATGCCCCCAATTTGCTTGCCTTAGTTAAAGATGCTTGCAAACACGGCGCCCTGTAAAGGGCATCATAGTTGCCCCAGCCACCGTATAGTCCTCATCTAAGTCCAGCTGACTTTTTCCTGTTTCCAAAGCTCAAGAGAAGTCTGAAAGGACAGCATTTTGAAGGTGTTCCCTCCATCCAATGGGCTGTCACTCAGTCTTTGAAAGAGGTTAGTTACGGTAGCTGACTTTCAAGGAGCCTTTGCTGCATGGAAATCGTGTTGGCAACGGTGTATTTACTCCCATTGAGACTAGAAAAAAATTTAAAATATCTGCCAATCCGATTAATAAATTCTTTTTACAAGACCCAGTCTTATTACTTTATGGACAAACTCTGTATGTTGATAGCTTTTTTATTAAAATTAGATCTCGGGGCAAATCCTTTTCTTAAAAATGAAGATTGTTTTGCCTTTTTAGAATCTGAAGAAAGCTAAAAGAAAACTTGAATTTTAAGATGATATTTAGTTGTGTGTATATATATATTAGGGATCGACCGATACCACATTTTCACCGATGACTGATACCGATACTTTACCTATAAATTCATTTTCAGAAATAGCCGATACCGATATTTTTAAGTTATGGTATTGGCCGATACTGATACTTTACATAATTTAATGTCATTTAAACCTACATCTATATTTTGGGCAGTTTTTGTAACGCAAATGTAGTTCTCTTTAAAATGAATAACAGCATGATGAAATTTGAGCCCAGTAGAAAGCATTAAAAAGAAAAAGCAGTGGATATATTGAAGTGTAAATTTACAGTAGTTCTAATCTCTCTTTTCTATACAATCATGCCGACGAATGGCCGAATTTATGAAAAGCTTAGCACTGGGAAGCATCTTAGTGTGCAAGTTCGGAATTCTTTCTCCTCGCGTGGCTGTCGATCTAGTGGTCTAGAGTTTTGGGCAAGTTTCTCCAGATGTTACGTGAATATGCGTTATACTTGTCTTGGAGTAAAAGAGCAGTGGATTTCAAAAAATACTTTATACTATTTCAGTTAAGTTAAAATTTATTTAAAAAGGAATTCTTGACATAATTGCTCACATATTTGAGCATAAAACAACAATCCAGGAGCAACCGCTCCGTACAAACAGCATGAAGAACTTGGAAGAAAAATGTCCGTACGAAACTCATTGCGCATCACATGTTATACCACAACATAATACATTAACATAAATTTACATACTGCCGACAATGTCGGGGAAGGAAAAAATGAATGCTTAAATAGTTTGCGAACGCACTACGATCCCAAAGAACCGAGTGCAGGAGATGACGCCAAGGTGACGTCATACTTTGACGGCTCAATAACACACACGGCAATTTAGCCGGATAGAGATGCACGCAGCAACACGGCAATGCCGATTGCAAAACATAAACATGCTAACGAAAGCACGCGAACGGGAGACAGAGCGAGACTCAAGTTCTTTTTCCTAACAATTGGCCCGCCTCTCGCTATGTCTTAGCGTTTCCCAGCTTGGGAAAAACTTAATTGAAAAGCATTCATCCTTTTTTTTCACAAAACTTAATTTTTCAAAAAATAACATTCAAAACAATATGCATAAGACACTACAAAAGAGTCCATTTCATATTTAAAAGAATTATTTTTTTTTCTTTACAAACAAAAACTTTCAAGTTTATAACCGATACAGGTTATTGAGAATTCTAATGATGTAAGCATTAGTTCAAAAAATGTGCCAAATATCAAATGATAATCTGGACTTTGAAATTACAGTTTAAATATCTTCGCATGTAATTCTTTTAGATTTTGTTTCGTTAAAGGTTTGGTAAAACTATCAGCTAAATTTTGCTTAGTGTTTACGAATTTAAGTTCGAAAAGATTATCATTTAGCAAATTTCTAACAAAATGGTATTTTATATCTATGTGTTTCGTTCTATGGTTTTCAATTGGAGATTTAGCGAAATTTATTGCAGCTATGTTATCGCACCAAAGCGTTCGGCTATTTATTTTAATTGGAGTTGTAAGTTTATCATTACATTCTTCTAAAATTCTTGTTATCCACATTAATTCTTTACTAGCTTCGGTTAAAGAAATAAATTCACTTTCCATTGATGATAGTGATACTCCCTTTTGTTTAAATGATCTCCAATGTACGGGTGATTTATCTATTAAAACTATTATGCCACCAATAGATACCCTATCATCTCGACATGACGTAAAATCGGCGTCACAAAAACTTTTATTTCTAAGTTACTTATATTTGAAAGGTTTAATTTTAAATTGCGAGTAGCATTAACGTAACCTAAAAGTTTTAAAAGATAGTCCCAATGGGTTTTCCCTGGGTTATTTTGAAATTGTGATAATATGTTTACAGCAAAAGTTATGTCGGGTCTTGTACGACCAGCTAAATAAGATAAACATCCAAGTATGTTTCTGTATGGTAGTTTACTCATTTCAGTTATTTCCTCTTCAGTTTCGGGACATTGCTGTTTCGAGAGAATTACAGCCTTTGCTAAGGGTAAACATGTTGTGGGAGCTTTAAAATTTTGAAATCTTTCCCAAATTTTTCTTATATATTCGTTTTGATGTATAACGAGATTACCCTCCTCTCTTTCGAATTGTACACCTAATAACTTTCTAGTCTCTCCTATTATTTTTACATCAAATTTCCCTTTTATCTTTTCAATTACTTCTGTTATATCGCTATGGGTTTGACTAAGCAACACAATATCGTCAACATGCAATAATAGAATTACTTTACTTTTATATATATAAACACAATTAGTCCATGACAAAGCTTTGAAATTAAGAGTCTGTAGTACCGTATGTATTTCCAAAAACCATTCTCGTGCACTTTGATGCAGTCCATACAGAGCACGTTTTAATAGACATACATGATTAGGTTTTTCTTTATCAACGAAACCTGTGGGCTGATACATATAAATTATTTCGGTGAGAGGAGCATATAAATAAGCATTCTTAATATCTAATTGACAATTTTCCCATTTATAAAAACCTACAAAAATGCAAAAGAAAATTCGAATTATTGTAAAATTTACCACCGGACTAAAAATTTCTTCGTAGGATTCGCCCTTTTGCTGGCGAAAGCCCTGTGCTACCAAACGAGCTTTGAAACTTACAATTTTATTCTTGGAGTCCCTTTTAGTAGTGAAAACCCATCGATTTCCCAATATTTTTGAATTTTCAGGTTTAGGTATTAATTGCCAGACTTCCCTCTCCCTCATTACTTTGATTTCTTCATTCATTGCTTTTAACCAATCCCTGTGTTCGGGAGTTTTTAATGCTTGATTGTAATTTGAGGGTATTTCGATGTCTAGTCATGCAGATGTATGTTGAGTAGTATGGGCTTTCGGGCTAAAATTAAAATCTGACTTATTAAATTCTATTCTATGCGCGTTACAATAATTTTCGATATCCTTAAGAGATTTAAACCTGCCCTTTTTAGAATCTTTAATTTTATAATAAATATCTGTACGTGATCCATCCTTGCGTGGAACTGCCTTGCGAATCCATTCCACCTTACGGGAAGTACCATCATCATCACTACTGACTTCCGATTCCTCCCCACTAGTTTGATTTACTATCTGTTCCGCATCGTCCTCATTAGAGGTTTCATATTCAGAATCTGACTCATCTCTGTCGCATCGAAAAATTACTTTTGTTTTTATAGTTTCGTTTTCTTGTTTGGGGTCCAGTACGCCACCACTTGCGTTCTCATTCGAAAACCGCACATTAATAGTTTCAATCAACTTACGATCCTGAGGGATCCAAATTCGGTACCCACGAGTGTTCATCGCGTACCCTACAAGAATACCTTTCTTCGCTCTACTTTGAAGTTTACTTCTCAGCTGTTTTGGTTGTATTACATATACCGCAGAGCCAAAAGGTCTCAAATGTTTAATTGATGGTTTTCTACCACCGTACAGTTCGAATGGAGTTTCTGATTGCCCTTCACGGCAAATTCTGTTCTTAGTATATGTAAAATAAAGAAGGGCTTCTGCCCAAAATCCGTCACTTAAGCTTGCATCCATCAATAAAGCTTTAACAGCATCCAATGCCGTCAAATTATACCTTTCCGATACGTCGTTCTGTTGAGGTGTATAAGGATTTGTCCTCTCATGCTTTATTCCCATTTTCTCAAGAAAATTTTCAAATTCAGAACCGCAAAACTCCATCCCGCAATCCGTTCTAACATTTAAAATTTTGAGATTAAGAAAACGTTCAGCTCGAACTTGATATCTTTTAAAAGCGTTGAAAGTTTCGTTTTTATTTTTTAATGGAAAAACTGTTACTTTCCTTGAAAAGTCGTCAGTAATAGTTAAAAAATATCTGTGCCCTTCACGTGATGGCTGGGGGAGGGGGCCGCAAAGGTCCATATGTAATAACTCTAATGGTCTTTTCGATCTAATTTTTAATAAAGGTTTATGAGATACTCTTTTGCTTTTGGACAATTTACAGGGTTCACATGATAGCTCAGTGTGCTTCAATTCAGGTAAACCCAGAACACAATTTTTCTTGCTAGTTTCCACTATTTGTTTGAAGTTAATATGGGCAAATTTTCTACGCCAAAAATTTGGATCACTACCTTTTATAACTAAAGCTTCAGGTTTATTTTTAAAGTATGGATATTTTGGATAAATAAAATAGAGTCCGTTTTTTAAATAAGATGCAAATTGAAATTTCCCTTTATTATCTCTTACTACTATTTTTCCTTTTCCCCCTTCAAAAGTAAAACCCGCCAAATCTAACTCACAACCAGATATTATAGTCCTCCTAAGTTGGGGAGAATACAGCACATTTTTTAACACAACATCTCGAAGAGACTTATTTACAGAAAATCTGACTTCTCCTTTTCCTTCAACAGGAAATGAAATTCCATCTACTGCAACGGTCATAGTAGTATTATTTATTGGTTCAAACTTAGTAAAAAGTTCTCTATTACAAGAAAAATGGGTACTTGCCCCTGTGTCAAAAATCCAGTCCATTTTACTGGAAGTTAAGTTTTCTACATTATTACTAATTTCTACAAGACTATTTGTAGAATTCTTGAAATTTTTATTTTTGAAATTTTTTCGTTGTTGGGGTAATTTTACTCTACATTTTGCCATTAAATGACCGGTTTTTCCACATCTGAAACATTTACGCTTTTCCTTTTGATTAAAATTATTTTTAGAATTATCATTTATATTTATATTTTTACTAGAAACAGCATTATAAGTTTCGACACAATCATCCTGCTGACTTTGTTTTAGTCTCGCCTCTTCGGCAATGAGCTCTGTTAATATTTTAGAAGGTTTAAAATTTTCATCTTCCCAGCGGTAAATTGCTTGAACAATAGACAAAAATTCGGGAGGAAGCTTTCTAATTAATTGGAAAGCATGATGCCATTCATCTGGTTTCTTCCCGGCATCCTCCAGTTGATTTACTATATTCTGGAGACGAGCTCCAAAAAGACCTATTTCTTCCCCAGGCTCAATATGACATTGGAAAAATAAATCGGTTAAACCAATAATTCGTGTCCTTGAATCGGGACGAAAATGACTTTTTAAAATCTCCCATGCTTCTTTAGGATCATCCACATCACAAATTAAATTCTTATATTCATCACTCAAATTCAAATAAATAATACTAAAAGCCTTATTTTTATGGGTTTTAAATGACCTTACCTCCGCAGGGTCAGGAGCCTTTTCATCAACTGCTGCAGGCGCCGTTTCTTTGCCACAGACGATTTCCCAAGCATCTTTATGCATTAATAAAACCTTCACGTTACGAGACCAGGTGTCGTAGTTGTCTGCTTTCAAAGCATCTATTTTTATTTGAATTTCCATAATTAAAATGTCCCAAAGTTCAAAAATAGTCCCCAATTAAACACTTAATGTACACCGAAGAGTCAGTATTCAGCAAAAAACTTGAAATACTGGAACCACAGCTGGGAAGAAGGCCACCATCTTTAAGATTAGTACAGCACCAGAAAAGGACGGGAAACGCTAAACTTGAAAAGTAAAAGTCAACGGGCTTGAAAACACTCAACGAAAAGCTAGTCACAGGCAAAGACGATTAAACACCACCAGGGAGGGATACTCAGACATCAGCTCGAAGCAATAACTGACGAGTCGCAGATTCATGAAATGCACTACAACCACTGAAGTGAAGAAGGCCCGCCATTTTAAGCGTCAGCTCTGCAAAAACCACCTTGAAAAATCACAGCAATTGGTTCAGACCAGGTATCGAGGACTTGTTGCGACATCAGCATGTCTTTTTAAAAGAATTTTTAAACTACATTAATACTGGAACTAAACAAACAGGTAGGGCATGTCCGGGGCCCATAACCCGTGTCTTGCAGAGTAAAAGAGCAGTGGATTTCAAAAAATACTTTATACTATTTCAGTTAAGTTAAAATTTATTTAAAAAGGAATTCTTGACATAATTGCTCACATATTTGAGCATAAAACAACAATCCAGGAGCAACCGCTCCGTACAAACAGCATGAAGAACTTGGAAGAAAAATGTCCGTACGAAACTTATTGCGCATCACATGTTATACCACAACATAATACATTAACATAAATTTACTTACTGCCGACAATGTCGGGGAAGGAAAAAATGAATGCTTAAATAGTTTGCGAACGCACTACGATCCCAAAGAACCGAGTGCAGGAGATGACGCCAAGGTGACGTCATACTTTGACGGCTCAATAACACACACGGCAATTTAGCCGGATAGAGATGCACGCAGCAACACGGCAATGCCGATTGCAAAACATAAACATGCTAACGAAAGTACGCGAACGGGAGACAGAGCGAGACTCAAGTTCTTTTTCCTAACAATACTCCCTTAAAAAGTCCTTCGCCCAAGGCCCCCCCCCCTATAGGTAGATGCCCCTCATTTAGACAGAACACAAACTGGTGGGTGGGGTAGTTAAAGGGATATATTAATAAGGGTGAGGCGTCCACCTCAGTTTAAGAATCCTGAAGAGGCCGATCACGGTTATTCAGTTTACAAACGCTAAGCAGACTTGCGGTTATTCGGTTTATCAATACTCAGGAAGCCAACCCAGCCTGTAGCCGAAACTCAATGGTTTCTGCCGTTTTTGGTTACCTGACAAGATGTAAATGCACTTCAATGACTAACTGCAGTATATAAGGTGAAACACCGGCATGGCAGCTTCTGCTCTTTCTTACTTTGTTATGTAAGATCTGGTAAGTTATGTTAGATCTGGCAGTAAATCAAAAGAAACTAACAAACAGTTTTGTTGGTACCATTTCAAATTTGCGGAAAAGGCAAAAAATGTGTGAAACCTTGCTCATTTAATTTTAACTAATAGGCCCCTCCGTTTCGGCGACGATGGGAGATAGCGAGCACGCTAGTCGCCTTATAGTGTTTGACAGATGATCCGGTTTGAGTTTCTTCACAGATACTGGCGATGCGGTTTCTGTTTTGCCAAGAAATAGCAGGATGCACAAAACACCTAAAGAGTGCATATTATATGCTGCTAACGGCACTAAAATACACACCTATGGTTTTAAAAATCTATTTTTGGATTTGGGGTTTGTTCCTGTAAGTGTCGACAATCCAAGTTAAATTTAGAAGTGTCAACACCCGGGAAACAAAATTTGTGTTAAGTAGTAGATTGCCACGATTGAAGAGTGTTATGGAGACAAGAATAGCAACTGAGTTATTTGATGACATCAACTTTTATTTATCACAGCTTGGCACAGAAATATATCACAGTCTATAGACTTCGTAAGTACTGGCAAAAGGATTTAAAGATTGCTTAATCTAGCTATTTAATTATCAATGCTAACTTGCTGATTTACCTTGAAGAAAACATGCTGACCGAAAAAACTTTCAATCTTCAAAAGGATATAAAATTACGGTGAAAATACTAAGTTTGATGTGACAGCAGGGGTTTGTACTTTAAAAGAAATTCTAACTTTTTACTTTACTTTAAAACAGGTTAAAATTAGAAACATCTAATATTGATTAAAAACGAACTATCATTTAAAGATTAATTAAAAGCATATTTGGATGGCTGAATAAAATAACTTATCTTGAACTAAAGAGCATTCTCGCTGGCTCATACGGCTACATCGTCACAACTTCCTGCTTACCCGCTTCGGTCTGCGGTTTCAGCTGTGTCTGCTGTCTATCTGCTTCAATGACGGCGAAAGCTCCTCCTTTTATTTATGAACGTCTCCATCTCATTACTGAGTTGTTCCCCGGTTGCTCGTTTGAACGGCGTTTACTGGGCTTCTAGAGCACGCCAGTGATTGAGTGAACAGCTTTTAGCAGCTTACTGCGTCAACCAACCACTACACTCACACAAGATGGCGGCTGTTTACAAATCGGAGATTTGTGCCGTGCGTCTTGAACGTATATTGGCGTAAGTAAAAGTTCTAAACAAGATTTAAATTTAATAAAAACTTATTCACTTAAATCAGGGTGTCTACCATCATGCAAAGGTCACGAAAGTCACGGAAAAGTCAAGAAATGGGAAAAAGGTCACGAAAGTCAAGAAAAGGTCAAGAAATGAAGCACTAGGTCACGATTTGCGACTCAACTACGCTTTTTCCATTTCATTCAAATTCTCAGTTTCTAATTTTGTGTGACAGACAAAACTTAACAGTTTTTCATGTGTTTATTTTATAGGAAAACATTAAAATACTGTTCGTTTGCTATTTATAAAATTCCTTTAAAATGTCATTTACAAGTTATTTAGCAGAAATCATCAAAAATGATGTCTGCCAAATAGTTGTATAGTGAACTGACAATAGTTCAATATGTCAAGTGCGTGTTGTTTTACACCTTGGGAATTTCAAAAGTTGGCAAGTATGTGTTTTCAAACCTGAGAAAAGTATATCAGTTATCCACCTTCTCGCCTAAAAAAAAAAAGTTAAAATTAAGATTATTTAAGAGTAATTTTTTTTCTCCCTTCATTCCCTGTCAAATTCAGTGTTTTGATTATTTTCCGCATTTTCTTTTTTAAAAACAATAACTTGGATTCCACTTAAAATTATAATTATCGCTGATCCCCATGTTTCATAGCTAATAACTTCAATTTCCCAAAAGTTTTATGACATATTATAGACTTTCATAAGTTCTGTGTTACCATAGATCTAAAAAGATTTACAATGTACAAGCTACATACATGTTTACAAAATAGCAATTTGTCCAAGTTAACTGAAAGCAAACGGCTGATCAGTGAAAAAGTTGGGGGAAAAAAAGACGCTTTAAAAATGGGCAGGGAAAAGAAAAACTTGAAGAATTTTGTAATTCATTGTTAAAATCAAAATCAGCTATATATTTTTCTGCAAAATTTCCACCAATCCTAGAACGCCGGATAGAACATATTCTGCATCCCTGCCACAATGTATTTTTAGAGTTTCGTATATTAGAGTTTTGTATTTGTTATGGTCAAGAAAAGGTCAAGAAAAAGTCAAGAAAAGGTCAAGAAATCAAGCTTACTTTTTGTGGTAGACACCCTGTAAATTCATTTGACTTTTAATTAATTTATTTGCATTAGGGAATTTATTAAACTGCTTTTATGCTGTTAAAACTTTATTTGAACCTTTTTGTTGCAGCCTTTAAAGTTGGATCATGTCATAATTCAGGTAAGTTAAAAAAGTTAAATAAACATAAGAGTTGGGAAATATATTGTTCACAAATAGCCATTTGTAACAGGGTTACGCCGAGAGTTTCCTTGGACCTTTTTGATCGCTGAGGTTACTCGGCCGATCTTAGGAGCCGATTTTCTTGGAAACTACAGAATTTTAGTCGATATAACAAAATTGTACCTTATGAGACCCCCTCACCGCTGTTTTAACTAAAGCACCCGCTAGTAATGTAAATTCCGTGAGTTTGCAAACAGTACTAAGTATCATGAACTTTTGTCTACTTTCCCTAGCATCACAAACCCTGCATCCTTAAAAAATGTAAAGAAAAAGCACAATGTTTTACATTATATTATAACAAAAGGTGAACCAGTTTTCGAAGCCTCGTAGGTTATCGCCTGAAAAGCTTAAAATTGCTAAGCGCGAAATTTCTAAACTTACGGACGAGGGAATATTAAGGCCGTCAACTAGTCCTTGGGCAAGCCCTATTCACCTAGTACCAAAAAAGAATGGTGAATGGTGAGTTTGCGGAGATTTACGTAGGCTTAATGCATGACTATTCCTGACAAGTACCTCATTCCCCACATAACGGATTTTACACATGCCTTGCATGGTAAACGAATTCTTTCATATTTAGATTTAATTAAAGCGTATCATCAAATCCCTTTAGATAAGGATTCAATTCCAAAATCAGCTTTGATAACACCTTTTGGACTATATGAACATAAATTTATGTGCATGGGTTTATCTAATGCAGCACAAAGATTTATTGACGAAGTAGTTCGCGATTTAGATTTCTGTTTTGCCTACATGGATGATGTACTAGTTGCATCAGAATCTGAAGA
This sequence comes from Cheiracanthium punctorium, assembly GCA_038373885.1. Classification (NCBI taxonomy): domain Eukaryota; kingdom Metazoa; phylum Arthropoda; class Arachnida; order Araneae; family Cheiracanthiidae; genus Cheiracanthium; species Cheiracanthium punctorium. The sequence goes on along the minus strand of JAWZYV010011907.1, from coordinate 254,269 downwards.
TCAACACTTAAAAGATCTAGAAACGGTGTTTAAACGTTTAGAGGATTACGGTGTTGTACTTAATGTAGAAAAATGTATTTTGGGCCATACTGAAGTAAAATTCTTAGGACACAGTGTTTCTAGTACAGGTTTATCTCCTTTACCTGAGAAAATAGAAACTTTACAAAAATATCCTTTCCAGATACAGTTCAGGAATTAAGCGGATTCTTGGCCAAGCTGAATTTTTATCACAGATTCTTAAAAAATGCTGCTGCTTTACAAGCCCCATTATATGATCTTTGTAAAGGATCAAAGAAAAATGATCGCTCAAAATTTGATTGGTTGATGACCTTAAGCGAACGTTTTCGGACTGTAAAGAGTTAATAACAAATGCAACAATGCTTGCTTTCCCCAATCCTGATGCTGAACTAAGTTTAATGGTTGACGCATCGGATTCGGCTACTGGATCGGTGTTACAACAAACACATGGTCTGTGTCAAATGAATGCTGTAAAATTAGAAACTTTCTTCAAATATGACAAAATATCTCAAAGCCAGAAAAAATTTGTTTTATGGAGAATATTTCTAATGTTATTTAAGCCTTAGAGCTAGCTTTCTGATTAAGGAATTCATTATATGGAGAAATTCGTTGTAGGAAGATTTTATAGGGAGAGTCTACTGTATTTTGTGTAGTTATATTTGAAGTCAATATGTACACGTATTTTCAATGAATTCCTTACTGAAGATTAACAAGAATGGCAGGTGTATTTACTATGTCCAAAAGTTGGCCAAACTACTAACATACTGTAAAACTACATCATTTTTCACCTCCTCCATCAAACCATCTTCCCAGATGTTTTACACATCCTGAATTTGCTTGATTCTGAACTTTTGTAAAAGCATTTTAAAACATCCAATTATCTTTGCAAGTTTCATAAAATTTTAAAAAGATTTATTTCAAATTTAGCATATTTAAAACATTTTAGAGCATTATTTTTATGTTCAAAATGTATAGGAAATTTAGGATGGACACTAATCTTGCTTATGTTACAAAAGATATATTAGCATTTCTCTTTTTGGCATTGTAATAATTTCTATTTATTTAATTTAGAATTGGAATTTTATAAGAAGAAGTTTGAAGATACTCAATTAGAACTACGAAATACTATGAAAATTAATGATGATCTGAAAAAGGAACTTGATGCATTCAAGATTGATTGTGTTGCTTATAAAACAGACAATGACAATCTGTTAAAGGAAAAATTAGCTATAGAAGATGATGTAAAATTATTGACTGAAGATTTAGGTAATTTTTTTTTAAAAATAAATATTAAACTACAGTTATTCTTTTATATATACTTGGCGATTCAAAGTAGATGCTAAAGCAATTACCTTTTAAACTGTAAGTGATCGAAACATATTTCCAATTACATAAGTTAGTTAAATAAAGATAACTTTTACAAATGGATTTTTTTAACTTTTACTAAGGGCTGTATACATATTAAAATACAAAATTCAATTTTTATAGTCTCTCCTTTTCTGTCACTTATATTTAGAAAAATGTTAGTCTTTGTCAAAGAAGGTAAATTAAAAAATCCCCTGTCTCTTAGTGGAATAGTTTTTCTGAGATATTGCAATTTGAAAATTTTGGCATTTGTCGCCAAACACAAAGGAGATGTCTCAAAAGTGATAAAAGTATAATTACTTTTCAAATGAACTTAATTTATGTTAATAGCCATGCAATAGACATAGTTGAATTCTCAAATCCTAATTTATTTGGAATTTTCCAATTATGCATGTGTGGCATTTTCTAGTGAAAGTTACCACACCATTGTTTTGTCATTCTCTAATACACTTTAAAATTCCTTCTCTAAAAGTGTGATGTAATTACTGAACCCCCCTCTTTATTCGGCTCTGAAAGAAATATATTATTAAAGGCATGATTATAAAGACTAAAAATTGAAAGAATAAAATGTGACTTTTTTTTTTTAAGTAAAACTTCTTTAGGCGCAACTAGAGAGTGACTCAGATATTTTTTCTGACGGAAGTAACGCTCACGTGGTTTTGGAGAAGCGGAAGCTGCCTGCGATTGAACCCGACCAGCAGGCGAAAACTACGGTTTAAGAACACGGTGATAGAAAAATATGAAGAAATGGAACCTGCAATCGAGCCAAACTAGCAGACGAAAACTTCATTTCAAGAGTACGGAAACAGAATAATACTTCTAACAAAACCAGCAGAGGAAAACAAAGGTTTAAGAACACTGTCATAGAAAAACGCAATAATAGACCCTATGTGCATTCGATACCAACCAACAGAAGAAAACACCAGTTTAAGAACACAGTTAAAGAAAAATACCACAACATAGACATTCTCTCGATTCAAATCCTACGGAAAAACATTTTAAGAAAACAGTGAAAGAATAATAGTTCAACACGGACACTTCCTGGATGCTAACCTAAGGTGACCATATTTCTAAATAGTATTTTGGGGACAAATCAAGCATTGTCCTGGAATCCAAGGATAACTTGGGGACACTAGAAAATAAATTTGGGGACTTATTCGAGGACACAACATATTACCATGCTAATAGCTCTTTATATCAATTGTGTATTCTTATTTCTAATAAAGTAATGGAAGTATTTATAAATATTTATTTAAACCAGAAATACGAAAGGAAAACCATGTTGAAATATTGCAATTTATTCATAATTTAATACTTGGCACAGTATTTGTATTTTTCAGAAGACATTGCTTTTTACATTGGCTCGTTTTGTGATTATTTTTCATGAAACCTTTTACACCCTCTAAAAAAAGTATTCAAATGCAAGAAAAATTTCGTACTTCAATTTCATATTTAAAGCATGGTTGTTCCTGAAAAGTGATTAATCATTAACAAAACTGAAATGGGAAATTTTACTCATAGTCAAATACTTTATTGAATGTCTGTACACGTTACACATACAATGACAACAAACGTTTTCAGAGATCGAATTTCATTGTTTCTCTGAGTAGAAGGCACTTTTAGTTGTTTTATTTTTCTTATTTCTTCAATTTTTTCTGAAAGAAATAAACTAAACGGAAACTTTCAGGGGAAAAAAGTACAAATCTTTAAATTTGGGGACTTTTCGCATTCCCAGAAGTCAAGGTATTTTTAGGGTCAAAGTAAAAAAAAAATCTATATTTGGGGGCTGTCCTCGAATTTCGAAGACATATGGTCTCCTTTATGCTACTGCGACATCCAGACGGGACTACGGTTTAAGAACACGGGTATGTAACACCACAAAGAAACAAACACTGGCTGCAAACGGTTTAAGAACAGAATAAAAGAATAACAAATGGACACTCTGTGGATTCTAACCCAACCTCAAGACGGAGGCGGTTTAACATGGGGATTGAACATCACGAAGAAACAGACCCTGGCTGCAATCAATCCTAAACAATAAACAGAACCTGCAGTTTAAAAACACAGATGCAGAATAATAATTTCAAACCTATCAACAGACAAAATCAACGCTTAAGAACTCTGTGATAGAAAAACACGCAAAAAAAAAATGTACACTACCTGCTTCGAACCCAACAAACAGAGGAAAACATCAGTTAAAGAACACAGTTAAAGTATAATACTAGACTATGGACATTCTGCCCATTCAAACCCAACCTCCAGATGGAACAATGGCATAAGAAAACTGTTAAAGAATAATACTACAACATGGACACTTCCTGGATTCTAACCCAATTTCCAGACGGAACGGTTTAAGAACACAGGTATGGAACACCACAAAGAAACAAACCCCGGCTGCAAACGATTTAAGAACACAGTTAAAGGATAATACATGGACACTCCCTGGATTCTAACCCAACCTCCAGACGGTACAACGGTTTAAGAACACTGGGATGGCTCGTAAGGGCCTCCAATATCACACCACAAAGAAAATGAATCTGGCTGTAACTGAATCCAACGTCAAAGAAGTTTTACTTCAATCGGGCTTAAAGATTACACGCACACACTTTTTTTTTTAGTAAGTAAAATTGTGATGTTTTACAAAATTTGTCATTTGAATTGTTGTTTTTTAAGGTATATATGCATAACATAAATGAGGGATGATGAAAAAAAAAAAAAAAATGTACAAAACAAATATGTGTTTTGCCCCAACTACAAAGAGCAAATGGATCAGTAAAAGTACAATTAGGTGATGCACAAGTAAATGGCCCTTTTGTATGAAATGCCAACTGTACTGGATTGTCAAAATGTCCTGGATGCAAATGAATATAGGAACAAGCATACCATAAATATTTCCACATAATAAAAACATATAAAACATTATTTAATACGGCGGATTAATTAGTTAAAGTTTTTTATTTGGGAATACCTTATTCCCCCGTACACAATATATATTTCGGTTACACACATAACCATTATCAGTTGTTTCTGGATCGACGAAATAGTGACGACAGATGGCAGCATCAACGAGGCGCTTCATACAATCGACCGATCATGGGATGACGTCATTCATCGAAATTTCCAGAAGAAGAGGGAAGAGATAAAAGAGGAAGCCGCCATTAGTGTGAGATCCAGAAACAACTGATGATGGTTATGTGTGTAACCGAAATATATATTGTTTATGGGGGAATAAGGTATTCCCAAATAAAAACTTTAACTATTTCCACATATTTCTATAATGGGGCGAACTTAATTGGTTATGTATTATAGCTTGCAATTTTAAAATATTATCACGCTTTAATAAATTTATTTGAAATTGTTTCATTAACACAATGTCAGAAAACTGTCGCACGTAATTTTTCCATACGCTCAAACCGTATCTATCTAAAGGTTGCATTAAAGGGGTAGTATTTGGTGGCATATCCAGTATATGCACTTTTTCATCTGGAGGAGTAATTGCTTCTATTAATTCTGAATTCTTATTTGTTTCCCATGTAACAAGAAGTGTTTCGTCGGATGTTTATTTTAAATATACTTCAGAAAACCATTCGGCAAATTCTTTTCATCCATCTTTCCAGATTTAGAAGCCATCGTATAAAGGTTACTTAATTGAAACATCTTATTCTTGACATTTACACTGAATTTCCCAGATTTTTCGAGATATACAATAAGTAAGGGCGATAACAATCTATCGCTTTTACTTATAATCAGCATTATCATGTTAGAATGTGTCATTGCATTTTGTGATTGAATCTCACTTTGACTTCCTTAGATCCTCTGTATTCCAGGGTTCATCTGGAATGAATTTCTAAATTAAAACCTGACTGATGTGCATTAAAAATTTTATTATATTTTAGCAACAAATCTTTTATTAAAACATTTACGAACGCCTGCTCTGAATTTTCAATGATTTCCTTTGGCCGCAAGTTTTTCTGCAAAACAAATTTTGTAACTTTCCTGCTCACAATCTGATACTTTCTTCAAAATTTGTACAACCATCCTTCAGATGCGTGGGATTTCAGTGTTAATTCCAATGCCTTTTCTGAAACCCAAGTTTGTAAATCACATTCATGTACATTTTTCTGTAATTTTCTTTCATTTCGGATCTGTTTAAACGTATATTTTTTAATTTGATTTAGTTTATATTGATTATTGCCCTTCTTCTGAACTTGCTTTTCCGACAGATATAATTGTCTTTTATTTGTAATAAATGTAAAATTATTTTGAACACTCTGTAAACTGTGGGATTTTGCCACTTTTGTACCCTGCCAGTATTTTACTGCAGGTTCCTTATCTTTCCACGAAATAAATTGCTTATTTTGCATGATGTCCTCACCGGACGTGAAGTGAATGCTTTCGTCCTCTAAACTGGAAAATATTGGATCTTCAGGGGTATTGAACAATAAGCATTGCTCATTACTCATTTGCTCTGTTACATTTACTTTCTGATAATTTTGCAGACTTTCAACAATTTGATTTTTCAGACTTATTTCTTCGTCTGTGTATGCAGACAATGTCATGTTTTTCGAAGAAATTCCTTGTTAAGCATAAAAACAACATTGAATATATTTATTGTTTGCTCCATAGTATCATTACGTGAATAAAAAGAATAAAATTTCGACTTCTGTCAATTCCCTTTTATTTTTCAAAATTTATGTGAATACACATTAAAGTTAGAGCCCCTTAAAACGTCCTCTGACCAAGGCCCATCCTGTAGGCAGATGCCCCCTTGTGTGGGCTTGCCAAAACTTAAGCTCAAACTTTTTTTCAAAGTTGCGATTGGTTAGTCATAAAAAATTCTAATCCATTTTTTTAATCGTAGAATATTCAAGGTCCCAAAATCATCTAACACTGTTTTCATGGGTGCCAATAAGGGGAGGGTGGGGAGGTAGGGCACTTGTCCCCCCTCCCCTCCCCCCAAACCCCTTTAGATTTAGTATATTGTCTTATGCTATAAACAAAAGTGCATCGCAAAGAAAAAGAGAACTCAAATTGTTTCATGGTGAAATTTTCCTCCCTCCTTTTTTAATCCTGCTATTAAAGTAAATTTACTATTTAAGTTTTTTAATTTATAATTTTATCCATTTTTTCTTAAATGAAACTGAAGGATAGTATGTTTATTTCCTTAGTATGGATAGTATGGAAAGTAAAGTCCTTTAGCAGGGTGTCTACCGCTCCAGAAAGTTTGGAAAATGGGTCCGGAAAGTCTGGAAAAAAACGGGAAATTGGATAATGGGTCCGGAAAATTAACCAAAAGAATCAATTTTATTTTTTCGTGTACTTTTTTTTAATACACCCTTTCTCTCTAATTGTCAGACTCGAAACCGAAAGCAACTGCAATGCATTTTTCGGACCGCGAAAGCATCAAGCAAGCAATGTGTTTGTATAAGGAGGGAAAAATGAGGGCTCAACCATCTTGACGGGAGGGTAAAAGACAAAATAGCTTACTTTGTAACTTATGGTTTAGGACCGTATTTCCAAGCAGTTAGTTAATTCTATCAGAAAGTGCGACTACTTCTGTTTCTCAATGGATGAAAGCCTAATCCTCTATACTTCAGTTAAAATTGATTTCAAGAAGTTGTACAAAATATGCAAATATAAAGACAAGGGAGGGGGCATTGTGTAATTTCCCAAAGTAAATTGCAGTGGTCAGGAATTTTTTTTCCGGGACCTCCCAAAAGTCAGGAAAAAGTCCGGAAATTGACTTTCACAAATTTGGTAGATACCCTGTTTAGTAATAACTAAAGGATAGTATGTTTATTTTCCTTCCCAATATTTTCCTTGCAAAAATAAATCCTGCAAAAATGCTACTATTTGGCACCTAAAATTAAGAAAATAGATACTAAACTGGCAACTTTTTTATGTTGGTAAGGCTACTTGTAATACAATTTTCACCTCCAGACATTGGTGGACACCCTGCGATTATATATCTATATATATAAAAGAGGAAAGTTAGGTTAAAAATATTATAAAAGCCTTTAAAACTCCGTTAAAATATTAAAAAGTTAAAATCAACACACCATTTAGCATTTTCGGCAGCCTATCCTGCTGCTATCTTCAGAACTGACGAGTCTCCTCACAGCTTCAGCACATCATACCATGCTCCATCGACCTGCGCATGGGTCATATCGTTTACACCAGGGTTTAAGCTGGGCCAGAAAATGCTGTAGCAAAAGTGCTAAAATGTAGAAAAAAGCTGTAGCAAAATGTTTAAAAGAAAATTAGCTGCTTATAAATTAATGTAACACCAATTGATATTAAATTCTCTTCTACTTACACTTCGAATGCAAAAAAGAACTTATTATTTTAGAAATATTAACATATTGAAAAACTTTTTATGAGACACAAAGTCATCACAAGCAAAAATGACAAACAAGAAAAATGTTATTAACAATTTATTAAAAATGATTTCTTAGAATGGGGCACTTGTGCTTTGAGGTTGTGCGGTATTTTTTAAACTTTGAAATTCTTCTTTGTTTCCTATTGGGCCACCATTTAAATGCCAGCTGGAAATCAAACTGTGCTCTTTCAGGACCTTCAATGTTAATCATTAGTGCATTATTAACGTTATTGAGTGAAATACTGCTTCTTATATTAGACTAGCAGTCCCGCACGCCGTTGCCCGTGAACCCCTTAAATTATACGATTTACAAAATCTGACATGTAAACTGCAACTCCAGATTAGTACTCTAGGCCGCAATTGTATAACAGAATGTACAGATAATGGTTCCAGAGTTTCAGGTACGTACTTACAAACGCACCACTAAAGACAACTCACTGCCGTGGCCGTCACTTATTTCCCCCAGAAATATCGTGTAATTTGCATTAAGATTGCTGGAGTTATTAAATATTTCATCCAATTAAGCAAATTATCTTGTAAAATCCACAATTTTCGATTTAAATTTCTTAAAATTAGGAAATGTTAGGTCATTAAACGTATTAAATACCATAAAAAGTACCATAAAAAATTTCATGAAAAGGTCCCATTAGGAAAAACGCGCCAAATGACAGAAAAATCGTCAAACTTGGTGAGTTTTGGCAAAATATCGCCAAAATTGGCGACAAAAATAAGTCCCCAAAAATTAGGTTTTCGAAGACCTACGACCCATAGAACCCGAGATTTCCAGAACATTCCATATTGATGCAACAAAAAGCAAAATTTAACTATTTAACGCGTAGAATACGAATTTTAAACTGTTTTAAACCCCAGAACAGCGGGTTGCTCCCAAAATTCGTAACACAGGGTAAGAAAATTTCCGTTTCAGAACGGTTTTTAATTAATAATTAAAAAAAGTAATTAAAATTTTAAAATTCTGATTCTCAGGTGCACATTATCGGCATTCATGGGCTTATATATTCAAATTTTAAGAATTCTGTGTGTAGTAGATTTGTCTGGAGACCGCACACAGACAGATTTACAAACATTCATTTTTATTATTATAGAGATAGATAGATTTGGCGTAAACCTGATGAAATTTTCGTGCCATTTCATGCTTCTCAAATGCAAACGATTTGTTTTATAGTAGCATTCGGGCGAAACTCGCCAAGCATGGCAACGTAAAAAACGGTTTTTTACTTTTTTGGTTACCACTCACTTCAAGCATAAATCTTTTCATGAGGCCAAAGTTCGCCAAACATGACAATATAAAATCGGTTTTTAATTAATAATTTAAAAAGTAATTAAAATTTCAAAATTCTGAGCCTCAGGTGTACATTATCGAAGGAATGGGCTCATATGTTCGAATTTTCAGAGTTCTGCGTCCAGTAGTTTTTTCTGGACATCGCACGCATGCAGATTTTCAGACATTCATTTTTATTGATATAGATTGGCGCAAAACTGACTAAATTTCCGTGCCGTTTCATGTTTTCCAATGCATGCGATTTTGTTTCACAGTATCATGCTGGCGAAACTCGCCGAGCATGGCATCCTGAAAACGGTTTTTAATTAATAATTAAAAAAGTAATTAAAATTTTAAAATTCTGATTCTCAGGTGCACATTATCGGACTCATGGGCTTATATATTCAAATTTTTAGAGTTCTGCGTGCAGTAGGTTTGTCTGGAGACCGCACACATACAGACAGACAGATTTACAAACATTCATTTTTATTATTATAGATTTCATTAAATTTAGAGCACTGAATCCTCGTTCACAGTCCACATTATGTAGCCGAATAGTAGCTGCATACTCAATCATGGGCGCCCATAAGAGGGGCAAGGTTGAGCACTTGCCCCCCCCCCCCCCCCCAGAGTTTTAGGTTAATGTCTCATGATGTATACAAATGGCAAAACCATAACTAAATTTGTTAAAAGTTTGAAATTTGCCCCCCCTCTAGAAATTTTTTTTGGAGTTCCCCCCCCCCCTAGAAAAATTCCTATGGGCGCCCATGTACTCAACAATGGATGACATTAAGGGATACTGTTCATGCATTTCACTTACAAACATGAATTTGAAAAGGGAGCACCACATCTTTATCAGTTGCTCAGATGGAATGGTGTCTGTTGCAGTTTTACTTTTTTTTTACCACCTCAGCCTCACAATTAAATTCCTCACGTTTTTTGTCGTCATTTGCCGAATCATTGTTATCATTGCGTTTTTTGATAATATATTTATCCATAATGGTAAAAGATACTAAGATATGAAGTAAATAAAGCAACGACGGGCTTGGACTGAAAAAGGCCAAAACAATTTTTGGTTGAAACGTGCATATCCTCTTACCTATAACATCTTATGTGTGTTTTTTACAAAGTTTTTTTATTTACTTTATTGTTTAACACCAGTATTTTGAGATCTACAAGTACCAATTCTTTTGAGTGTATTTTTAACCCATGTGAATGGGCGCCGGCAGAATATTTTTCTTGGGGGGGGGGGGGCAAAGACTACTTCAACGTATGGTTACCATGTTGGAAAGGGCAAAAAAGCAAGGAAAAACACTGCATACAAAAAGTCCAGGGGGGCATTCCCCCCTTGCCCTATGCTGCTGGCGCCCATGCCCACGAGGGAAGATGGGGAAGAAGATAGGGGGAGGGGTGCCCTGTTCCCCGGTGCATGAACGCGGGTTGGACCTTGGATGAGAAAGGGGTAAGCTCATCTTCAAGGTGATTGATTTGGTGTTCCAACAGGTGCTCTTAAGAATTTTGAGAAGGGGAAAAAATAAAGAAAAGAAAAGATCGCTAAAGTGCATAAAGGCTATTCTGGGAATCAGAAAATTCTGTTTTCAGAGAACACGGAAGTTAAAAATGGCTGTTGCATTTTCGCAATGGACAATTTTTTTTTTTTTTCGCATTTTCGCGCAATTAGTCGCATTTTGCGAAAAATGCGACTGCAGCTTGATCCCTGGTTTACATGGTGTTCTCTTGTGTAAGTATTTCCAATGCTTCACACTTCAAACTATAATTATGGTTATTGTAATTGGCTATTTTTTTTACATTAATGAAATCTATATTGATATTTTCTTTTAAGGCAAGGCGGGAGAGGGCAGTACTATTTCTATTAAATTTAATGTCGTTAATGTGTTCCTTTATTCTATCTTTAATTTTCCTTTTTGTGACACCTATGTAGTAGCCGGGAAAGTTAGTCTTTATAAACAAAACTTATTCTATATACACACCAGCAGTTTCCAAAGGATTAATTTTATCTTTATCGGAGCGAATTCTTTTAAAAAATATTACGATTAGGCTTTGTGGGGATTCTGAGATTCTTTTTACAGCAAGGTTAGTAAATTTCTCGGCAAGACCGTGATAGTAAGAATGGGATGGGTGAATGTAGGTTTTAGTTTTTGAGCATTGTTGATGAGGTTTAGTTTTTCTTTCTTTCTTTAATTAACCGGTTAACAACATTATTGGGGTAATTAGCATTATGACATTGTTGTCTTATAAATTGCAATTCCTCTTTGAGTAATTTATTGTTAGAGCAGATGTCTATACTCCAGTTCAACTTAACCTGACAGTGCGTGGAAAGGTACGAGTGCCTTATTGCGCCGTTTGTCAAGTATTCGTGTGCCCTTTCTGGTCTTCCTCCCTTGTACTCTTTGACTAATGCCCTATTTGGCGATCTATCGCCCGTCCTTCGTACTAATGCTGCTCTAGTACGTACACGTCTGGGAGTATTTATTCTCTAGGGGTGATAAGAAAGGAACGGCATTCCTTCAACCACCCCTTCTTGACCTTCCCCGTGAAAGGTACGAGGAGACCAGAATTGTTCTGAGAAATGTCTCCCCTTTTTCAAAGCAAAAATGTGACTGGGACGCGTGTTCTTACGGGTTAATATGCATATTCTTTTTTAAATATAAAATAGTTTAAACAATTGCTATTTTTTTCGGCGTTTTCTATTGCAGTGCAAGTCCAGTCAAAAAAGAAAGTGAGAAAGAAAAACAAAGAACTTAAGAAAATTCTCTAATTTAAATGACTGGATTGTGAAACTTGGAATGCTTTTTCCTTTCTTTCCCCGGAATGTGGCAATATTGAAACAGGCATCTTTTGCATCGATGTGCCAGTAAAATATGCTTCTCGAGACAAATAAGGCACCCAAAGCACTGCATTGTGCTGAGAAAAGAAAAATTAAAAGGAATTGAGAATGGTCGACCCTGCTCCTATCTGACTAAGATGAAAAGGCAGTGTTCTGGTAACTAAATTACGTGCATCATAAATTAGACTTTAAAACACATATGGGCAACCTCCGGTCCGCGGGCGGAAGGGGCGGGCTTTTGATCCGGCCAGCGGAACATATCAGAACGCTTATAAACCATTGAAAATCTCATATAAATCACAATTATACGGCCCGCGACTTCGCTAACACCCTAAAATCTGGCCCGAAACTTACCGATGATTGCCCATACCTGGTTAAAAATTTAAAAGGATTTTATCTAATTTTCTAGGGCATTATTTTTCACATTATCAAAATACTATTAAACGCTTGCTCAGGATTTTCATAGGTGCTGGTCATTCTTTTTAAATTTTGAAACGCAGTCGAACTTGCTCGCTCTCATCGTTATAAAAACACAACAGTATTTTTTTTTTTTATTCTTTGCCAGTGTTGTTTCTAAAAACAGATCTTCACATACCAACTGACTGCATTCAAAGACAGCAGGATGAGAAATAACACTAGGCACTGAAGAGAATCTTCATCGTAGTATCTTTGCAAACGATGGGAGTGAACAGGTTAATCCTGATACCCCTTCTCATCGTTTTACACATACAACTCAGGTGCCGATCCAGAAATTTTTTGTAAAGGTCCCATTTTTGTGAATTTTCATGCCAATTTTTAATAAATCAGGTTTTTTATTAAAATAATTGATAAAACAGATTAAAATACAGGGTAAAATGCGAATGAAGGGCCGTTTCAATTGATTGTGTTGTGAAAGGGCCACAAAACGGACCCAGTTTTCGTCTGCGTTCTATGAGCACAGACTCCCGTTTTCGTTTCTCATAAATGAAACCCAAATCCATCATTATGCGTCTTATTGTGCTCAAGCTGACATCTGGCAAATCATTATCTTCATTAACTGCAACAAAAACTTTTTGTATGGTAGGAATTTCATTCCTAAAAAAAAATTCGTGCAGTTTTCTCCGTATGGCAGATAATGTAAATTCGTCGTAATTTTTAACTCTCTTATGCATCCCAACTCTTCGTGGGCATTTTTTTCCTGGATTTGAAAATTTCCCTTTCTCTTTCAATTCGGCTTTCATCCTGTATACACTGGAAGGAGAAACACCAGTGTAAGAGGAAACAATATCTATAATATCGTTTTCAGATTTTTCCGGATGCTCCTTACGTAACTTGCAGAAAACATTCATGACAATAACCTTAGCGGAACTTCTAAGCGGTTTTCCAGCCTTATGCGGTTGGAACGTAATATAATCATCCGATACAGGGGCAGTAGCCATTATTACGGACGTACGAAAGCGGAGATAAGGAAGAAAAGAAGTAAAGAACGGAGAATGTAATGGATTTTTCCGTTCTGGCGTGGGGGAGGGTTGCTACGATCTTCGCTCCTTAAAAATTCTGCCAAAACTTGCTTTGACGCTATTGGGTAGCAAAGCGTTGACACAATAAACACATTTTCATTTAAATAAAGGCGAAATATTAAATTATTGAGCACGCTTTCATTATATAAACATGTTTTTTCCCCTTTACCGACAAATTTAACATAAATAGTAGTACATATATGGACGAACTATATTGTAAGGTCGGAAGGACACAAGGCATAGCCTTCCCCGTATTGTCAGTTTAAGCTGAACTGGAGTATAGAGCTCTATTAACATAAGAGTGGATTATCGAAATTTTATAGTTATAGGTTGTTTTACAAGAGAAGTTCGATGGATCTGGATCAAATTTGGCACACAGACTAAATAGGACAAGAGAAAGCTAATGCTGTAAAAATGAAATTAATCGGATTAATAGTTTTTTAGTTATTTTATGTTTTGTCCAGTTTTCGGCCATTTTCCACCTCTTGGAGTGCTCCGGCAATGAAGAACTGGAGGGGTAAATGGACGTGGTGTGACGTGGCAGCGTTGCCAAGACAACTGACGGTGTTCATTTTTTCATATAGTTTTTCATTCTCAAGGTCACTCCTGCACTTCAAACGGGAATCCGTCAGAAATAAACAAACATGGGGATTTATTTGAAATCGCTGCATTAGGAAGTATGAGTTCCGAAAAATTTGATGATAGTACATTACATGAATTATCAATTCCTTTAGAAGATAGTTAATAAATAATTAGAACAACATAAAATATTTACAAATAAATTAAACCCCCTGTGATAAAAATCTTGATTTTTAATTAATCTATAATTATTTTAAATTGGCATCTATTTTATAGATGCCCAATGATTTGCGTCCAGTGGTTGTTACTGCAGTTGAAATAAAAAATAATTAGTTTATGACATGTGTAGATATTAGTGATAAATGACTATTAAAACAAACCTGTATTTTCACTAAATAAAGGTTAAGGGGAGATGCCTAGCCACGTCTGATTCCTGGTAACCTCTGTACACTTTCAGGTGCCATATTAAATTTTTTTTTCTTTGCAGCGGGAAGTCCCATATACTGCAGTTGAAATAAAAAATAATTAGTTTATGACATGTGTAGATTAGTGATAAATGACTATTAGAAAAAACCTGTATTTTCACTAAATAATCATAAAAACCTAGATTTTTTAATTAATCTATAATTACTTTAAGTTTTTATCTACTGTGTAGATGCCCAATGATTTCCATCCAGTGGTTCTTACTGAAGTTGAAATAAAAGATAATTAGTTTATGACGTGCGTAGGTATTAGTGATAAATGACTATATTAGAACACAACAGGTAGAAGGAGAGAAACCTAGCAACGTTCAATTCCCAGTAACCTCTGTACTCTGGCATGTCCCCTGTTCATTTCTTTTTTTCTTTACAGTCAATGGCGTATTAAAGGGGAGAATAGGGGTCACACACACACACACACACACACCCCATGAGGTATTTTTTTGCCATACAAAATGTATATTCTTCGCTCCCTTATCACACACACGTATACATTTAAGTGAGTTGCAGTATTCGTACCCCCCCCCCCCCCCCCCCCCCATGAAAAATTTCTGACTATGCCACTGTTTACAGCGGAAAGTCCCATGTCCTTTTTTATCATTGCAGCAGGAGAAATCACATTCCTTCCCTTTACAATCTCATACCAACGACTAGACTTTGTTTGATTTTAGTAGTTGCATAGGTATTACTGCGCAACTACTAAACCTGTTGTCCTACACCTGTCTGTGTTCTAACAGCGATAAATGACTGTTAGAACACAGACAGGTAAAAGGGGAGATGCCTAGCCACGTCTGATTCCTGGTAACCTCTGTACACTTTCAGGTGCCATGTTAAAAATTTTTTTCTTTGCAGTGGGAAGTCCCATGTCTTTTTTTTTTTTAATCATTGTAGCAGGAGGATTCACATTCCTTCCCTTTACAATCTATATTTAAGGTCTAAGAGCATGTCTCTTGTATTGCATGGGCAATGCTGCTGGTATATGTATATAGTTTTTCTCAAACACTCATTTATTTAAATCCTAAAATTTTTATATTTAGTGCTGTAGAATTAAATGTTGACCTTTATTTTTATATTTAATTATTTTTTACAGATTTATGTTTGTTAAATACACTTCTTATTTTTGCCAAGTTAGATTTGATTTTTAAGGTGAAGTTTTCCTGATAGACTAGAATGTCTTACAGGCGAGGATACCCCCCCCCCTCCCCCCATTTTTTTTCAAAAAACATCTCTGCTAAATGATCTGCATATTTTTGTACATTTCTTGACAACATCTAACAAAGATTATAAAGTGTTATTTCTCAGATTTAAAATGGCAGAATTTACTATAACTTTTAATATTATTCATTAAAGTTAATAAATATTGTGTTCAATAACCTATTAATGCAGGATGTTCACCAGCAACTTAAAAGGCGACTTTTGATACTAATTTATAGATGAGGTGACTCGGACAATATTTTAAAAAATAAATTCTCCAGCCAACTAATTTGAAAATCAGAGTTTGGTTTTTCTCAGCTCTCTTTTCTTTTCGAAGTTGCGACTGGTCATTCATCAAACATTCTAATCCATTTTTTAAATAGTGTTATAAAAAATTGTACTATATGCTGTTATATAACACAAAGTTTTTAATTTGTCATTGTATTCATTCTTTCTTAAATGAAGCTAAATGATGTATGCTTATTTCATAGCTACAAAATCATGCAAAAATGTTACTATTTTTGCAACTAAAATAAAGAAAATGGCTGCTAAACTTAAGACTTTTTAATGTCAGTGAGGCTACTAATGATACTATCTTTTCCTCCTGCCATTGGTAGACACCCTGTTAATGTGTCATAATATTAATTTTAAGTTTAAAAATATAATTTTCCTTTATTGTATGGACATGATATATTTTTGGCATTAGGCATTAGTGTTTATCGAGGTCTAGGAAATGTCAAGAAATCAAGTTTGCTTTATGTGGTCGACCATCCTGATTTATCTAAAAGTTTGTTTGTTATTTAGCTTCTGTCTCCCAGGATAGAGCTGCTATCTCTGAAAAATTGGCTAAATCAGAATGCAGTCTTGCCAGTCAAAGTGAAGAAATCAAGAATTTATTGCAAAATATTAATGAACTGATACACATACAAGAAGAATCAACTATCAAATATAAAAACTGTCTAGAAGAAGCAAATTCAGGTAATTACTTATTTTCATTTTAGAAGGTGTAGCAATTAAATAACTGGAATGTTGTTATAAAACTTATTGATTACTAATTTGATCAAAATGTTTTTCACCTTTACAAGGTGTCCACTGACAATTAAAAATGGCAACTTTTTTACATTGATCAGGCTACTGATGATACTATTTTTGCCTCCTGACATTGGTGGATTACTTTCCATAAATGTAATGTGGGATGTAATGAATATTCGGCCACTATTCGGTCTATTTATTAAACTGAATACTAAGCAGATATTCAGCTGAATATTTCTACATATTCTGCTGGATAATTTCAGAACAAAGAGAAAAAATATTTGTAATATGTATTTTTAAATGCATTTACAAATAATATTGCTTAGTTATACTTCAATATGTTAATTTCACACAGGGCTCAATACGAGTCACTTTCTCACTATTTTTGACAATTTGTCACTTTTTACTTCCTTGTATGGAGTATAAGGAAGTAATGTGATCCCGAAAAATTTCGGGGGCCAAATTTTGACGGAAAAAACGATTTTGACTATCTCTAAATTTACTTTTAAGAATTTTTTCAATGCAACTCATCATAAAACTCGTCGTAGAATGTTGAATCTTTATATTTAGGATTGTTCTAGCATCTAGTTGTGCACCGGTCCAATAGATTCATCCGGTTCAATACGGCAGGAGAAGTACTCGTAAGTCAGTCCATTTATTCGGGCTCTAGAATCTGGATGAAAGTGATTTAAAAGTTTATTCCACGCATCTTTTAGGTCAACTATATCAGCAATAAGAGCTCTGTGCTCTTTCTCAATGTCGAGGTATATGGTGCTGTACGCCCGATCAGTTCTGCAGTCAAAATCTTTTTTTCTTTTGCAGTTGTGGTGTCACCAGGTTTTGTTTCAGTCCCTGCTACTATACGCCAGCAGTTACGGTCCATCAGCAGCACCTTCACGTCTTCAACCCATGTTGAATAGTTGTCAGCCGACAACTTCTCTATTGAATTGTCCGTTTAAAGATAGGGGGAAAGGCTCGCCGTCTTAAAACTCGTTAGGCTTCCAAATTATTTAAATGCTGATCAATCCACACTTATGGCTCCTGGGCCCATAAACCAAATGTCAGGTTATGACACTTAGCAGGTTATAGAAAGGCAGTGGATGTGTGGAAGAACACCATGACCAGCACATAGTTTAAAAATAATTTATTAATACAACTTGGTATTAATAAAACATATGAAAATAACCACGGAAACCTGGTCGGTATAACAGACTGCTTGTCTTCTCATTACACATTGCAGTTTATATTCAATTACAGTTCGTTGACATAGTTGAGGGTAGAAGTACGGCTTTGACATAGATAAATGTAATTTGTGTAGTGTCAGGTTATACAAATAAGTTGATGACGCAATGCTACGAACAGTAACGATAGTTACAGAGTTTTAGAATACAGTGAAAATAGTCACTGAGTTTACGAATGCGAGATTTCAGATTGGGAACTTATCGCGGCAAATAATAGTTATTTTTCCTATCAATACCTTTGGACAATTTTGTGAGTTTAAAAAAATATTTATTTTATACCTGCTAAAAAACTTACATTTAGTAATTATTTTTGTTTATTTTAAAGAATAGTGCTTTTTAAAAATCTTATTCACTTTTCATGAATGAGCAAACATTAAATTAGAAGTGAAAGAGGAAGAAAAAATATATTTCAATGATTTGATATGGTGTTGTACATTCCAACCATGTGATGTAATACAAAATTTCTATGACTATGCCATTTATTCTAGGAATCTTCTGTGTTATGAATTCAATTTTCCCAATTTCTATAGTTATCAATTGATGGATGTGTTAAATTGTTTGATGCAATTTCAAATAATGTCTAATAGTAATAAAGGTATATATTCAGTAACTTTAAAAATCTTTACTAGGTAATCATTCAATAATTATTGCGAACAAAAGAATTTATATTATTAAATTTTATACATCCTGCACTGCAGAAATTTTATTATTTTTATTGCAGGCTAAACACATATATCCTAATCCACTTACTCTGACAGTCCTTTTCTGTTTAAAAGTTTACCGATATAGGTGAAATATCGTATATGAATGTGATCCCGTAATTGTGGGTCGAGTAGTGAAAATTTGATAAAAATGAGAACTAAAATTAACAGTCCCTCTGCCTTCCTTACTGCCTTACAAATTATGTCTGGCTAAAAATTTCGGAAACCTTCTTCAATAAATGTACTATTACTTCCTTGTACGTAGTATAAGGAAGTAATGTGATCCCGAAAAATTTTGGGGGCCAAATTTCGACAAAAAAACCGATTTTGACTACCTCTAAATTTAATTAAAAAAAATTTTTCGATGCATCTCATCGTAGGCTAGCATGCACGATCATATTAACGCGTCTGCAACTCATTTTGACCAGCGGCGAGTTTATTGTGGTCAGTTTTTCCATGCCGTCTGTACGTACGTACGTATGTATGTAACTCGCATATCTCAAAAACAATTGGTCGTAGAATGTTGAGATTTGATATTTAGGATTGTTCTATGATCTAGTTGTGCACCTCCCCTTTTGGTCGCAATCAAATGAATAGTTTATGTACAGGACCGCCCAAAAGATTCGAAATACATTACGCTCTATGGGCCGAAAATCATTAAACTCGCATATCTCAAAAACTATTAGGTGCAGAATGTCGAAACTTCATATTTTGGATAGTTGTAACATCTAGTTGTGCACCTCCCCTTTTGGTTCCATTCGATTGGATAGATTATCTACAGGACCGCCCAAAACATTCGAAATACATTACGCTCAATGGGCCGAAATTCATTAAACTCGTATATCTCAAAAACTATTAGGCGTAGAATGTTGAAACTTTATATTTAGGATTGTTGTAACATCTAGTTGTGTACCTCCCCTTTCGGTTCCATTCGACTGGATAGTTTATCTACAGAACCGCCTAAAAGATTCGAAATACATTACGCTCTATGGGCCGAAATTCATCAAAGCGTTTTTTAGGGGTATTGGCCTATTTCAAACGACTCAGAAGTGATATATGCTGTAAAGAGTTAGAAAATGAATTTCTCCATTAAAAAAGTGTCTTTATCATTTACAGTTCTGCTACAGGAACACTCAAAAGATTTCCAATACATTACGGTCAATGGCAATTTTAGGAGATTCATCCATTTCAAGCACAATACTGTCCTACCACATAAGTTAGGTAATGGTCCGACCACGGTCACGTGCCTCCCTCAAGTACTATGCCAAAAGTCGCCAAGCTTGGCGACTTTTTTGTGTACGTGTGTGCATATTTAACTCTCAAATCTCAAAAACTATTATGAAATTTCATATATAAGATTGTTGTAACATCTAGTTGTGCATCTCGATTTTTGGTTAAAATCTACTGGAGAGTTTATTTACAGGACCACCGAAAACAATTTCAGTACTTTAATGTCTATGGACATCTTCAATATAATACAGTTGTAGACAGTCATTGTTTGGTACATGCCCAAAATCTCGCCGTCTGTCCTCGACCTTGGCGAGTTTTGCCGAAATGTCGCCAAATTTGGCGATAGTCAGTCATTTGGTCCATGCCCAAAGTATCGCCATTTGTCATCGTTCTTGGCAATTTTTGGCGAAATATCGCCAAATTTGGCGATAATCTGTCATTGTTGGTCCATGCTTAATATCTCGCCAAATGTTGTCGACATTGACGAGTTTCGCCGAAATATCACCAAATTTGGCGCCAAAAATTATTTCGTATTTTGTATAACTCTAAAACTTTAACCCGTAGAATTTTGAACTTTTGTATTTAGAACTATATTATAATATCTAACGGTTTTCAGTATCTTTTTTGACAGCAATCGACTGGGAATTTATTTACAGGGTGAGCCAAATGACTTTAAATACATTAAGGTGTATGGATGCATTCAATTCATTGAAAGTCTGTGGTCAATGACTACTTTGACTATCCCCAAAATCTCGCAAACTATCTCAAGTTTGTCGGCTTTTGGTGAAATATTGCCAAATAAAGTGTCAGAAAGAAATCTTTCAAATTGAACTCAGCTTGGCGATATCAAAATGTTTGGCTAGAAATCGCTATATCTTACTATTATTGATATTTTATATCTTTCAAACAAATAAGTTTAGAGGAAGTGCGTAAAAAACATTTTTGATTTAATAGACGTGCAAGGAAGCCATGTGTTGGACACATCAGATTTTTTTTATAAATAATAAACATCATCACGTAATTTTGAGAAAAAAAAAATTAAGCAGAAAATTCAAAATTACTTATATTAACTTCTTTTTTTTTTTTTTTTTTAATCAAAAACTTCTAGTTATGTACAGATTTAATTCACATATTTATGTCATGTTTAGAGCAAAATATTATCAACAAATCATTTTTCCTATTTTGCTTACACTTACTTCTACAGGATAGTTTCTCCAAAAGAAGGGGGTGGGGGAAACTAACATAAATTGGAAAAAATCTAATTATGCATTGTAAGTCAGAACATATATTACAACTCTACATGTTAAAGTTTTGGGGATTAGATTGTTTCAAACCAGTTTCTATATATGTTATCTACCTGTACATTCTCGTGGAACCCCAAAGTTCCCTTTTTTAAATTCTCCCCTTCCCGGCGGCCCTTTTTTTCTAGAGTCAACACAGAGCTTCCAAATCTTCATTTTCATGCTCCAAAATCATTCCACCATTTTCCACCATAATTCTGATACCAAATCTTAGTTTTCCTCTCGAAAGCTATATTTTTTGTGCTCCCAAATGAAATTTTTTCTGCTCCTGGGGTGCTCCCAATCGAATGTTGGAGTTAACATCCCTGCAAATATGGTAACATTTTCAAAGCTGTATGAGAAGTTATTTTTAATGTAAAATTTGATATTATTTAAAATTTTATTGTTATAAGTTATCTTTATATAATTTATAGGTATGAATATTTTATCCCCAGTGTATTTTAATGTTTTTATTTTCCAATTTTTCTTTGGCAAATATTATAAATTAAATTTACATTATACAACTTAGCTCTATCCTATTTACTTAAGTTTAAATGAATGTGCATGGCATTTAAGAAAAGAAATTATGTCCGTATTGATTATCTTTCATTTTATGCCATAAAATAAATGCGTAAATTGTAGACTTTTTGCGATCTCAGGCATTTTGATTTTGGAAAGTCGGCACATCTGAAACTGTCTAATGTGTCATCAATCCTAGGAAAAGCTGCCTTTGCTAGTAATATTATTTAAACATTGATGGTTAATGTAGAACCACCTGAAACCATCTTTCTTCCAGACCACAACAATCGCCAAGATCCAGGGAATAGTTGAATATCTATGATGTGAATTGCACTACATTTCTTCAGTCTGCTCACCTCTCTTTCCTTAGCAAATAACAGCTGCCTTGGATGTCCCTAATCAGAGTGTTGCTGCATGTAATTATTTTGTGCTGTGTCTTCTTCCTATAATGTATGTCATTTGCTTTATGGAAGAAGTACTTTTAAGTGTAACAGTATCAAATTGAAAGTTATTTATGCTTTATTTTTTATCTTTTTAGAAGTGTGCAAAGTAAAGAATGAGTTGTTGGCTACTTCTCAAAAATTAACAGAAGAAAGAAATAATAGATGTAATCTTGAGTCAGTGGTTACTTCAATGGAAATGCAAATATCTGAATTGGAGAGTGTAAAGCAAAAAGCCAACAGAAGTTATGAAACTTTGTCTAAAGAATTAGGTAGTTTTTTAATCTGTTTCTGTGAATTTAGTTTTACCCTTAAGATTCCCCTTACAGGTTCTCTCTTAATAGTTCAGGAAGGATAGGGGGGAAAACTGTGACATTATTTTTACTTCCACATATAGATTCTCATATTTAAGCATTTCTCATTTTTCTGTTAATTGTAGATGATCTGAGGGAAGAAAATACTAAGCTTAAAGAGAGTCTCGAAACTGCATGTCTTTCTGCTGCCGATCACTGTCAAATAACATTAGATTTAAAAGATGAAATACAGAAACTTCATCAGTCTCACTTAGAAAACATAAAGGAGCTGAATGATTCTATTAAGCAACATGAAACAGGTTTGTTAATTGACCAATATTTAATTTCTATCCATTCATATAATGTAGGTTCCAAAGTATGTGAGAATTATACGATATATTCAAAATGATAGTAAAAACAGATTTGTCTTTTGTTTTAGAAGCTAAAGAGGCAGAAAAATTATTGCAATCTGTGAATAAAACACTTGACAATGCACTTTTGCTTATAGAGGACCAGAAGAAAAAATTGGAAGACTTAGAGACCGAATGTGCTAATAATAAAAATGAAGTATCATTATTACTGAATGTGAAAGAAGACTTAGAAAAGAAATTAGAGTCTGCATTAGAAAACCTTTGTATGTTTATTATGTCTGTGCATGTTCCTTTTTGTTTAAGTAAAAAAGATGAATATTTTGGTATTTTCCCATTACAGAATCACACAGAAAAAAAAGTTGCATTTTTTTTTAATTAAAACAATATCAATTTTAAATAAATTATTAATAAAAGATAATTAATTTTTTCAGGTACAAAAATTTAGAAATTTCTTGCAACATTTTGAAGATTTTTAATGTAATCGTCACCACATTAATGATTTTGATTCAAGATTTTGGGGTGGATGTTGGTATTTATTATGTTTTTTTATGCTAGTGGGGGTAAAGTTGCAAATCGTGATATATGAATATTTAGTTCATTGTCACTCATAAAAAAGAGATGGCTCTTCTGATCACATTGTTGCTATCGTCAACACATTATCTCATATTCCTACTACCAACTTTAACCTGTTTGCTCCTTTATATACTTTGAATTCATTGAGCACTCAAAGAACAATTTAAGAAAGTAATGCTAGCAATAGAAAAGAAATGTCTGCAATAATGAAATCAAACAAAATAACAGTTGAAAACTCCTTCAAAATCATTGGTATTATATATCTTAAAAATGTTTTGTTTCATAGTTAACTCAGCAAAAAATAAGTTACTTGAAAACATAATCCCATTTTCTTTTTTCTTGCTGTTTTTTTCCGGAAAGCCCATTTTTTCTTTCTGAACATATATCATGTAAGGAAAGTATTGTAATCATGAAAAAAGTAGACTTCGAGATTTTGGTGTATTTACACGTTTTGAGGTCCCTTGAGTTCATTAATGCTATTTTTACGGCGGTGTGTGTGTGTGTGTTTGCATGTATGAGGATTAGCATTATAACTCCTCAACAGTGCATTCGATTGAGCTCAGACTTGGTATGTATATTGTTGCGGTGTGTTCACTTAAGGGGTTAGGGGTAGTCAGAATTTTCAAAAAATTGATTTTTTTTTTTTTTTTCATTTTCTTAAAGTATAGTATCTTAAAAATATTCTCTGAAAGTTTGAAGTGAATCCGACAAATATCTTTCGAGTTATTTAGCGAAGAATAAAAGCCTCTCGAGCGGTCTAATATTTCCGAGAACAATTAGCTAGCGGCATAATTCTCCCTTACCTCCTGAAGTTTTAAAAGCAATCAAGCCTATTTATGAAGATCTTAGTAATGAAAATTTACTTTCAAGATGTGTTGGTGGATTTAATCAAAATAATAATGAGAGCTTCAACCAACTAGTGTGGAAAATATGCCCAAAAACTATCAATACTAGTTTTACCATTGTTCAAATTGCTGCATACGTAGCTATGAGTATATTTAATGAAGGGACAAAGTCATTATTAGTAATAATGAACACACTGGGACTTAGTTGTGGGCCTAATTCGCATCGGTATACTGAAAAAACCGATAGTGCACGTGTAAAAGTAGCTGATCAGCGCGCTAACGACAACACTCGCGAAGGTAGAATGCGACGTAGACAACAACAAATTGATGTTTTAGAAAGTTCTACAACGGCTGAAGAACTCTTATATGGTCCAGGAATAGATGACTCAGTGTAAGTATTGAAATTATTCGTATTACTGTACATCAATCGACTGTAAAACTTTAAATGCGTTTTTCTCAAAACTATGTTTTTTGAACTGGTGACCACTGTAACTCAAAAACCGCTCGATAGATTTGAATGAAACTTATACAGCTTTTAGAAAACATAAAAAGCTAGTGCCTGATCGAAGGATTTTTTTTTTTTTTAAACTTCGATTTTTTATAAACAATTAATTGTTGGTTTTTTCCCGAAAATCTGCAAAAAAATTTCCAGAGACCGCCATTTTGTTAATTTTGAAAAAAACAAAAAAAGCTTCGATCAGGCACAAGATTATCTATCCATAAAAATAATCTTTTTTGTTTCATTGATTTTAGATGAATCTCCAAGGAGCTGTAATGGTCACCGCAAGGACCCATTATTAAAACCTGTTCAACTTAGACTGCCATAACTTGTAAAATAATTATTATTTTTTTTTTTTAATTTAAGTGAAGTAATGTTAAAGTATGATGAAATGATACTATGTTTTTACTTATGTGAAATAAACTTAATTACTAGTAAAAAAAATTAATAAAAAATGGCATTTTTTCACACCTCTGACTACCCCTAACCCCTTAAGTTTTTTTTAGTAATGTGTACATTCTTGTCTAAGAAGATTTTTTTTATATCTGCCTTCCTCTTGGGTAAAATTTAATTATGTAATTTCTTTTGTGCTACTAATTAATCAGTTTATTTTTGGCTTGAGTAATAAGCAGAGTTGCCAACTTTTACGCTTTATGCGTAAAATTTACGCATTTCGACTGCTGTTTACGCTTTTACGCATACAGCGCTTTTTTTAAGCATTTCCGGATATTTTCTTCCTAACTTGTGTATATTTCTTTAAAAGTGAAATTGATATTAAAAAGAAATGTATTAGGTTTTAAATTGAAATGAAGTTCTATGTTAGGGCCTTTTCAATATGGATCTAAGTGGTAGCATCGGCACCATGATCCACATCGCACATCCATGTTGACACAATGCGCATCAAAATATTTTTCTTTGTTGCCACTGAGGCAAAGAAAAATCTTTTTCCACATGCGACACCGAGTATTTCTTAATTGGTTTACCCAGTCATGACGTCATACAGTAGAGCGAATGGGAGAATCATTTACTAGGGAGTAGGTCTTTCTCCTGTGACTTGTGCGTCTCACGTGGTGTTCTTCGTTATCAGCCATCGGCGCGCGCCCGCTTGTGCTGTTAAGTGGTAGACACAGACGGTAGTATGAGCATACTTCGATTGCTTTTCTGAGGATTATTTTCGATAAATGATCACTGGCACAGCATAACTTATAAACAAAGTTATAGCAAAGAATGGGTATACAGGGGTCGCACTGCCGATCGCCAACGTTGCAAATTGCGGAAATAAAATTAGTTTGGCGAAAGAAAATACGTTTGGGCGAAAATATTGACAATTGCTTTTCTTAATGATGTCCGCAAAATCTAATTTGGCGAAATGTTAAAAAGAGCCAGCGCAACCCCTGGGGTATATATAGTATCATATGTCAAAGGAGCGAAATTTGCTTATTGTAACGTGTGCCGGAGTGATTTCAGCATTTCTCATGGAGGAAAGTATGACATTTCGCGCCACTCGAGTTCGTCAAAACACAGTGAAAATGTGAAACGTGCTGACAGCAGTAAAAGTCTACAAACATTTTTCAAAGAGGACGGACAGTCCAGTGGCAGATTAATGCAAGTTTCTCGGGTGTGGGAAGTTAGAAGATTGACATATACATCCATTTTATGGAAGCAATTTAGGATCTTTTACATTAATTTCTTTTTTCTCGGGGGGCCGGTCGCCCCTTCCGTCCCCCCCTCCCCCCCTTGGGACAGTCTGACGTTATTCATGCAGAACTGTTATTTACATCTTTCTTGATCGAATACCATGTTCCTATTTCAGCAGCTGAATGTGAGAGGGTTATCAGTATTATTCGGAAAAACAGAAATGAATTCAGGTGCAACTTGTCTAATAAGATTTTGGAAAGCCTTCTTATTATGAAAGATTTTTACTTCAGATTTTCTGAATAAAGCAGAAAAAGCTACTGCTGCTTCTTTGAAGTCAGCACAGTCAAAATGAGAGTTTTTTCAAGCCAGTTAAGTGATTATAATTAATAAATTGTTAGTCACGAGAAATCTGGAAAATGATGTATTAATTGATTGCCTTTTATTCAACAACTTCATTTTCTTTTATTGTTCTTAGCTTTATTTAATACTTCAAACAAATAATAGTGATATAAAATGCGTTAAAAATAATACTCGTGCATTATATGGTGAAAGGTAAAAAATAACGCTCACGCGTTGTATAGCAAAAAGTGTCGAAATTTCTGTTCGCACGCTGTTTTACACATTTTGATTTTCCCAGGTTGGCAAGTCTGAATAAGTTTTTCTTTTCCTAAATTTTTTTTTCTGCACTTTTCTTTATGTTAGATCGTTAGGATTAATATTTTCTTTTAACATTTGTAATTCTTGGGCCTTAAATTGCAATTATTTTTTTTAATTACCATGCTCCATATCTCCTTTTGGTAGAAATGCTTTTTTTTTTTTTAATTTAGTTGGCCGATGTCCCGTGTTCCCATCCCTCTAAAATTTTAATAGCCTTGTTTTACGGTTGTCAGGTGCTTCCCTTGCAAATTTCTAGGTAATTCATCAATATTTTGAGACTTTTCCATCTGTTCACTCCGATTGCATCATTCGGTTGGGGATCGCCACTTCGGCTTTCCTGTGATCTCTCGAAGTTTCTAGAAGCTTTTTCCCGCCGTTTGCCATGGATTGCGTGTGTTTCCCTGGAACACCTGGAATGACTTGTGGATTTCTCTCCACTCTGATTGGTTGAAAGTTTTGGAGGGGACGTGCGATTTCCAGTTAGTTACGTTGGAGTCGTGATTAGCTGAGACATGAGGCATCTCTTAAGTTTTTTTTTTGGGGGGGGGGGGGCACCCATTGCTGGACCTCGATTTAGATGTGACCAATGCAATTCACAAGAAAAATTGACACAGCTCACCACACAGATGATGGATTGTCAACCTGGGCATCAGAGACGTCGGGGGATGCTAGCTCCTCGTTAAGACGGTGGTCGCCGGATGTGCACGGCCAGCCCCTGCTAAAGCATTGCTTGAAACTCGTTGACCACAAAAAAATTATCTGCAGGGGCTCCAAAATTTCACCACAACATCGATAAGAGGCAATCTCCATGGGACTTAATTAACATTGCTGGTCAAAAGGGTGGTGATTTAGCATCCATGGGACTGGTGCAGGGTGGGTAAAAAAAAAGTTAGAAAATCATTTTGCTGTCATCACTCCACTTGAAGCTGGTGGTTTCACCCACCAAAAAGGAAAGCTGTAAATTAAAGCTTAGCCATCTCAAAAGGCACAAACTCTCGGGCTACATGCCAACCCAGGACTAGGCGACAATGTCTAAAGGAAAAAAGTTAAGAGACGTCTCAGCCTCGCTTCATCTAGACTCCAACGTAACTAACTCGAAATCGCGCGTCCCCTCCGAAACTTCCGTCCAGAAATTCCCTCTCAACTAATCATAGTGGAGAGAAATCCACAAGTCATTCTGGGTGTCCCAGGGAAACACACGCAATCCACTGCATATGGCGGGGAGAAGCTCCTAGAAACTTCAAGAGATCGCTGGAAAGCCTAGCTAGGAATTGTTTGGTTTTTTTTTTTTTTTTTTTTTAAAGAGTAGTATAATACTAATGTCAATACTTTAAAATACAGCCCCAATAATCAAACAAATTTAAACACCAGTATAACCGATTTGAATTGTCCACTTAAAAAAAGTATATATACATACCCTCCAACTGCTACGGATTATCCGTAGTTTATACGGATAAGTAGCATGAACTACGGAGCTACGGATGGTACGAAAAAACTACGGAATTGAGCAAATGTTTACTTTTTTTAGGGCATTATGCCTGCACGGAGGTGCAGTTTGCAACCCTAGCTGCTTTGTTGTGAGTCAACACTCCTGTGTGTCGGCGCCGATCGTGAAAGAAGGGAATTCAACATTCTCCCTCGGCGCCGGCAGCCGTGAGCGAACTTGTGTCGGCGAAAGTGTGGTGTGCGTGGGAGGGGGGGGGGGGGATGCCGTTAGCTGCTCCTTCTCTTGTTACGTCACGTCTCCTCTCGCATTTCCCGCCACCCTATCTTGCTCCGTCCTGTGTTTGGATGTAAGCTTAGCTCTTTTGTGGAAGGAAAGTGCAGTGCACGTTGTTTTCTTTGTTCACATGGATCGTTTTTTAAAACGTGATAGTACTACTGATATTTTAAAAAACCTCTAATAATGATGTTGCAGGTGTCTACCGCTCTTGAAAGTCTGGTAAAAGCCGGGAAATCGGAAAATGGGTCCGGAAAATTCACCAAGAGAATCAATTTTTTTCATGTCTTTGTTTTTTCTACACTTTTTCTCTAATTGTCAGACTGGAAACCGAAAGCAACTGCGACGCATTTTTTGGACCGCGAAAGCATCAAGCGATGTGTTTGTATAAGGAGGAGAAACTGGGGGACTCATCAATCGTGACGTGAGGGTAAAAGACAAATTAGCTTACTTGGTAACTTATATATTAGGACTGTATTTCCAAGAACAGTTAGTTAATTCTATCAGAAAGTGAAACTACTTCTGTTTCTCAATTGATGAAAGCTTAATCCTGTATAATTTAGTCAAAATTGATTTAAAGAAGTTGTACAAAATATGCAAATATAAAGACAAGCATTGTGCAATTTCCCTAAGTAAAATGCATTGGTCAGGAGTTTTTTTTCCGGGACCTCCCAAAAGTCAGGAAATTGACTTTCAGAAATTTGGTAGACACCCAGTGTTGAGAAAACCTCTAAAAGGCGGCGGCGGCGGCGGGGGGGGTTATGACTACTTCAACTCATATATATGTATAGGTGTTTGTGACAAGGGAGTGAAGAATATACATTTTGTATGGCAAAAAATTCCTCATGGGGGGGTTATGACTCCCCTAACACCCCCCCCCCCCCCACCTACCCCCCGGCGTAATCGCGTAAGTGCTACTGATGAGGTGATGGCCAATGTTGGAGGGTATGTAGTAAAAAGCTTTACTGATAACAATATTTTTCTTTTTACCTTTTTTGAGGTTGAGGGAGGGGGGGGGGGCATTATACGTAATATGTAAAGCGATACAAAAGCTTGCAAAATTGATAAGTATAGAATTTTCTTTTTAAACACTAAAATTTGCAAAACTGATGCAAAAGCAGATATTTTTGATGCAAAATTCTGCAAAACTGATACAAAAGTAGTTTTGTGATACGAAAGTCTGTAAAATTGATACAAAATTAGATTTTTTCTGATACGAAAGCCTGCAAAACTGATACAAAAGTCGATTTTTTCTGATACGAAAGGTCTAAACCGCTGTAGCATCACTGCATTATGGCAAATGGGCAGAAATTATAGAAAGTGCCCTAGCTTCTAAACGATGCAATTGATTGAGCACAAAATGGACATGTCCATATAAAAGGTTGCGATCTCATGATTTGCAAAGATTTTGGTGTGTGTAGAGTTAATAGTCCTATGAATTTTTGGGGTAACCTGCTTCTCTGGGGGACTAAACTAGTAATTCGTATTCTATGCGTCAAATAATTAAATTTTGCATTTTGTTGCATCAAAATTGTTTAACTAGAATGCGAAATATGGAGTTTTGGTTTCTGCATTGGTTAACATAGAGCTTTCTAGAAATCTCAAGACATATTGATGCTAGAGCATAGCTAACGTGACTTTTAGGGACTTATTTTAAGTTTCATATTTGGCGATATTTCGGACCTTTTAGCAACTGGCCGCCGAGGCACCGAGCTTCACAGCCTCATACCTTACTGTTCTTTATACTCAATGCAGTGTTGGCTAAATTATTGGACTTATTTAAATGAAAATCATGTTTGTTTCTTTTAATAGGATTTGTCATAAAATTTATTTAGTTAGGGTTGCTACACATTTTGGGGTGTCATGAAAAAAGCCGATGTTGGCAATGTCAAGTACTAACATTTCAAAATGTATAAAAAGACATAATTTGTTGACATTTCCATTCATAAAATGATTATAAAAATTCTCTTAGAGGAACGAATAATAATATTCTCTTCTCCAAGAAAAATAATTTATTGGGTGATAACATGTTTTACAAATTGATACAGAAATGCTTCTTAATTGCAGCTTCTGTGGGGTAATATGCCAAAATTAGCAACCTGGTGTTTTATAGTATGGGTGCGTTATTTAGTATGTTTTGAAGTAAAGCTGACCTGTGTGGTTGTAGCACTCGCCTCACAACACGGTAAATGTAATACATATCCATGATTACAATAATAACAATGGTACAAAACAGGAAATGGAAAAAATGGGATTTAGCCCACTGTATGGCGACTTTTTTCTTTTTATGTGCGATAAACGCGCCAAGTATTGCAAATTCGATATTTTAAAGCTATGAAAAGATCCTAAGGATCTTGCACTTTCGCATGTGCAATGTTGTTTTGTAATCTCGCTATTGCATGCCATACGTAACCAGCAACAAATATGCTTGCTCCATTTGACATCTTTGAACTCTTAACTTGGATTTTTGCACATGTGTTATTGTTATTAATGTTTATATCCAGTTGTTGCCATTCGCAGCGTAGATTGTTGATTTTGGTGCCACATATGTTAGTCTTTTATATAAGTAGATGGGGCCTAAAATGTTTGTTTCCCTGCCTTAATTGTGTAATAGCCTGTCAACTTGAGTACAGCCTGGAATCAACTGTATTCCTATGACATAATCGAAATTCGCACTTTAAAGGGAACCTTCGAGAAATTTCTCCTAGCTTCTGCAACGCCTACAAATATGACAGCGTGTTGCCCCAGTGGAGTCACTCTTGCTGTAGACTGCGAGATTTGCAGTGTTATGATATCAATTTGAAGTAAAGTTAAATTAATTATATTTCTTATGATTTAAATTTAAAGCAAAGTTTATTTAATTAATAGCCTACTTAATTAAAAATCCTAACCTTAATTAGTGAATTTTAAATCAAGTAAAATTAAAATTTCTAAACAATTTGTTTATTAAGATGGTTTTGTTTTGTCACCATATACCAGTATTCATAAAGGAAGTAAAATAATAATGAAGTGTTTAAAATTTATTAAGGTATATGATAAATTACTATTGATGACTCATGGCTGACTCACTTTTATTTAGTTGTTTACTTGTATTATATTTTGGCGCCAAACATCTAAAAGATCGTTATTCTGGCGATCGTGTTGCCATCTTAGTGTAAGGTAACTATACATATGTGTTCAAGTAATTAAAATAATTTGTACAACAATTTTCTTTTAAATTTTAAATTTATGAAAGTATGTTTTGTGAGAGCTGACAGCATTCAGAGGGCTGGTAATTAATTTTTTTAGAGCTGACAGTAAATTTTCATAATAATGTTTGTTGGGAAATTGGTAATTTTCCTTAGAAAAAATTAAGTGGTTTGTAATTACAGTTAAGTTTTTTTTCTTTCACTATAATTATCTTTTCTGCATTTCTCTAACCTTCTTTCTAATTTTTAATAACATCCAATAACTACGTGCATCGATACCAATACTTCGATTTAATATATCAAAGAAGAAAACAACAACGGCGCAAGGATATGGAGATTGGCATCCAAGCATTTTCAAATTTTTAAATCTAAAATCGAATTTCTACAATAGTTACAACGATAAGAACAACTTTCACTCTTTTTATCTTCGTCAAATTTAAGTTTCAATGCTCATCAATAATAATCCTACAAGTTTTCAGTAATAATAATTGTATCTTCGACCAAACAACTTTACGAGCGGAAAGCGCCAGCCAAGGAAGTAAAAAGGTGACTTAAGCCGGAGGAAGGGTGGGTTGAGAGACTCTTGACTGCCTGTTACTGACGCCAGAAGGTTGTAAGGTAATTCTCTGGACGGAACAGCGAAAATGGCGCGCTCAAGAAAAGAATGTCGGTTGCTGGAATTCGAGAGAATGACTGCCTGATGAATGTTCTCGATGGGGGCCCCCTTTCTTCAATCAATGATCTGATAAGTTTCTATCTTTCTCTCTTTCTTTATTAAATTTTTTTTTATGTGCACGAAATGATAGGTAAAATTAGAGAAAAAGTCAGCTCGGGGTAAGGGAAAATGGTATATTATAAAGTTATAGTGTTTCATGTTCTTTCACGATATTATATAGTTTTAAATTTTCAAATGTAAAAGATTTAAAGGTTTAATTAAATAAATGTGAGTTATTATGTATAAATGTCTCCTCTTCATTTATCTCATTTCGTGTGAATTTTATTTCAGCAGTTCTCTTTCAGGTTTCAATTTTTTTTTATTATTTAGTCTAATAGCATTCGCACGTAAGCTGAGAACCTGGTTGGTATATTGCGGTCACAACACTTTTTTTTCTAAAATTAAGCATTTATTTTCTAGGTATGAATTATGAAAATGATGTTGGTTAAAATTTAAGTAGTAAATCTTTGAGTAGGATAAGTTAGAAGTTACAACAGTAGTGGTTGATTTGAATAACTGTAGTTGTGATCACATTAACTGGCATCTTGTATATTAGATATCTGTAAAAATCATGAACTATGTAAAAAAATCTTTGCTATGCATTCTTCTATTTGCATTAAAGAATTCTGTGTTATGTATTTCTTTGTTTTCTTTAACTAATAAATAAAATGTTTTCATTAATTTTCTTAGATGCTGAAAAAAATAAAATCAAATTAAGTGATAATGAGACTGAGCAGATAATTCAGGAACTTTCCAACAACTGTGCTAATATGAAATCTGAATGTTTGAAACATAAAGAAGAAATTGATGTTCTTCATCAAATAAAAGTTACTTTAGAGGAAAAGATATCATCTATTTCTAAAGAACTGGGTACTTATAAACATCTCTCATACTTTTTATCTGTTTGTGTATTATTTATTGTCACATTTTTTTCATCTACGCTTGATTTGTTTGTTTGTTTTGGCAAGCTTACACGCGAGCATCTTTATTACGGTGGATCAAAAAAAAAAAAAAAAAAAAAATTGAAATCTTTATCTCCTTAGGTCTCAAAAGTTGTATATTCATATGAATAAGACATGCGTAAAATTTGATTTTTTTACGACAATGATTTGGGTTTGTGCATCGATCTTGAAATCTAGAATTTTTGAAAAATATGACTTACCAAAAAAAAATTCGTTTCCGAATTATTAGGCTCCTTAGGTTTTAGAAGTTATATATTGTTATGAATAAGATGCATACCAAATTTGTAGGGGGCTATGACAATTTCTAGGGGTTGCATATCGAGCTTGAAATCTATAAATAGCTGAAAAGTCGTCCTTCCGGTATACTGCCTATTCGGCCAACGAACCGAGTATTCACTTTGGAGGAATACTTTAATATTCGGCAAACGAATAGTAAACAAATTTAAATATTCGACAATTGGTAAGCAAACACATTTTTTTAGTACCATGAATGAAAGTTACAGTATGTACCATAGTATCAAATTAATTCAAATTGTTACTTACTAATATCAGATTCAAAGTAATTTTAAGAGAAAACATTCCAAAGCTAAATTTAAATTTTGTCGCTTTTTAATTTTTCCTGTGTCTGATGACACATTTCTTTAACCTTACTACAGTGAAATCCCTCTATAATGATATTTTTGGGGTCAAAATAATATATCGTTGTAAAGAGAATTATCGTTTTAGAGAGAATCGATATTAGAACGAAAAGATTTTTGTTCTTCATATATCCCATACCCTGTGGTGTCACCAGAAAGTGTTCTGTTTTCATTCAGCACACCCTCGCAAGTAATATATAATAAATGAAAGGAGAAAAACATGTTTATAGTTTTCAGTAATTTTCGCAACACTCACAAATTTTAGTTAAATACCCTTGCCGCCTCGCCAGGGATTCTAGCGGCGATATAGCTTATAAATATTTATAGCATATCTAAATAAATAATACCTGAATGCCGCAAAAGCGTTTTTTAAAAATGTATTAGATATTAATTGAAAATACATACCCATTAATTTATCCTTTTTTATTTTGAATTCTGTGTCAAGAAATCGGAATTTGGCAAAAGTCGACTGCGAAAGTCCGTATTTTCTGCAAACCTCAGCTTGCTTCATGCTTTTATCAAAATCTTTTATGATGTTGAATTTCACTTCGATAGGCATTTGTTTTCTTTTAGCCATTTGCTTTCGATTTTCACTAAACAAGCTTCAAAGTAAACAAAACTCATAAATAATTAAAAATATCCTCGTGTAATAATCGACCTCCATAGGATTTATCGGAGGTTAACATTCTTACTCAAGTTCAGACAAAAGAATGTATCGTTTTCTATATCAGTTCCGGTGAAAGGAATCCTTGATCATTTTTTAAAAAGGGGGGATAGGAATCAAAGATGTCTCATCCAGGAAATGCCAACTGTCCTTCCACCTTACGAGTAATGCACTTTCTCATTACCATGCGTGGTTCAACCCATTCCAAACACATTTTACCTCGACTTTCTTTGTATAGCTTTCTGTGTGTGCATGAGTTGGGCTTCTGATGCATCATAGAAAAAAATATATATCGTAGTAGAGAGAATTATTGTGATGTAAGGGATAATTATTACCATCGTTGTAGAGAGAATTATCGTTTTAAAGAATATTGTAATACAGAGAACTGTTTTACATTAATCTAAAGGGAATTCAGCCAGGACTATGAAAAAATATCGTAATAAAGAGAATTATCGTTATAGAGGATATCGTTGTAGCGAGATTCTACTGTATATCTAGTTCATTTAAATATGAAACAGTAACCAAAAAAAAAAAAAAAAAATTAAGTGTTCATATGTCTGTAAAGTCAAATAATTACTGATTTTTTATAAAATATGCAGACAATAGAGATGAGACAGGCTCAGCTTGACCCCGAGCCGAGCTCGGGTTCATGAAAAATTTCTAATTTATTGAACATACTCCTTGAAACAGATTTTTAAAAAGTGATTCATATGGAAAATAAAAGTACTTTAAAAAAAAATAGCGGCACGGGTGCCTAGAAAGCACGTGAAGCTCTTTGGGTACTTCAGAACGGCGGCTTATATTGCTTAGTTAGTCATGAGATCGGACATTATTTCATAAACATAGATATGAAGAATTAGAAAGTGCATTAAAAATTTGCAACTATATTTGTCTTCAATTTGCACAAACGTTAAAATTTATTGTATTCTATCAAAGAATTACTTCTTAGAATTTTACGGAATTTATTGAATTTTATTTATCTTTAGCTAAAATTTCAGGCTTGGGCTCAGACTAAAATAATATTGCTTGGGCTGGCTCGGATTAAAAGTCTTCAAACTCTGGCTTCAAAAAATGAACCCGACCTCATCTCTAGCAGGTAGTATATATAATCATTTTCATATAAAGGAAACACTGGGATATTAAATTTTGCAATATTTCAATTTCTGAAGTTTACTCCATATGAAATATGAAATATTGTTTTAAAACAAACTAATTAAGTTAAACATTGCAATCAAAGTTTAATATGATTTAATAAGTTTAATAAATTTTAACCAAATATTTGTTAGTCGGCCGAATATTCTTTTAGTATTTTAACTGAATGTTTGGTATTCGGTAAATTATGGTATTTGGGGCTTCCCTTGTAGAAAGCAAACTTCATTTGTTAAAAATAATTTGGTCCTTTTATATGTTAAAAGATATTCAGAAAAGCTCAGTAAATCTCATAAAAAATTTCTTTATGAATAGTTTGATAAAAGGCACACTTTATGCTGCTGTTTTGTCTTAGGCGCCGTAGTTGCAAACTGTGCTATTGTTAGACCCTGGAAGGGTCTAATAGTAAGTGGAAAGTTAACCCACGTATCGGCAAATCGCCGAAGAACAAATTCACTAACTTTAATTATGCTTTAATATGCAGAGTTAAAAATATGCAGCGTTAGCGATTGCTGTAAGTTTTAAAAGCCTGACAGAATAAATTTTATATAGGATTTCTGGAAACATTAAATTGCGAACTAACTCAATAAACTGTCATTAAGTAAAACGTAACAAATTAGTTTATTAACAATAACAATATAAAAACAGTTACATTAAAATATGACTAGATAATTTGATATGGCTGTCAAGTAAAAGGATATTCTTATTAAAACAGAACTTCATATTTAAAAGCAGTAATCTTAATATTTAAACCTAACAATAGTCGTAACATATAAACTTAGCATGGCCATAGCGTTAATGCTTTAAAGAAAGAAATTATTTCAAAGGAACTCTAAATGCATTTGTTTACCACTGAATACCGCTGGATACCAGAGAGGCACGCTCTGAATCACAATAGAATCAAATTCTTGCAAAGTCCTTTCATTACACTTGGAAAAGAAGATCACCGAGCTTTCATAATACACTGCTGAAGAAACATCACGGGAAAGATTATCACCGGGCTTTCATAATACACTGCCGAAGAAACACTATCACACAACATCTATTACACCCTAAACTTGGCAGGAGTTGAGAAGAATCACATACTGAAATCGAAACAAAACTCGAAACTGCCACCGGCTTGCCGAGACGGCCCTTTTAAACAACACTCGGGCAGGAAACCGGAAACGCCCACGGAGGCACACGCAACCCGATTACGATTCAAGCATTTGATTAGGCAACCGATGCGTGATCGGCAGACAGCAATTCAGATCGGCGGCACAGGACGTCGAATGATGTCATGACATTCGTACGGAAGGCAATTGGCGGCTCGTCAGTAGTATGATCAGCAAGATGGCGGCGATGTGCCGATAAACAGGAAAGCATCGATGTAAGTAATACCTTTTAGGATTAATTCATACTATGCAGTTTAAAGATGGTGGGAAGAATAAAGCCACTGCTAAAGCTAAACTGGAAACTTATTAAAGTTGAGAGTTGAAAGGTAGTACTGGGCCAACAGCTATAGACCAGCAGTGCACAAACTATTTTCATTTGCAATCCCCTATTTTGTGTAAAATTTTGTTGCGACCCCTGGATAGACAGTAGACATTTTGTTTAATTGACAACAAGGTTACATTGAAATCCTTTCTGGGATTTGCTCTTACCGGGTGTTTTTAAAAGAGTGTCATGACGTCATCGATTGAAATAACGCCTTTTTAAAATAGCGCACCAAACTTATAAACCATCATAAAAATATTATAAAAGTTATAACATCATAAAAATCAGTTAATGAATCAACACATAATTTTATGAAACAATGCTTTATTTATGCATATGGATAAAATATTTTTTAATGAAAAATACTTTTAAAAACTTTACATAATAAAATGTCAATGTGAAGTGTGTGCTTGCAAAGAGCTCATGATTGCTCTATGTTTGGATCTGTATTGGAAATCGCAAGCCGTAAGTCATCCTCTGGATCCAATCGAGTTCGATATTTTGTTTTAATGGAAACTAATTTTGAAAAGACGGATTCATATGAATAGGTCGATTCAAACTGAATCAAAATATTGATTGCCTATTTTTTCAAAGCAGCATATTAGTTTCCAATTGATAATCAAAATTTTTGGTTAGGTTTTTATTTTTTCTTATAAATTTCCAATGGCAAAGGCAATACAAGGGAAAGAATTAGAATGTCAAGGGGGGAAAAAAAAGACAAAAAGTAAGTACAAAGATGACAGATGATACAAGATTGACCGAAGTCATTGCCTCAAAAGTTATCTCGCTTTCCAATACAACGCCGTCTCGGACTCGCCATGGAGTAACATGCAACGATGAAGGTGGTCTCCATTCATTGGCTCGTCAGTACCACAAAGAGGGCAGTTTGGATGGTACAATATCCCTAAACGATGGAGACTCTCCAAAACAGTCGTGACCTGTCAAAAAACGGACCTGTGCGACAGCTTCACGACGCGGGCAGTTGGGAGTGTCCAGGAGATCATCAGTTTCCCACTGCTTTGACAGCAGACGGTCAAGATGGTGTCCTTTAAAATTTTTAGACAGAATTTGTTTAATATAGAGCTTAATGGAGTGATAAGAAATTGCTGACTGGAGCAAATTCGATTGCTGACTGAAGCAATCTCGAGCCCCTTCTTGCAAAGAAATCACCCTGTTCGTTCCCCTTTACTCCACAATGACCAAGAATCCACTGAAGCGCCACATGCTTCCTCTTTAAAACCAACTTTCGAACATTTTCTCGGCATTGAATGATTTCGTACGATAAAGGAGGACTAGTTGAGCCAATAGCCTGGATTGCTGCTTGGGAATCGGAGAACAAAACCACTCCTGTAAATTTATATTTGAGAGCCAATAGCTGCTTTAGAGCAATCCTGATGGCCTCCACCTCTCCGTCAAAAGCTGTTCTGTATTTTGCCGCAGAGGCATAAAAGGAGAACAGGCTCGAAAAAACTCCTGACCCTGCAGTCATACCATCATCAAAAAAGGAGCCATCAGTGTAGACATGAGCCACTCAGGAACCGGGTACTTCATGTGAATTGTATAAAGGGCACAGTATTTTAACACATGCGCAGAGCTATCTCTTTTGTACAAATTAACCCCAAAATTCAAGTTCATCTCAGTCTGTGTCATATCCAAAGGATTTGGTGGCCCTGTCATGTTTTGGCAAGTCAGAGAGTGAAATTGAATGTGCAGTGTTTCATCGCTTGAAAGAACAATTACCTGTTTTTTTACATTTAAAGGGATATTGGAATTAATAATATCAAACGAAAATGAATCACGGATCCAACCTAATTCATTTTCTGGAAATTTTTCATACCTTATATTATTTATAGGTGGAAGTAAGCAGCCGATACCGCAGATCACTATGCATGATAACAGGGTTTTGAAGCCCCATGATAGCGATCGCGAATATCGCGCTCGTAAAATAATAATTGTCAATTTATTCTCTTGTATTATTTCCGTTCTTTGAAATGAGTAATTGTAGATTTTTCATAAATTTGGATTTCTTGGAATTTGGCGACCCCAAAAAATTTTCTCGCGACCCATCCGGGGTCGGTCGGTTCGGTTAAACAAGGCACAAGATATATCATTGAAGCAGGCATTTAGTTTAACATTTCAGATAGAGGGTGTTTTCCAATATTTGCTAGCGCGACGAGATGGTATAATTCGTGGTGCTAAGTACGCCAATCTGCAAACGATTATGTAAATGAAAATATGGATAACGGTTTTCCGGTAACCTTAAATGAACAGTAATTATAGGTTGTGAGCATGTGTAAATTGCCAAATAATGAAAAGTCGCCATTGGTGGCAAGCTATCCTATCTGTTCCGTAGCTTTTATTAACTTTACATGTACGCAAGTCGCCAAATAATGAAAAATCGCCATGGGTGACAAATTCGCAAGGTGTCCAATAGGTTTTACATTATTAAAAATACAGCTGAAACAGATGTTCTGATTTTATTAAGCTTTAGCTCCTAATTAATATAACTTTTGAATGGCAACATTAAATATCATTGTGTTTCTGAGGAGTGCAAATAATTTTTCCAGCGATTATAAGCGGATTCCGCAATCCAGGTGGAGTATAGCTCAGGACCCGTACAACACGAATTCCCATAACAAAATATCTTCCGTGTTATGAGGGGTAGGGGGTCTACTGTAGTGTGAAGTTTAAATTTTTATGTACCAATGAAGATGCAAGAACCAAGCAATGTGTAGCTTAGCTCAGTAACATTCTATCTGATCCAATCTTCGGGTTTTGTCTGTTGAAATTATGTCTTTTTACGAATAAGCCTGATTAGGGGGCGAATCCCTCATACGAAAAGCGAGCGTAGAGAGTCTGGGGGCCTTGGCCCCTAGTTTTGTACGAAAAAATTCTGACTAATGTTCAGGATCCACCAGAAGGAGAAGTAACCTTAGATGTGGTGGCCAAAATATAGGAAATTTGGATCAAGCCCAGTATCTCTACTGTGTCAACCCAAACAATTCAAGAGATAGTCATAAAAGGTCATGAGCATGTTCAGCAGCTATATAAATCGTACGTTAGAGACGGACAAAAAGAATCATTTATGAAAAAAGTGGGGAAAACTCTCTTTACTGAGCTATTGAATTTCTAAATTTTGCAAATGGACTGACTTTTCCTGGAGCAGGTGTGGCTCAGAGAAATCCATACCTTATACAGAACAGGGGTGATTGGCAGATCACAGGGGAGCTAGATGTGTGACAATTGGTGGTATTGAAAAGAAGACAAGTATGAAAGTCTGAAAAAAATGCTGAATGCCTATCTACTGTCACTTTGGGAGAAGCGTTCACAAGTGACCAAGTTAGAATAAAAATGTCAGTGCTTTCACAAGTCTGCAGCACAAAGTTATTTCGGATTGTGCAGCAGCAACTCTGGTATCATCTTTACTTCTCAGCATTGAAACCGGAAGGAATGCAGATGGAGAGAAACCTTCTCAACTGGTTCTCGGCCCATATAGAGAAAGGCTAAGATGATTCGCAGTGAATTACAAAAGGATATGGAAGAAGGCTTTAAAATTTTCATTGGATTGTGTTTTGATAGAAGGAAGAACAAAACCGATACATAGAAAAATTTGTTTTCAGCAAATTACACCCTAAATGTTTCCACAAAGAACATATCTCGCTGATAACGGAGCCTGGTTCAACACACTTTGGCCATGTGTCACCATCTGATTTTAAGAATTTCACTGTAAATTTAAGAGATTTTGACACGAAATCCATTCATTTTAGGACCCTCACATGCATTGGTAGTGGTGGTGAATCATTGAATTCTTGAAAGAATAAAGGTGCCATCCAAAATCTAAAAACACAGCTCTCTAATCTAACTAAATCTCTTCAATGATATATTGGCCAACTTCACTCCAGCGAACTGCCACTCCGAAATTTCCTGACTATCCATCTATGAGATGATAGTTTCATACGATCTAGTTTATTACATTTGACATAAAATGCCACATTTTGAACTGAAGTTGGGCTTTACATAACTCATTAAAATGCATGCTCCAATAATTGGGTGCTTGCCCTGGCACGGGGAGGGTTCTGATCGCAGCCAAATCAACGAGATGGGTCCTGGGTAATGTAGTTATGGTTGTGGTTGTACTAGTGAAGCTTGGTGAATGTTACTGGTTATTTTTCAATGGTACTAATTCATTAAAGAAATAATTTTTTCAAAAAATGCATATTTTTCAAATACTTATAGATTTCAAGCTCTATGCGCAACTCCAAGACGTTGTCACAGAACATTCAAATTTTACACACGTCTTATTTATATCAATATATAACTTTTGAAAAGAGGTTCTAACACATATTCGTATTATATGTGGATGAAACCGACCAAAACTCCACAGCATTAGATAACAGCCTTGATTTTCACACTTCAGCTGTCTACCATATAAGTATCTTATCTACTCGGACAGGTTGGAGTCCCTTCTATGCTTGAAAACCTTCAGTTTTTCAGTTCCTTTCTTTGTCTGTGAAATAAAATTTG
The DNA here is from genome assembly GCA_038373885.1 of Cheiracanthium punctorium. Classification (NCBI taxonomy): domain Eukaryota; kingdom Metazoa; phylum Arthropoda; class Arachnida; order Araneae; family Cheiracanthiidae; genus Cheiracanthium; species Cheiracanthium punctorium. Next base: position 212,274 of record JAWZYV010011907.1, on the reverse strand, counting down.
CTGTATTCAAATTATTTTATTTTAATCTATTATTTATGCATGTGTTTTTATTTGAAGTTTTAAACTATTCTGAATGAAAAGTTAATGCTATTATTTTACTGAAGTTTCCAGTTTTGTTCAAAACTTTTATACTAGCCTTATCCAACAAACAGAATTACAGTTTCAGTATTCACTTTTAAAATTATAATTACACTTCATTTTGGATTTTTAAAAAGAGAATACCATCTTATACAATTCATTTATTACATTAGTAATTATTCAATCATTTTTAAAATAAATAAAATAATCAATCTTCATAACGTGAAATATATATCATATTTGGTTTTTTTCTATTACTAGTCAATGGGATATTGATTGTTAACTGACTTATTTCTGAACACAAAATTATTGGAAAGCAATTTTTTTTATCTGTTACCTAAGATATTTTCTCTCCTCATTTACTTATCATTTAGATTGATTTTAGGAGGATGAAAAACAACTTCACAGTGTGAATATTTTCCAGAAAATTCATGTTCATACCTTTTTTTTTCTCCCCCTAGTCTTGCTATTATTATTTAGAATAGTGATTTCCACCCTTTTAAATTGTGCCCTCTTAACAAAGGATAATTTACAATAGCTTCCCCTCTCACATTCCTCATCATACATACAGTTATTTTTTTCTTTCTTTTCTTCATCAATGAGCATTTAGTCACTTTTTCTGCAAAATATAGTTACTGGTAAAGTTTGAATAATCATTTTAAGTGAATGATTTTTATTTTTTAAAACATGCATTATCACTTACTCTGCCTATTTTTTCTCGTACACCTCCACCCGCTTTTAAGACTCAGTGATTGGGAACTGCTGACTTGTATCAATTAGAGCTAAAGAACCCAAGTTTAATGTAGTAACAAATGAATGAATTATCTGAATTGGGCCTTGGTGTTGTACATGCTGCAAATTGCAGAAGTTATTCTCCAAAAGCAGGATTTATTTTTTGAAACTGATTCTACATAAAAATAGGATAAAACTGTAGATTATTAATGTATATAACCTTTTTATTTTACTTTCACGTAAACAAAAGCAAGAAAAGCTCACATTTAATTGCAGTAACTCTAGTTTGCATATAGAAAAATAAAGAAAGGAAATAATTTCTATTGTAAAGATCAACATCAAACTTTTCAATAAAGTTTTTCTTTTAACTAAAATTTAAAATGCCACAATGAAAGAAAAGCACTTTTTTTTTATTTTATAATGTGAATAATTGTCATGATGTGGTTTAATGGTTAAGTTTTTAATGTGTTTTAACTAAAGATTATTCATAATATATAATTCTTTAGATCTTAAGAGAAGTCTGCCAAGTCAAGATCTTGAATTGGAGAAGGCTTTACATACTATTAAAGAGCACACAGAAGTTATTGATGTTTTAAAATCTGAAAGCCTAGCTCATAAAGATGAATTATCTACATTAAAGGAAACAAAACTTCATTTAGAAGATAAACTTTCAGCTAAATCTGTAGAATTTGGTATGTTTAAATGAATGAAGTTATACTTTATTTAAATCTTTTAGCCATGAGTTTTATTTGGTTTTAATGACTTGTTTAAATTCTTCACTTAGTACAGTACCATTTTAAATAGTTTTCTGTACTAGCCTTTTTTATGCAACTGTTCTTATTCATAGTAAACTAAATCCTTTTACCTTAAATTAAATGATTGTTCATTGACTTATATTACAAAACTCTGCCCACTTAAAATTAGTCAGTCTTCATTTGGAATACAGGTCTCTAAATTTATTACAGTACTGAAACCCTTACATTATCTGACACTCTTCATTATTTTCAAAATGAAATAAATGTTAATTACTTTTTAGGAATTCAGTGTTTCCACTGGTGACTAAAAAGTGAGTATTTTTGACAGGGTTTCTACAGACCTGGAAAGTCAGGGAAATGAGTTTTTGTCAGGGATTTGGGAAAATAGTCAGGGAAATTAGCAGAAATTGAAGAAAGGTCAGGGAAATGCAAGAAAAATTGAATTTTGCGGTAAAGTCAAGAAAATATTTGCTGTTTGAACCTAAGTATAGAAATTGTTTTATTTTCATTTTCTCAATTAACCTTATAAATAATTTTAAAATGTGTTCTTTATGAGCATATCTTGTGCAGTTGAAATATGCTGAATTTTATCCTAAATTATTAACAATCATGTTTTTTGTTAGAATCCAGTGATGTCAAATAAGATTCTTGTATATATTAATTTTATTATTATTATTATTTGTAAAAAAGGGGACAAAATTGTAAGGATGCAACAAAGGATGTAATATTAAAAATAGAAGCTCAAAATTGAGGAAAGCACGCTAGATAAAGTCAGGGAAGAGTGTGATAGATTTCAGGGAACCCACAGGTCGCTTACATTTGGCGACCGGCTGAATGAAAGCTCAATAGTTTGTCCGTAATCGTATATTTTTTAAAATTCAATATGCCCGCTCGTGCGGGCTGCGTACAACGACCACACCTGATACATCTCCCCTTCTACATGTCTGTGTTCTAACAGTCATTTATTTCTAATACCTATGCAGCTGCTAAAAACAAAGTCCTGTCATCAGTATAATGACATGTCATCAGGGGGGGAGGGGTACCCCCCACCACCACCACCACCACTAAAATGAAATCCTGGCTACGCTACTGCATAGATGCGTATTCGTTAGACTGACTGATGCAGTTAACAGAGGTACAAAGTCTACCTTACTGGTCGGCAATTTTTTAATACAAAATTTTCACGGGCCAGTGATGCTGGATGGCTTGCCTGCTAGTAATTATAGATATACTAAAAAAACAAGATAGCCGACACAAAATTAACCTAACTAAAAGCTATGATCAAAATAAATTAAAATCACAAAAACTCTACATTTAAACACCTTTAACGTTTAAAAACACTGCAGTTTTTCAACTGAAGAGAGCCAATGGCAACTTTTTAAGAAGTTAAAAAAAAAAACTTCCCACAACAATGAATTCAAAGTTAAACAAACACTTATGGATTTACGACAAAAACAAAAATGTCCGAAAACAATCTAAATAAAAGTTATGCTCCAACAACGTTGAAATCAAAATCCATCTGGATAAACTAATTCAAAAATGCTTATGACAATGTCCCACAATAATCGGAATAAAAGTTATGATCCAACAACATTGAAATCAAAATTCATCTGGTTAAATGAATCAAAAATTAAACAAACGCTTATGACAATGTCCCAAAACAATCGAAATAAAAATTACGATCCAACAACATTGAAATCAAAATCCATCTGGTTAAACAAATTCACAATGAACACTTACAACAAAAACAAAATAAACAATCTAAAACACTCAAACACTTTTAAAATACGATTTCAATAATGTCACTCCAGTGAGAGCAATTTAAAAAAAAGGTGACTTCCAAACACAGTAACAATATTCGATTACGTCGCCAATTTCTAAAAAAGAATTCCTGCAAATAGATGTTTAAGTGTTGATCCAAGGCTTAACTTATTGTAACCGTAGGTTACAATCAAGATGAAGGTATAGTTATCCAGTTTAGTCTTGGTTGTGCAAACAAAATTTTGTGCATTCTGAATAAATTTGCTCAAATTCTATCAAAATTTTTCAGTTAAATAGAACTTAAAATAACAAGCATGATGTCAATCTACGCGAGAGATTATGTTCCGTGATATTTTTTCAAAAAATCAAGGAATGAAGAATTTGCTTCCCTTCTCTGTTTACTTTTTCAAGGTGTGATATCGCAATATATATTACAGTTGAAAGTAGCTGCAAGTTAAAAAAAAGGTTTAACTTTTTTAGAGATCTTTCAAACTGTACAAAAAGTTTTTGCTTTTAGTTAAAAATAAAAATGTCGTTATTATCAAAATTTCAACATGGTCGCAGATGGCAGATGCGCCAGCAGCAATGAGTCGATCCCAGAACTGTTAGAAGCGGGACTTTTATTATTTAGATTTATTACAGATTTATTATTTTAAAATCACAGTGCATTCATCTACTCAGAAATCCTTAACCCATTTGTGCCCAGATAATTTTGCGACTTTCTTTGATTTTTGCTAATACGAGCAATAATTGATAAGTTTCTGATGTCAACTTCTGGAAGAGGAGATGATTACTTTTAAAATCATTATGTATGAAAATTGAAATGTCAACACCCTATTTGGTCATGTTAAAATATTTTGTAGAGTTCAGGTTCAATACACGTGAATAAAGGCTAGGAAGAATAAATAACTTTCTCCACTGATAGCGAAAATGCTGTCCGTAAAAAGGGACACTAGGCATAAATGGGTTAAAAATAAACATTTTCCAAGGTGCTTAGAATAGAAAAATTCTTCTTAGAAATTCCTTTAGTTCAGACATGACAGACTTTCATGAAAATGTAGAAATATACTTAAGTTGAAATTTTAATGTTACTCATGTTATTTTAAAAATTAATATCTTCATGGGTGGAGGGCACTGATTGAACTTATTGCTCAGATTTTCCTCTGATATTTTTAATGTGCCCCAGAAATCAGATAATTAAGAAAAAAATGTTAGAAATTTAATTAGATGAAATCTTGAATATCATTCTGTCTAGTTAAGGACTGAAAATACAAACATTCCTAGTCAAGGCTTAAATTCTAGCAAAAAGAATGCACTGGAGTCCTAATATAAAAACAGTCTATTTTAATAACATAGAAAGCTAAGAGATCCTATGCAGATTATGCCCTGTTCGTAGTCATTTGCGGGATTAAAAATAGCGTTCAAAGACAAAGGTCTGAAAATAAGACGTTTTTAGTGTTAAAGGGTTCAAAAGTACAAACATTTAAAAGTTTGCATGTGTAAAAATTGGGAGTGCTTTTCGCTCTTTGCAGACTCGAGAATCTGTCTGTTCTTAGCAATTTGTGAACCTGAAATTGAAATGTCCTTGACTTTTGAAAAAGTTCTAAAATCCTCATGTTCAAGGCGTTTGTGTACCTGAAGTTAAGAATTTTTATAAGCTTTCTGTAATATTTATCAATTTCCAAATTTTAGGCCACCTTGCAACAACTTCGTAATTCACTTATGGAAAGAAAAGCTTAGAACTGATATTTATGATATTGTCAACTATTCCCATTCTATTAGAATTAAAATCGCTACAAATGACCATTATCAAATTTTTCAGTTGGGAAAACTGCACAGAAAATTTTTTCCCACATTCCAACTTCAATTTTTCCACTCTTCTATACAATGACAATTTTTTAAAGCATTTTTAAAAATTTAATTCTCCAATGTTATAGTACTAAAAATATATCACTATTTTACATTTATATTTTTAATTTTTTTTAGAAATTCGTGATATTAAAATATAGTTATGGATTTTGCAAATTAAAGCTGTTTTTCGAGATCAAATGTTCCTCAAGTATCTACAAGTGTTTGTGAAAGATTTATTTACGATAGTTTACTAAAATTATAGTATGCTATTTCTCTTATTTAAAGTGGATGTGTTATATGTGTTATTATAATATTAATTAAAATTAGTAAGTATATTAATTACATGTAATGGATTTTTGTTCTCAAAAGGTCCATTTTCAGAATTCGCATATGCATCTCAAAATCACATTCATATTGTTCCACGACTCATTTTTTAGAACAGCAGATTTTTCCTTGATTTGATTCCCTGCAATTTTTTGCTTGATTTCTGCAGAAGCCTCTTCTACAGAGCAAACCTTGTGACCAATCAGTACTTGCTGATGTAATTGCAGTTTTCTAATTTTCTTCTTTGTATAAACCCAGTGTACCATGAAATCCATGTAATATCAAAGTATATTTGCAGTTGTTTATAGCGAAGGCACTTTTTCCTTTATTGTCATTTGCTTTAAGAGCCCCCTTTAAGTATACTTTTAACTCCTGTTCTCAAACCACTGGCCATGCATGACAAAAAAAAAAATATATATATATATATATATAAAAGCGACCCAAAATTGAAGCCAATAGTGACAGGAAAAAGCAGTCCTGCTGTGGCCTACTCATTAAGCTAGGTTCTCATAAGAATGCTGAAAGTGAAGCATCTCCGATCTTGGTCAGCACTTAGGATGGAGTCGGAAGGCTACAGGCTCTCTCTTCTGGTCTGCTGTGGGACTGTTTATGCTGAAGGGACCTGGTGCATGTAAGATGTTTTCTTAGTTAAAATGTCCTCCATGTTCAAACAGTTCTTCGGGGGGTACCGATCCAGATGCTTGGTCTCCCATCTGGAATGAGTTCAAAATTAGGAGACCACTCATAGGGGCAACGTTGGCCTTCCTACTAGGCACTCGTGTATTGAAATGGTCAACATTCCCACAGCCATTAATGAAAACAAAATACAGTAGAGAGCCAGAAATCTGCACAGCTTGGGACCATGGCTTGTGTGGATTTTAGGATTTTGCAGATTTCGGGCCATAAAAGATAAATCATTACATTTCGGATTTTAAAAAAGAAGAATACAATTACAAAGAAGTAAAAACAGTCAAAAGTATTTCACTTGTATTTTCACATTAAATACAAAAGCATAGGAGTAAAAAGAAGAAAATTACATGAAGACTAGCAAACCAAATGGTTTCAAAATTTCCTTTTTCTAATTTTGAATGCATGTTCTATGGTGATTTATTTTAAAATATTATTTTTGTCTACTTTCAGTTTATTTTTTTTTTCTTTCTTTTCTTTATCCATTTTTGCAAATTGTATATTATCATTAATTCTTGTTTTGTTACAGAACTTTGCTGTTCTAAAAATTGAAGTTATTCTTCTCTTAACTTTAAACTTTTATCAAACAGATTTTATTATTATTATTACCCAAGTTTTTATCATCAGAATCATATTTATCTAGATTCTAGACACTTTTGAACAATTTCATCACTGGTGGATGACTTCCAGTTTTATTATTTACATGAGAGAAGGCGTGCGGATTTCGGATCTTTGCGGATTTTAGGTCAACGGATTTTTGGCTCTCAACTGTATATTTAATAAAGAAGTATATGATCAACATCACATATACAGTCAACTCGTGATTTTACAACCCTTGATTTAGCGATTCTGATGAAGTTCTGACCGTTTTCTAATACCTTTTAAAAGCTTTCAATTTAACGTCCTACTTGCCGAGGTCCCATAGAGGTCCTTAAATTCCGAATTGACTGTACAATTAAATGGGTTTTTTTTTTTTTTTTTTTTTTTTTTTTTTTTTTTTTTTTTTTTTTTTTGTGTGTGTGTGTGTGTGTGCGCGCGTGCGCGTGCGTGCGTGCATGTGTGCAAACACTTGTATTGATCATGCAAAAACTGTTAATGACCTTTCAATTAAAATTCGTTGCTATAAATCTGTGCTTTTATGCTACAAATATGCATTTGAGCTGATCCAAAACTTCATTTTATTAAATTATATTTAAACGTATTTTATAAGATATTTAACTATACTTATCATTATATGCATTAAAAAGATTGCTATGAAAGAAATTATTAGTAGTAAAGACTAACAGTAGCGGTTCCAGGCATCGATTTGTTTGTATTTTTCATAAATATATTCAAATATTTTGCTATGTATTTTAAATATTCTGTAAAGGCTGTCTATTAAAGATTTAGTATCTCCCCTCCACTTATAATAAATTATTTATTATAAGCGTGTGATTAATTATTTTAGAAATTGCATATATATGCATTAATGTACTTGAAAGGTAAGATTTTCTGATTCGCAGAGTTGGCATGTATGCATCTAGAATATTTTCAAGTCCCTCGTGTAATTAATTAATTTTGATTTGTGTTCAAAAGAGCTATGAAGCTCTTTTTTGTAATTTTGACTACTTTGATATCAAGTGATTATTTTACTTATGATACCTTTTTATTATTGATATATTTACTCTAAAATTTCAGTATTAATAAAAGCATTTTATTTTACCTAATAAATTTATGAATAAACTTTGATTTTTCATTTGTAACTAGAATCTGTAAAAGAGTGTGCCAGTAAAGAACTGGGTGAAGTGAAATTTAAGCTGGATGAAGCTTTAAATCTAATTGGTAAACACAGGAAAGAGGTCGCAACTTTAGTAATTGAAATTAACTCTAATAAAAGCGAAATTGCCAAATTGAGGAACCTTAATAAAGAACTAGAAGACAATTTAATTTTAAAAAATGGTAATTATTATTCTTTTTTTAATTATTTCTTTTTTTCTTTTCTTTATGTACTATTTTGAACAAATTTGGATAGAAAGTACTAATTTCCTGAGAAAATAGGAAATATAAATTATCAACAACTAGCAGAAAAATTTGTAACAAAAAGGCATGATATGTTCAATTAACAATAAAAATTCAAATTTCAGGAGGGGGCCGGTCTACCATGGCCCACCCCCTGGCCATGTCCCAGCAATAACCAATAAAAATTTTAAAAGCATAATTTTTAGATAAATTTCAAATTTTAATCATTCTTTAATGTGCATTTAAAAGCTAAAAGTTACATATAGAAAAGTGCTGCCTTCGAAAAGAAAAAAAAAAGAAGCTTTCCAGTTTAAAAAGAATTAAACTAAAACTAAAGTGTATTTTATAGAACAGAATTATTAGTGTTATCTCTGAATAGAAATTCCATGAATGGATTTTTTTTTTTTTTTTTTTTTTTTTTTTTTTTTTTTTTAATATAGCTAAGATGTAATATAAGATAATGTTGTTTTGACTACTTTCAAAACTCTCCTCTTATAATAATTTATAATTTTATATATATGTATATATTATATTACTTTATTTTATTTTTGTGTGTGTGTAGTGACTCATTCAGAAAATCTGGCAAAACTTGAGCAACATGCAAAAGAATTCCAAGAAGCTGAACTGACCATTAACCAGCTAAAGTCTGAAATTGAGAACCTTAAAAATAAATCTGCAATGGATGTTGAGAATCTTTTGGATGCCAATGCAGCACTACAAGACAAATTGAATTCTCAAATAGCTCAATGTGGTATATGTATTTTTTGTTCTATATGAATTGCAAATAATCTAGCACAGTTATCATTATAGCCACTCTCTCCCAACCCAAACAAAAAATCAACAAAGTCTAAACAAAATGTAGTATTTAGCGACTAAATGTTATTGTTCTGTTCTTAATTCTAAAAGTTACTGTAGACAATTTTTTGAAAGAAAAATTCAGTTATTTTGTCAATTTTTTTGTATCATGCATACTAAATCTGACATTGCATATTGTAATGCATCTGTATACTTTGTAATAATTCTATGCATTCATTAATAGAAACTCTTTCTGATTTGGTAAAAGTACTTGAACGCTGTGAAATAGAAGCTACAAACAAAGCAAAAGATATGCTTGATGAAGTTGGCAAGCTAAAAATGAGTCATGCAGCAGGTAATGTCCATATTCATTCATATCAATCACTTTAGTTAAATATATTGTATAGTTTTCAGAATTTTATTTAATAGTATTGCTAAAATATGTTAGTGTGCTTACAGGCTATGCAAAAGTTGAACTTTTTCAACATTAGAAGCCACTTGTTAATTTGGCAGTAGTGAAGGAGGCCACATAAGTTGATGTACATATAAATGCGATTTTTATGAAATATAGTTCTTGTATAGTTTTAACAATTTATATTTGCTAGAAATAGAATAAAACAGTGTATTAGTAAAACAACAGAATAAGTAAAACAATAATTAGATTTTCACAATGGCCATTAGCGATATGAGACAAGTCCGTTATCAGCACATTACCAAATTTTCAAATATTAAATCAGAAGTGTCTTTTATTAGTACACAATTGCTGTATCTCAAACAGCAGAAACTTATAATAAAATACTTTATTAATACTATTCAAATACACAAACAGACTTTGTAAACACTAAGTGTGACAAAATTATAATAAGCAGAAAGAAACAATCCTTTTCTAAATTAAAAACAAAGCAATTTCCCACAAAGAAAGACCTTAAATCTTCCTGTTGTCATTTTTGCAGAAAAGAATATGTTTTTAACAAATGGAGTCAGTCACAACAATAATAGTAGGTAAATAGTTTTTATGTAGAGATTGGATAACATGTCAGATAGTGTTACCGTTTTGCACTAGGTGGCATTCGAACATTTGAAATAAACAATTGGCTATTCCCACCTGTAGTCATTGAAACAAACATTTATACTGTTCTTTATTTAATTCCATTAATATGCAAATTGCTGTAATCATATAGTTAAATATTATTAATACAAGAGCTAGTTTTTTTTTTTTTTTTTTTAAGGCTACACAAGAAACTTATAGAGGCCCTTGGTTGGAGGACTTTTTCAGAGGTTCTAACATGTACTTACTTACATAAAGTGTGGAGGGAACCCACCAAAACTCTGTGGGTCTCCTAAATTTTTTTTTTGGAAGCCACACTTCACTTATATCAGAAGGTTTTTACTTTCTTGCTTGATCATCATTAATTTGATTAAAAGACGAAGTAAACAGTAACTAACAACTTTTATTAAAACTCAACAAACAAAATATCAGAACAAAGACTATCGGGATATAAATTAAAAAGTTCTAGGTGCAAGAGCCGCCATAGTACGGTCAGGCATTACGCACTCAGCTATACGCTAGCGCTAACTAGGGAACTGACAAAATTATGCTGCTGCGAGTACCGCACGTGCAAGCTTCTTATACTCTACACAGTATTTGCATACTGGCTGCACAGCAGTACAAGTGAGGTGGCGCTCGACTCTAGTCTCATGAACCATAGATACTGAAAGGGATCTGGAACGTCGCTAGAGTTAATTCCGACGTTAATTCTCTGAACAGTTCAGTTGGTGCACAAATACTGGTGGTGAATGAAGGTCAGATGCCACAACTCTATAACATTCGATTGACAACCACATGGCCAGGCCCGAATGTCTACCATGTTCGCTTGACCATGGTGGGCATTCGGGCCTGTCCATGGGGTTGTCAGTCCAACAGTATGAGTTTTTGTACAGTTTTAACAATTTATACTTGCTAGAAATACAATAAAACAGTGTATTAGTAATAGGGATGCAGGGAATATTCGGCTGTTTTGCCGAATATTTGGTAAGCTGAATACTGACTAGGTATTCAGCTGAATAGTTGTATCCGAATATTTCTACATATTCAGCTGAATAATTTCAGAACAATGAAAGAAAAATATTTTTTAAAATGCGTTTACAAATAATATTGCTTAGTTATACTTCACAATATGTTAATCTCATATAGTAAAATATCCTAAATTGCTGAATTTTAAGCTGATTGAAACATAATCTAATGTATTTCATAATATTACAGAAAATTAGATTTTTCTACTTGGTGACACGACTTGACTTGATTTTCTAATTTCTTCATTGGGTGGAGGTAGGAGGAGTTCTTTCAGATCTTCAATTACAAACATAATTTTAAAAAGCTGCTCAATATGTCTTGCCCAAAGGCTGTAAAAACCAAAGAATAGTGTATTTATGTATAGTTACTAGATTAATCACATTTACCATAACATACTTATTAAATTATGAATATTTGAAAATATAAATATTTTCTTGACAACAATAAATTTTCAGGGAAGTATAATTTCAAAGTTAATCAATTATTTTATGGAGAAAAAACTCGTTAGCAGTTTCATTTTAGTGAAAAACAAATTAAAATATTATGATTGTGTTTAATAAGTTGATTTTCAAATGGAGTAACCATGGATTAATCTTTAAAGGAGTAATAAAATTGTGATTTATACATTTTCAGTGCATTAATTTTTATCTTTTCATGTTTCAGAACTTACAGCTCTGTTGCATTTGATTGAAGTGTTAGAGAAATGTGAATTAGTAAGCAGTGAGAAAATCAAGGAATTTCATACTCGTGCTATAAAGTCTGTTGAGCAGATCATGGACTTTGAAAAGTGTAACAAAATAAAAGAAAAGGCCATTGCAGACTTGACTAATGGTAATTTATAAATTGTTTTTGTCTTTGTTATAGACCTTCCTGTCTTTGACATTTGTCTTCTCTTTACTTTACTGTATTTTCTACTATTTTAAACTAACCAAAATATCTGTATACATTAAGAAGGAAATATGTTCTTTGTTTGAATCTGTTTTTATAATGGAGTTGTGTTTTGTAGTTATTAAAAAGCTAGAGAAAAATTTTTGCTCTTTAAAATTGATTTACCCATTTTTGTTTTTGTTGATATATTGTTACGAAGTATTTTTATTCCTCCCACCAGATGGTGCTGTGTGTCTGCAGGGGAGGGAACTCATTTTGAAAAAAAAAATCTAAATATCTCAATTTCTTTCTTTTAATAATTAAAATTTCTTTAAAAAAAAAACTTACTAATTCAGAGTTTTACTAAATGTTCTTTTCTCGGTATAAAATTTCCCACTAATACAGGTGTTCATGTGTAGTGTATCAATGTGTTATCCAAGAGTGCTTAAAATGGTTTTACTCCCAAGATATCCCCCAATCCATATGAAAATTTCCCCCAAATTTTACAATATGTTATAGACATATAAATTGTGTATTACCACATAGATGTATAAAGATTTGAAATGTACATCTTTAAGAACCTGTAACTGAACTTGTATCATGCCTAGGTATTTAAATGGTAAACAAATGTAATGCATTAAGTTTTAATCCAATTCTTATGCCTCATATTTATTAATAATTGCACAGTTTTAACTAACAAATAAATAAAGATTTTGATTATCTTTTTTTATAAATGGTCAGTTATTGAGAAAATCTGATCTCCCATGTCTTTGCAAATGTTGTCAATAAGTTTGGATTTTTGCAGTTCTTGAGTATGTTTCTTGAAGAAAATCTAGTAATATGATAATTTCCCTCTTGGAAATGTCTGTTTAAGGATGCTTTTAATAATTCTGTAGCTTTATGCAGTGGTCCATTCCAAGAAATAAATACGGGATTATTAGATTTCATGGTTCTGTTTATAAATGTGATTTCCAATAACAGAGGCAACAAATTCACAAACACACTCACTGCTAATTTTCAACCAGGTTTCAAGGAGATAAACTATTTCTGGTTACATCAGGATTGGTACAAGCTTCTTTATAATACCACTTTCTTGATCTAAAAGGGATGGTTTCTTTTCAGAATTCAAAATTTTTTTCATTAAATTCTGTTTCAAGAATGTTTTCCTTGAAACTTGAACACTTATTAAGAAGAGTACAGTAGAACCTCGATTAAGCAAAACTCTCAGTTAACCGAAGTCGATTTCTTCTTCACTTTTTTTTTTCACTTTCTACTATCATCCAAAATTTCTCTTAACAAACATACATTTTTTTTTTTTTTTCCCCCACATTACTTTTGTATGCAATTCGTCCTTTCCAAACTACGAGTGCAGATAAATATTTTGGAATTCCCTTTTATAGAATTCCTTCCCGCAAGCTCAATTCTCGGTATGAGTGTACTCTTCCAACATTCAAACATCCTTGTTCTAAACAAAAACACACCCAATTTCAAAATTTGGAATTCCATTCTGTCGAGTCCCAGAACAATCGAAAGTTATTGCACCCTCTGACCTGAATTCCTCTGAGCTCATGCTTATAAGAAAACTTCAGGATAGAGCTGTCCGGCAAAGGATGGCCAATTTACAGCAGATGAAGCTTCCATTTAAACAGGGGCGTAGCCAGAAATTTTTCATGGGGGGGGGGGAGGGGTTACGACTACTACAACTCATATATATGTATACATGTGTGTGATAATTTAGTGAAGAATATACATTTTGTATGGCAATAAATTTCTCATGGGGGGGGGGGGGGGGTTATGACCCTCCTAACGCTGCTACGCCCCTGCATTTAAACCATTGTAAGTTTTTGTTTCAGAAATAAATTTATTTTCATTTATAATTTTAATTTATTTTGAGTTGTAACTCTCTTATGACTATAGAGTTAAAATAGTTATAATAACAGTTCAATGACGCTACTACATATTAAACTAGATGATTATTGAAGAATTCTCAATTATCCGAAAATTTTGATTATCTGAAGTAGGTTCGGTCCCAATTACTTCGGATAATCGAGGTTCTATTGTATTCTCATTATTAAATCTAAATTCTTTTCTATTTTTGCTCACCCATTCAGTAAGAGTAAAAAGTCAATTAAAAATAGAAAAGGGAAATAACAACTTAGAGAATGTTAAAATTCATTGTTAATCAAAATCAGTTATATATTTTTCTGCAAAATATCCCCCAGATGGCTAAAATTTCCCCCCCCCACCCCCCCCCCCCCCCCCCCCGATCCTAGATTGCCGGATCGGACATATTCTGCATCCCTGCTGTTATCTATGTATATATATATAAAAGAAATCTTGTTAAGATTGTTTATTTGCTATAGGCGTCTAGATTATTCATGTGTTCTGGTCCAAATTTGGCACTCTGACTAAATAGGACAAGAGAAAGCTAATGTCAAAAAATTAAAATTAATTGGATTAATAGTTTTTGTTATTTTATATATTGTCCAGTTTTGTTCCCTTTTTTTTTTTTTTTTTTTTTTTTTTTTTTTTTTTTTTTTTTTGCACATTTTGAATTACACCGCAAGCTAAATTTTCATCCCCAAACTATATTTTTTTTACACCATCGGAAGCTACATAGTATTCTTCTTCAAATAAATTTAAAGTTTTAGATTTTTAAAAGGAAGACCACTTTTCAAGTAAATTTTCACAATTTCAAATTGAAACTGTCGCATCAAAAAATCTAATAAGCGAAAATTCTTTTTACCGTTGATAGCACATTTATTTGGCCCTCTTTTAAATTTTCAATCGTCTAAAAATTTTAATTAGATTTTTTAATATGAATTTTTTTTATCTCAAAAAATTAAGAGTTGGAAAATCTCTTCGGGCTCTCAAGAAGGAAAGAAGGTAGCAGAGATCTTCAACCAAGGCTTGGATGACCCAAAATCTCTGTAGATTTCAGAAGAAGATTGGCTATGAAGATGCACTTACAAAAGAAAAAATTGTAGATTTTATTTGTAGATCAATGCACTGCTCTTGTTTAACTACACTTAGATTATGTACGAATGGAACTTTCCTCCACCCATTTGTACCAGTCTACTTCAGCCTTTTGACTTGGGAATAATCCGATCCTTCTAAATGCATTATAGAAAGCAACTGGTAAGAAAAGCCCTTTTTGCCCTTGATACTGATGAGCTTTAAGATGGTTGTGAAACAAAGATAAACATGCTGAACATTCTTCATTTGAAGTTTGAAGACCCCCCTCAAGAGGGGCGGGTTTTTGGAGATTTATGGCTGGAGAGCCGTTATCTCACTTGTTCTGTGGTACCAGACCCACTGTTACGAAGCTCTTAGTACTTCTGATGTGCAAGATGACAAAGAGACACAGCGAGAGAAGCGAGAGCCAAGCCGGGGGGCCGTCCGAAGGAACCTGGTGGGGGGTAACCCCGTGAAAGCGATGGAGAGAAGTGAGCAAAACAACCCAAAGGGCAAAAGAGAGACGTTATGCAGAGTAGAGAGAAAGCTGACGCAGGAAGAGCATTACACCTCGGCGTGTAGATATGGAGGCAATAGCATGTCTAATGAAGACGGGGAAAGGGCCGGAGAAAGAAGGTGGCAGCTCCAAAGTGCGAAGAAGGGAGGTGCATTTCGCCAGCCCCCCCACCAAAACCGATTTCGATGAAAATGTTTCAGATCGTTTGTACCTCGTTTGTACCAGCAAACTTTTCGTTTGTACCTCATTGGTATCTTCACAATAAGCGTTTCCTTGTGGGGGGGGCTGGCGAAATGCCTAGCCCCCCCACCAACGAATTTTCAAAAATGAACGATGCCAATCGTTTGTACCTCGTTTGTACCCGTTTGTACCAACAAAATTTTCGTTTGTACCTCACTAGTAGTTTAACTACAGGCGCATCTTTGTGTGTGTGGGGGGGGGGGCAAGCATTTCGCCAGCCCCCCCACCAACGAATTTTCAAAAATAAACGGTGCCAATCGTTTGTACCTCGTTTGTACCAGCAAAATTTTCGTTTGTACCTCACTAGTAGTTTAACTACAGGCGCATCTTTGTGTGTGGGGGGGGGGCAAGCATTTCGCCAGCCCCCCCACCAACGAATTTTCAAAAATGAACGGTGCCAATCGTTTGTACCTCGTTTGTACCCGTTTGTACCAGCAAAATTTTCGTTTGTACCTCACTAGTAGTTTAACTACAGGCGTATCTTTGTGTGTGGGGGGGACAAGCATTTCGCCAGCCCCCCCACCAACGAATTTTCAAAAATTAACGGTGCCAATCGTTTGTACCTCGTTTGTACCCGTTTGTACCAGCAAAATTTTCGTTTTTACCTCACTAGTAGTTTAACTACAGGCGCATCTTTGTGTGTGTGTGGGGGGGGCAAGCAACATACTGCTTGAAATAGATTTTGAAAAGTGATTCATGAGGAAAATAAAAGTACTTATAAAAGAAAAATAAATAAACAAATAAAAATAGCGGCACGAGCGCCTAGAAGGTGCATGAAGCTCTTTGGGTATTTTAGAACGGCGGTTTATATTCCTTAATTAGTCATGAGATCCGACATTTTTCTATAAAGGACGGATACAAAAAATTAGAAAGTGCATTCGGAGTTTGCAACTATATTTGTCTTTAATTTGCACAAACGGCAAAATTTATTGTATTCTATCAATGAAGTAATTGAATTTTTTAAAAATCTTAACTGAAATTTCGGGCTCGGGCTCCGACTTAAATAATATTGCGCGGGATCGGGCTTCACAAAATGAGCCCGAACTCATCTCTAGCAGCAGTAGCGTACGCGAACTTCCTTCAACGGACGGGAGGGGGGGGTTACATTAAGGTGACCATATTTCTAAACGGTAATTTGGGGACAAATCAACCACTGTCCTCGAATCTAAACAAAACTTGGGGACACTAAAGTATTCGAGTAAGAGATAAATTTCCTAGTTTAGATTTGCGAATATTAATTGATTTTTTGAAATACGTAATACGTGAAAGAAATATGGAAAGTCATATTTATAGCCTAATTCATATTCTATCGCGCATGAGAACAAACCTTTTCAGAGATGAGTAGTTGTTTCTGTAAGAAGAAGGCGGTTTTTGTTGTTTTCTTTTTCTATTTCTTCAGTTTTCCCCCCCAGAAAGTATTAACGGTAACTTTGAAGAAGATAAAGTACACATCTCTAAATTTGAGGACATTTGGGGTCAAACTTAATATACTATCTATATTTGGGGACTGTCCTCGAATTTCGAGGACGTATGGTCGCCTTAGGTCAGTGGTGTAGTCGAAGGTGGACGCCGTCCCTCTACTCTTTCACTTCAGCCCAAACGTCCCCCCACTTTTTATTCTCAGGGTGGACGCTCATTTACAAGGTTTTTTTTTAATTCTGTGAAGAAATTAACTTTTTTTTTGTTCGCGCGAGAGCAAGTACATCGGTATAAAAATCAAAAGGAAACTTTTGAGTGTTTGTATCGACTTTACAAATGGGATTGAAAGGGTTTCTTAAACACTTCAGTAGTGAAAACATATCCATGAGAATAGAACAGATTATAATCTTTCCGAACGCACTCTTGGTAAAAAAAATGTCTTTCCGAAAAAGTGACAAAAATCGGGGTAGCGAATAGTCACGTACCAATCCAAAAGAAAATCTGCCACTTTGACATTGGATTGTTGCCTCACCATGGCACGGTGGTTATAAAACTATGGGGTTCGGGTCCCATTGCGCGTCCGTCGATCTAACCGTTCGGAGTTTTCCTTGGTTCTCTCCGAAACTTTGCCGAAATAAGAGTTAGGACATTGGATTGTTGCCTCACCATGGCACAGTGGTTATAAAACTAGAAATGGTAGACGGTCTAAGTATGAAGGTCCCGGGTTCGGGTCCCATTGCGCGTCTGTCGATCTAACCGTTCGGAGTTTTCCGTGGTTCTCTCCGAAACTTTGCCGAGATACAGGTTAGGACCCCTTAGAAAGACCTCCACAGAGGGCAGCCCTTTTGTGTTGTCTTTCTGACGAGGATTTATAACCGGGCTTCGAGCCAAGCACACAAATCCGCTATACGTGTTTACAATAACAACAACAACATTGGATTGTTGACAAATGTAAATGGAAAAAATTAGGTAGCTCCGATGGCGCGTCCGTAACATTTCGTGGTTTTCTCCGAAACTTAGCGTGAATACGGGTTAGGACCCCTTACAAAAACCCCAACGGAGGGCACCACTCCCCCTTGTGCTGTTCTTTTGACGAGGATTTTAAGAGGGCTTCGAGCCAAGCACACAAATCCGATTACATGTTTGCAACAACAAATTAAGTAGCTTACACGGTTGATCCAAAAGACTTATTTTAGATTATTAACAAGTAATCAATAAATTAGCAATGAGTTCAATTTAATTAATTAATAAACAAATGATGGTTAAATTAGTTTTATTGGTTGTTTAAGGAATAATTACAATTAATGAATCCGATAAGTGTAGGTTAAATTTCGTGAAAAATGAGCGTCCCCCCACTTTTTTTCTTAGGACTACAACACTGCCTTAGGTTACATACAAAATCATTGGGCCCGCTCGAGAATTCACCGGTCGGTTATGCTAGGTTATGCACCGGTGCTATTGGTTGCGGCCATTCTTCGGTTAAGTGACGTCACGGTTGTCAACCGGTTTCGGTCATCCTCACCATATCGCATTTCAAGCCAAGAAAAAAAAAAAAGTGTATGCGTGTAATCTTTACGCGCGGTTGAAGTAAAACTTCTTTGAAGTTTACGACACAGATCACTCAAATGATTATACTTAAAATAAATATCATATTAAAATTTAATTATATTTATTATTCATGTACTTTACAAAGATTATATAAATGTTATATTCATATTATTCATTGGAAATAGGTACTTGAATGTCATCATAATTTTTTATGTATGAAATTAGAGGTTTGTGGTAACTATAATGTGAAACATAAATTTTACTCTCTAAATTTGCTAATTTTCTTGAAAATACAGCATCTATCGTTGTACCGAAACGCGACGCGTTGTTGATTGAAGTCGAGAAGTATTCATAGTTAGATCAAATTTTTCTTTGAAAAAATCAACTAACGGCTGAGATTCTTGAGGGCGAAAATTAACATTAAAATCTCCAGTAAGAATCGTCGGTAATTCATGATAATTATTTAGAATCCAGGAAGTCTCCATGTTGTAGTATTAATCTTTAACTGTTTTCTTATACCATTGTTCCGTCTGGAGTTTGGGTTTGAATGGCGGGAATGTCCATAGTCTAGTACTACACTTTAACTGTGTTCTTTAACTGATGTTTTAATTTTTCTTCTCACAAATAAATCCAGTATTTATAAAAGGAAATCGAGCCAAGCAAAGAAATCGTCTGCTCGCGGGACCCGTTTTTATTTATTTTTTTCAACTGACAATTTTAATCATTGTTACTGTAACCATGACAACCGAAATTTATAAGCAGGTGCTCCTGAAATGAAAATCCTTCTTTACTTAAAAATTCATAAAAATTCTCCTAATTTATATTTTTCCTCCGTTCTTCTTTTAAAAGTGGGCGAATTGTGTGCTCCGTCTTTTGCCGAAATGTTACTAAAGTCAGTGTCAAATTTAATTTTATTTGAAAAATTCCCAAAAATCTGCAAATTATGTTACACAGTCGGAACGAACAGTTTTTAAAAGAAAATTTTCTCCTCTATACGATGATGTAACTATCGTTTTCTTGCGAGTGCAATTACCGGCGTTATTATGTATTACACAAGAAAAATCGCTAAAAATCGGACAAAACATAAAATAAAACATTTTCTAATTCGAATTTCGAAAATTGCTTTCGAAAAGCGAGAAAAATCGCTTCGAGGTGTGTCGAGACCCGTCTTGGAGAATTTCCGTACAAAATTTCGTAGGTCTACGATCACCCGTTTCGGAGCTACGCGAGACGCAGACAGACAGACACACAGACAAACTAACGGACAGTTTACAAATTGTTTTATTTATATAGATTACACTATATATATCGCTTATAAATATTACGTTAACACAAACTACATTCTTCTAAATTTACTAACATTTCTTAAAATACAACTTTTGGGCAAAATAATAACAGACATGGCATACATAATATTTAGGAGTTTATTGGAGTTTAATGGCCTAACGGGCAGTGTAACTGGCATTTAACAAAGAATAATATCACTTCGCTTCGAAACTATTGCCTTTAATCATTACGAAATAGTATTCTAAGACAATGGTGTAATTAAAGCACATCTGAAGCTAGTAATTACTATATACCACGTTCTTAAGTTTATGTATTTAATTTTTTGAAATTCTGCTAATTCAACGATCTCCATTTACTTCGCCTCGATGGAAATATAAACAACCTGAGATGCGCAGAAGCAGAACATGCGCAGTTACACAGTGTGCGTAGCGCCATCTGACAACGCCATATACAAATGGGGTACAAACGATTGGCACCGTTCATATTTGAAAATTCGTTGGTGGGGGGGGGCTGGCGAAATGCTTGCTCCCCCCCCCCCCAACACACAAAGAAACGCCTGTAGTTACACTACTAGTGAGGTACAAACGAAAATTTTGCTGGTACAAACGGGTACAAACGATTGGTACCGTTCATTTTTGAAAATTCGTTGGTGGGGGGGCTGGCGAAATGCTTGGCCCCCCACACACTCAAAGATACGCCTGTAGTTAAACTACTAGTGAGGTACAAACGAAAATTTTGCTGGTACAAACGGGTACAAACGAGGTACAAACGATTGGCACCGTTCATTTTTGAAAATTCGTTGGTGGGGGGGCTGGCGAAATGCTTGCCCCCCCACACACACAAAGATGCGCCTGTAGTTAAACTACTAGTGAGGTACAAACGAAAATTTTGCTGGTACAAACGAGGTACAAACGATTGGCACCGTTCATTTTTGAAAATTCGTTGGTGGGGGGGCTGGCGAAATGCTTGGCTCCCAACCCACACACAAAGATGCGCCTGTAGTTAAACTACTAGTGAGGTACAAACGAAAATTTTGCTGGTACAAACGATTGGCACCGTTTATTTTTGAAAATTCGTTGGTGGGGGGGGCTGGCGAAATGCTTGCCCCCCCCCCCACACACACACACACACACACAAAGATGCGCCTGTAGTTAAACTACTAGTGAGGTACAAACGATTGGCACCGTTCATTTTTGAAAATTCGTTGGTGGGGGGCTGGCGAAATGCTTGCCCCCCACACACACACAAAGATGCGCCTGTAGTTAAACTACTAGTAAGGTACGAACGAAAATTTTGCTGGTACAAACGAGGTACAAACGATTGGCACCGTTCATTTTTGAAAATTCGTTGGTGGGGGGGCCTGGCGAAATGCTTGGCCCCCCACACACACACAAAGATGCGCCTGTAGTTAAACTACTAGTGAGGTGCAAACGAAAATTTTGCTGGTACAAACGATTGGCACCGTTTATTTTTGAAAATTCGTTGGTGGGGGGGCTGGCGAAATGCTTGCCCCCCCCCCCCCCCACACACACACACACACAAAGATGCGCCTGTAGTTAAACTACTAGTGAATTATACAAACGAAAATTTTGCTGGTACAAACGGGTACAAACGATTGGCACCGTTTATTTTTGAAAATTCGTTGGTGGGGGGGCTGGCGAAATGCTTGCCCCTTTACACACACAAAGATGCGCCTGTAGTTAAACTACTAGTGAGGTACAAACGAAAATTTTGCTGGTACAAACGGGTACAAACGATTGGCACCGTTCATTTTTGAAAATTCGTTGGTGGGGGGGGCTACCGTTTCTCCAGCCCCCCCACAAGGATACGCTTATAGTTAAACTACCAGTGAGGTACAAACGAAAATTTTGTTGGTACAAACGGGTACAAACGAGGTACAAACGATTGGCACCGTTCATTTTTGAAAATTCGTTGGTGGGGGGGCTGGCGAAATGCTTGGCCCCCCCCCACACACACAAAGATGCGCCTGTAGTTAAACTACTAGTGAGGTACAAACGAAAATTTTGCTGGTACAAACGGGTACAAACGATTGGCACCGTTTATTTTTGAAAATTCGTTGGTGGGGGGGCTGGCGAAATGCTTGCCCCCCCACACACACACACAAAGATGCGCCTGTAGTTAAACTACTAGTGAGGTACAAACGAAAATTTTGCTGGTACAAACAAGGTACAAACGATTGGCACCGTTTATTTTTGAAAATTCGTTGGTGGGGGGGCTGGCGAAATGCTTGCCCCCCCACACACACAAAGATGCGCCTGTAGTTAAACTACTAGTGAGGTACAAACGAAAATTTTGCTGGTACAAACGAGGTACAAAAGATTGGCACCGTTCATTTTTGAAAATTCGTTGGTGGGGGGGCTACCGTTTCTCCAGCCCCCCCACAAGGATACGCTTATAGTTAAACTACCAGTGAGGTACAAACGAAAATTTTGTTGGTACAAACGGGTACAAACGAGGTACAAACGATTGGCATCGTTCATTTTTGAAAATTCGTTGGTGGGGGGCTAGGCATTTCGCCAGCCCCCCCACAAGGAAACGCTTATTGTGAAGATACCAATGAGGTACAAACGAAAAGTTTGCTGGTACAAATGGGTACAAACGAGGTACAAACGATCTGAACCATTTTCATCGAAATCGGTTTTGGTGGGGGGGGGGCTGGCGAAATGCACCTGAAGAAGGGGGCACCAGGAGGTGCTATATTTCTTGCAGGAAAAGAGGATGTGTTCGATGGTTTCGGGAGTGCGGCACGTGTCACAGAGGCAGTTTGGAGAGATGTTGAACCGGTGATATAGGACTTTGTTGGGTAGGATGCGGCACACCAGCCGTGTGAAGAGCACGTCTTCATGCCTGTTATGGAACCATGGGAGCGTGTTGTGGGCACTCGGGATTTCTCCATGTGTTGCTAGGTATTTGCTGGTGCTGAAGTGTGTCATGGTTTTTTGGCGAAAAGTCCTTGTTTTGGCTGCGGTGACGTCTTCGGGAGCCACCCACTCTAGATGTATGTCAGAGGGCTGGGTGTCTCTAGCGGCAGCATCTGCCCGTTCATTTAAGAAAATTCCCCGGGGTCCAGTAGATTTGTAGGCTGGGAACCATCTGAGAAGCCACTGTAAGCTTTTTATAGAGACGCTGGATCACGTGAGGGGATTTGTGATTGCAAGAGGACAAAGCTGTAAGAACCGACAAGCTGTCGGTGAGAATGATCGTGGGGGTGTTGCTGCATAGAAGTTCATCCAGTGCAGAGCAGAGAGCTAGGGCTTCCGCCGTGAAGATGGAGTTAACGTTATTGAGGGTGTAATGGAATTTCCGGTGTAGGGTGCAACCACCAATGGCGGTGCTGTCGTCTGTTTTACTTGCATCGGTCGCTATTAAATTATGGGTCGCCCGGAGCGGATCGAAAAAAGTGTTAAAAAGGTTTGAAACTGCAGGGACACAGAGCTGTTTATTTTGGGAGGTCAGGCCTTCAGTGACCATGGACCAAGGGGCCGGAGAGAAGAAAGGGGAGGGGGCAGCTAGAATCAGATGATCGACGTTGCATTCGTAGTCTGCCAAGAGACAAGTTAGATCGGGGAGGAGGGGGAAGTGAGACGTTGGAGATTGGTAATCATTCCCAAAAAGGAAAGACCGCAGGGGCGACAATGGTCCTAAGGAGAAGTGCTTGATCCTAAATTTGGTTGTGAGAACCTTGATCCTGTCGTTGACACTGAGGGAGTTGGCATGTTTAGTCAGGATGAGGTTGGGGACCCATCTAGGGAGGCCAAGCGCGATATGTAGGGAAGTATTTTGTATGACTTCCAGACTTTTAATCAGAGAGGGACACTGGGAGAATAGACCCGGGGCACCGTAGTCCAAAAGGCTGCGAATAGTGCTGTTGGCTAGTTTCACTAGGTGTGCCGAGCGGGCCCCGTAGTGGCGAGACGAGAGCACTTTTAGGATGTTAATCCGTTGGAATGCTTTTTTCTTTATATAGTTGATGTGAGTGCGGAGACCCCACGTCTCGAGAAATGAAAGCCAAGATATTTTATAGAATTCGACCATTCTATGAGACCCCCATGTATAGAAAAATTCACGTGGCTTTCCCCACACCTTCGAGATAGGTTAACAGCCCGACATTTTTCCGGGCTTACGGAAAGTTTCTAATATCGGCACCACTGGCCGATCCGCAACAGGGTCTGCTGTAGTTTCCGTTCGCAGGTACCGAGGTTGTGGTCTGCACAGTATAGGAAGATGTCGTCGGCGTACACTATACTGTCAACACCCTGTTCCAAGACTTCAAAAAAGTCGTGCATATATACTGTGAACAAGAGGGGGGAGATTACGCTGCCCTGTGGGAGACCTTTGAAGAGGGGGTGCAGGCTGGAGACCATGCCTCTCCAAGCCACCTGAATGTGCCGCTCCAGAAGGAAGTTGTGTATCCAGCGAAGGATCCGGCCCTTGATTTGTAGCTGGGCACATTTGGAGATCAGGCCGTCGATGTAGACTGAGTCGTAGGCCGCATGTATGTCCAAAGAGACCCCAAGGAAGTACTTCTTGTTGTTACGTGCCATGTGGAGATCAAGGTTCAGTTTGGTCACCGCCGTCTGGCTGTCCCTGAACTGCAGGAAACCGAAGTGGCGAGGATCCACGGAGGGATGCGAGAGTAGGAAGTGGTGTAGTCGCTGGCAGATCATGCGCTCTTGAATTTTGCACATTACCGCCGTCAGGGCGATGGGACGGTAAGACGTAGCAGCGTCGGCTGGCCTCTCAGGTTTAAGGATCGGCAGGATCCGAGAAGTTCGCCAGGCAGAAGGGATTTCGCCCGTGTCCCAGATTAAATTGTTTAGCTCGAGTACGAGTTTTAGGGAATGCAGATTTAAGCCCATGAAAAGGCGAGCGGATATTTTGTCAGCTCCCGGCATGGTGACTTTGGTGGAGTGGATCGCTTGTTGTAATTCCTTGATAGAGAAGGGCAGGTTTAGGGGGGTCTGTTTCCAGGCCACCGTAGTCAATGGGTAGAGGTTCATGTTGGTCAGAGTAGCTGAAGCATTTTGCCAATATTTCTGCGTAGGCCTGGGCAGAAGCTATAATATTAATGCCATCTTTAATCAGAAGGCGGGAGGAGGGGGGCGAAATAGGGCGAGAACGGAACTTGCGGAAAATCGTAAAAAGGAGGTGTCCATCACGCGACGCACGGCATGAGCGGTCCCAGAAGGCTCTCTTGGCTTCGTGAATGACCTTTTTGAGTTTTGCTGACAGCCGTTTGTACTTGCGCCGGTATTCCATGGAGACCAGAGTGCGAGATTTTCGGAGGAGAAATTTCTTTTGACGTCGGAGGTTCTCGCAGCGAGCCGTCCACCAGGGGGGAAACCGGTTCGGACTGTTCGAAGGATGATAGGTATGCGCCCGAATGCTGGAGGAGACGATGTCCAAGAAATCTGAAAGAGCGAGGGCTGAGAGATTTTGTAAGGCGTTGTTGACCTGACCGCAGATCTGATTCCAGCGGTACAAAGGCCGCGGGGAGGGAGACGTTGGGAGTCTAGAAATCCAGAGTTGGATGGGGAAATGATCGCTGTCAAACAGGTCGTCGCATATCTGAAGAGAGAGAAGGTCATAGATGTCCAGAGAGCAGAGGGACAGGTCGATGAGCGAGGAGGAGCCATTTGGAGAAACATGGGTTGGGGAGGAGGAGTTCAGCAATACAAAGGGGCTGCCAGAGAGCCACTGGCAGAATTCCTCACTCACTGGAGTGGAGGTAGGAGAGCCCCACCACGGGTGATGGAGATTGAAATCACCGAGTATAAGGCTTGGACCTTCGAGGGAGGAGCAGATATTGCGTAGGTCCCGTACCACATGGCCATGACTCGAGTACTAGTTAATGATATTTAGCTTAATGTTGGGAAAGTGGACTGAGACTGCTAGGATTTCATTGTCGCCAGAGGGGGAGGAGCACGGAAGGACGGGAGATGCGACGAAACCGCAATGGCAAGGCCGCCACCCAGGCGGGGCGACCTGTCTTGGCGATAAACAACCTTACCGCTGGGGTGAAACCTAGTATTGTCTTTCAAAAAGGTTTCCTGCAGGAGCAGGACGTCTGTATCAGAAAAGGGGTGGAGCTACAGCCAAACCTCTTTATTTTTAATGCTTCGGCAGTTCCACTGAACAATAGAAAACAGAGATGAGCTAAAGGCCATAGCTGTAGGGGAGAGACAACGAGGGAAAACATGGCCAAAGTCCAGCCCGAAACAAGGGGAACCAAGCACGAGCATGAAAAAACGAGCGAAACAGGCAGAAAAAGAATTTTTTTTTTTTTTTTTTCCCCTCTAAGTTCCATTGACCCAAGAGTGCTGAGACCGGGGCCACCTGGGGGGGCCGTGTTGGAGCCATCTCTCAGTGACGTGCGTGCTTTTTTATCTTTCGGCCCACGCGCCAACCCCGGCGGGGGAAGGCTGCCTGAGGGGGGAGTCAGGTCACCCGGGCTTTTGTATATTTGGTGCATTTGGATGGTAATAGTGTTTAGCGCTAGCATTATCCGGTCCGTATGTTTTTGTAGTATGTCGTTCATACACTTAATGACATTGTTGGTGCGCTGTTCGAAATCTTTGGTGATGTGGTCGATTTCCGGTTGGGGAGTGCTGGTGATTTTGGCGTAGGACTTCGGTGTCGTATGTTGTCGATATTGTCGCCTGGCTTCGGAGAAAGTTAGAAAATTGGTTCATTTGAACTGCAGGAACTCTGCTTCTTTGAGTCTGCTTGGGCACAGGCTATAGTCCGCCCGGTGGGCTTGCTGGCAGTTGACACAGTGGGGTTCCTCGAGACACGCGTCGGAGTGGCTTTTGCCGCAGTTGACGCAGATGTGCTCGTTTTTGCATTTTGATTCGGTGTGGTCGTATTTTTGGCATTGGCGACATTGTCGGGGATGATCTATAAACATAGTTATTTTTTGTATGGTGAGCCAGAGTTTAATTTCAGGTGGTAATACAGTTCCCAATATAGTGATGAGGACCGGGGCATATTCGCTGTGGCTGCCTCTTTTCAGAAACCGGCGCGCTTCTAGGAGGGAAATTTTATTAGAGAGTTCGAGATCATTTATTAGTTCACTTAATTTAAAGTCGGTGGGAATGTCAAATAAGAGGAATCGGGTAGT
Organism: Cheiracanthium punctorium; assembly: GCA_038373885.1. Classification (NCBI taxonomy): domain Eukaryota; kingdom Metazoa; phylum Arthropoda; class Arachnida; order Araneae; family Cheiracanthiidae; genus Cheiracanthium; species Cheiracanthium punctorium. The sequence goes on along the minus strand of JAWZYV010011907.1, from coordinate 185,245 downwards.
GATGTTTGTCCACGATATCGTACTGGTGACTGGTACGTTTAAGAAAGATTGTATATTCGCCACGTTTTCGGCACAATCCATGTCAGTTGTTTGTGTTAGTATGGCTCCGTTTCGAGTATATCGTAAATTTTTTATTTGTCGAAATTCGGTACTTCTTTTTTTATTTCCGTGTAAACCGTTCTGGGGTCCTTTATGGGTACGCATAGGGTGTTAGTGCTTGTCAAAAAGATGTTAAAGTCACTTCCGGCATTCTCAGCTGCTTTTCTTAAAGCAGAGGCTACATCAACCGTTCCGCGAAAATAGTTTGGGTTATCATAATTATCAACTTCCATACTTGCCATGCTAGCTAAAGGCGGGTTGTCAATGGTAAATTGTGAGTGTGCCATGACACTCCTCCCCACTTAGGGGGACCTCCGGTGGAGAAAACCAAGTGAAAAGAAAACTCCGGTCAGCCCAGCAAAAGAAGTAATAAAACAATAAATACCTGGACCAGATGTCTAAAAGACGGCCCCCCGACACACCGCGATGCTAAATTAGCTCCAGAGAAGCGGTGACACAAGCTCTGTACCACCGATAAACTTTAACAGCCGCTTGAAAACAGCAACGCCCCGTTGCTGGTCAAAACGCAAAAGGAAAACAAAAAGTGGAAGTAGTAGTTGGAGAGTTTGCTAGCGCAGCAGCCTCGCAAGCCTCCTGCAAGCGATCCATTCTTCATTTATCATATCAGTGTGGGACCATAGAATGAAAAATGCTTTTCTGGAGAGAGAATTTTCAAAATCTAACATTAATGGGGATGCCCTGCTGGAAGAGCTCGCTATAGAAGACAACACAAAAGAAGATAAATTTAAGCTTGCATACATCATTGTTGATGAGTACATTCAGGATGTCTTCTAGTCATGAATGTCATGAAGATGTAACAATTTTGGTTATGAAAGTCATGAAAATGTCCCGAATTTTTATAGGATGTCACAGTTTTTTTCCCCCTACAACCCAATCTCCAGTTGTACGGAAGGAAAAAGAACTGTCTGGCAATCTCAATGCTGTGGCGGTTTATCTTGCCTATTAGGATAGTGACATTTCATTTACTTTAGACCATTTAATTAATTAAATGTGACTAAGAGTTATTAATATTATAATTATATACATATATATACATATATATATATATATGTATATACATACATACATGGTGATTCACAACCAGACTGTCAAATTTGCTGGGGGTGTAGGGGGTACAGAGATGGTTCAAAATCACATAGCAATGCGGGATCGGAAACGTCTTCATGTACCTGTTAATAATCACTTTGGAAGAAGTGTTGAAGTGTGCATTTCATTTCTTAACTAAGTTTCATAAACAATGAACTTCCCTCAGACAATTTCATAAATGTAACAATTTTTATCAAGTGCAATTGGGGAAAGAGAGATTACTTTTTGAAAAACCATGGTCAGAAAGTTTACTACCACTTGAACACTTCTTTTAAAGTGATTATTAACGTGTACATGAAGACGATGTTTCCGACCCCGCATTGCTTTGCCATTCTGAACCATCTCTGTATCCCCTACACCCCCTGCAAGTTTGTCAGTCTAGTAGCAAATCACCTTGTATGTGTGTATATATATCTATCGTAGACACAGACTTCATGGCGCTTGAAGGGGCTTCAGCCTCCCCAATATTTTTATCGAGGGGGCTGAGCCCCTTCAAAAATTTCAATCCAACTTTTTACTGTCAAATCATCATCATTTCTTCCTCCAAATTGGTTAAACTTATGAATCCTAAAAATAGAGAATGTATCGGCTAGTTTCCTCCCCCCCCCCCCCCCCCCCCCCCCCAAAAAACACACACACACACACACCTTTTCTCCTTTTTCTTTCACAGGGATTCAGGAATTACGTTGGGCGCCTGTAGACACGATGTCAACCTTCTTTATCAAGAGCACAAGCATAAACAAATGTCCATCATCACAAACAAATGACCATAGCTAGGCACAAAGAAAGTAAAACGGGTGTTTTCCCACACAAGAACCCCTCAGATTTCACACCGTGACACAATTGATGATGGAATTGCTTTCCAGTAGGGAGAAAACTGCGCTTTTTTTAGGAGGGTCATTCTCATGTAATTTTTTTTTTTTTTTTTTTTTTTTTTTTTTTTGAATCAGTACAGCAAAAGCTTTCACTTTTGTTCTATTGTGAGGTGCAGACTCTTCTGTAGACGTCTGACCATAAGGGAGATTTTCCCATTTCCCACCAGTATTAAGTTTCGATGCTAAAATAAACTGTTTAAATGTGACTTAAAAACAATTCAAAGCAGAAAATTGTTAAATTTAAGTTTGAAAATTTTAAATCATAAAGAACTTTGTGAGATAGATGAAAAATTGATGTTTAATACAGTTTCAGATATAGACAGTATTCATTTCTTTACACGCTTTATCAAAACTTTACTACTATAACGCTCAACGTTTCTGATTTAGCTACAGTTAAGAGTTAAATAAAAAATGATTTCATAAAAATCTTCGAGAAGCACAACTTCTGGATTATATTTTATAATTGTTTGCTCTTATCTTCTCTCTTTACATATAAAACTCTTTCCCCCCACCAAGGGCGTAATCAGAGGTGGGGGGGGGGGAGGGCTACGCGGGCTGAGCACTACATAGCTGTCTCCCAGCATCCCTATGATTTTCAAAAATTTTTGTTAGTTTACACATAAATACGAAAATTTAGAAACGAACACTTGAAAACCACGAAATTTTAAATCTTTAAGAAGACTCGTTTTGGGCAAATGTTTCTTCATAATTGCAAGATTTCTGTACGGATAATTATTTTGCTACTCTTGGCTGCATGTGTTGCCAGTGGCGGTTCCAGAGGGGGTGGGGTCACGGTGGTCATGACCCCCTGGGACCTAGATTAACCATCTCCCCAAGAAAAAGGAGGGGAGAAAAAAAAAAAAAGAGGGCCCAAGCTGAACTTGGACAAGGCCCAAAATTCTGAGAGGCCTTGATCATGTGCATACATATCACATTGTGTTGCTGAAAGAGAATTCCTCTTTAGAAAACCATTGGTCTCTAATTTACTTTATTTTATAACAACACTAAAGTATGCACACAATAGTCTGACTATGTACTCAGTTGTTCCTTGGCAGAAAAATATGCATCCGTTTTGTAAATATGTGCATTCATCCATATCCATCTATACATGGAGGGCAAAGGAAGGGGGAGTCACACAGCGAGCATGATTAAGGTAAGGGTGGATGGGGTTTTTCTACTTTTAAATGTAAAACTAGATTATATTTTATACAACTTTTTTCCGTACTGAATAAAAATTAATTTTCATATATTGTTGTACAAATATCATCAAAATATATTTCAAATAGCATAATTCATTATGGTTTTAGTTTATAAAATGATTACTATGTGTCCATTTAGCAGGAGTGTCTCTGACTTACCAATTGCTTATGTGCTAGTTTAATTTGTTTTCATAATTGTTAAGGTAATCTGGAACGGTTTTCCAAAAAGAAGTGTGATTTAAAGTGCAATGGAGTTTTTATATGTCGAGTTTTCTATGCCAAGTCCCACACGGATGGCACCCCCCCCCCTCCTCGGCCTAGATCCCTCGCGCAGATAATTGACCACAACACCACATTTCAACATTTCTTTTTATTTTTAATGTTATTAAAAGATGATATTTGAGTATTCTTAGTTTAATGTAAAATGAAAGTTTTCAGTATTAACATGTTTATGAAACCTAAAATAATGCAGACTCTGAATTTTGATATATTGTCGCACTTGGTTTTCTTTGTTAAATCATTTTTAAATGTTAACAAGGATGATATTATTGAAAAGTTAATTTTTTTCCTGCTGTGCAAATACTATGAGAATGATTTAAAAAATATATTTTATTTGTTTTTGTTTTTACAATTCAAATCACGGAAACCGTTTAATATATGTATGTTTAAAAGAGAGGACTTGTAACTTTGCATGATGGTTTGTATATTTGTTTGATTTGTTTTAATACACCGAAAGGAGGTATTTATTACTTTGTTGCTTATGTTTTGTTTTTTTTAATAATTTTAAATGTAATCTGTAGAAAGTTCTCAAAGAAATGTAATTTAAATGTGATCAGTTTTTCTGTCTTAAAGTCGTGCAACATTTAATTAAAGCCGATTCTATTTATGGGTATTTCATCATGTAGTAAAATAAAAAATACTATTTCATATTAGTAAAAATTATCGCTGATGAATGTTTGCAAGTAAATAAAATAATCCAGAATTTAGTAATTCGCCTTGTTTTTTTTACTTCTAGGGTATTTTGAAATATTAACTGGAGTAATGTTTTGCAGAACAGTTTTTCACATTTGACTGCATGCATTTTCTTCTCTCTTATGAAATTATCATTAAATACATTTCGAAAAAGATTTTATTCATTTTGCTATTATTAACTTAATTAAACTTCACCTGTTCTTTCAGAAGGGAGATTTACTTTCTCCGTATGTGTACTGAAGACTGATTCGAGATCTTGAGTTGAAGTACTTAATTTAAAAAATGAGTTCAAAAAATTTTTGAAAAATTATTAAATGGAATTCTTTTTATTTTAGTGAAAGTGTTATGTTAAAAAAGCACATTTTGAAATCTCAGTTCTAAAATTTCTGAATGCCTTTATTCTACTGACAGAGGGAAGGATTTTGTGATGGACCCCCCCCCCCCCAAATAATTTTTACAAGTCGGACCCGTGATATCTATATATAATATGACTAAAATTAGTTACGTTTTAAAAGCAACAAAATGGCGGTATGCCGGTATGTCATATTATGTCATGAAAATTTACTTGTGGTGAAGAATTTTTTTTTTTTCTGCACTCCAGTAGACACCCTAACATTGATTGCAATAAGAATGTGATTGTTACCATGGACATTCGGACTATTTCTGATTTGATTGTGTAATATGACATTGAGGATGGCATTAAAGAAGATCCATAAGACATTGTGCCCTCATTGACAGAGGCCATCACGAGTGTAAAAACTTTAAAGAAATATAACTATTAAAACTGTATATGGAAATCAAGAAAACAATATGCAAAAACTTGTATGTGTTGAAAATAATATATGAAATTAAAAAGAAAAAGCAAAAAAAACAACATTATTTTTAAAAATTATGCTATTGGTAAATTTATTTTTGTGTTTGTTTTCTTGAAGTGTTTTTCGCAATCTGATCCCGATTTTACGTTTTCCTGTTTTGCGCTGCTTTTTTAAGCTGGTTCAGTGAAAAATGTAAATTACGATTTCACTGTATTGCTATATTGTGTCGTAAAGTTGAAACAGCTTATATTTTTCAAAGGTCCAATTGAAGGGTTTCCTACAAAAAGGAGGCAACTCCAAGTTTGGAGTTACATTTATTACCTGCAGGAAGGGAAAATAAGAAATCACTTTCATTTGGTACCAAAAGGCTATAACTCCATTCATTAGATTGTGTTAAATCCTCAGACATTTTTTACAGTTTTCCGGAAACTTGAATAGTTGCAGCTACCTCTTTTTTCAACAAATCCTTTTATTTTTTGCTCTATACTGTAATGAAAATCTGATCAGAGAGTGTACATAATTATATCATTTGTTACCTTAGTCAAATTTTTAGACACTTAATACTTGATGTTTTAAATCATTTTATTTTATTTATTTATTTATTTTTAGATTATAATGTATTACAAAAGCAGCTGAGAGAACTTCAAACATCTTCAAAGAAGCAAGTGAGTTAGTTTAAATTCTTACTTTCAATGCTTCTATTATCCAGTATCTGTAAAGTGTTACATTTTAAAAGTTATTTAAATCAGCACATTTACAAGTATAGTTTATATCTTAAGTTTTCATTCATTTAACATAGCAGCTTAGATAGAAAAAACACTCAATACTAGTGTTAAACATTAAAATAAATAAAAACTTTGTGAAAAAACACACATGCATAGCGGCCAACTTGTACGATTTTTTCGTACAATGTATGAATTTGATTCATGGATACGATTGTACGAATGACTAAGTAATTGTATGAATTTTTAATATAATACCCGAATATTCTACAAAATTTCACGTATTTTTCGTAATCCCCGGCTCCCATGTTCTTTCCCTAGCGACATCATGCATTGATAGGCCCAATCGGTGGGGGAAGAAAAAAAATCCCTATTCTACATTTCAGTGAGAAGAAATCACGGAGAAATGCTGTTTCTCCTTAATGCTCAGAGAAAGTTTCAACTTTTATACTATGATGAAGGTCTGGCGGCCGCGTGCTATTGCTCTATAAATAAATTCTTGCCACCATCATTGACTGATGTCTCCGGCCTTTTGAAGAAAACAAATAAAATATAAATCCCAGGAAAAGGGCATGGATATTCTTTTATGACTGAAAAGCAAATGATGATGAAGCAATGAATACCCTGTTTTTCAGCTGAAGAAACCAAAACTACTTTTTACTATCCCTTAATACATTACATATATAATCAAAGATGCCAACTTCTGTGGATTTTTCAGAGTTTCTATGGAATTTTTTTAAATTTGATTTACTTGTACACTATGAAAAAAGTTTTTGTTAAACAAAAATTTAAATATAAATTGATTTATTCTATAACGTTTAAACTATGTTATTTTAATGATGTTAAAACACCAAGAGTTACTGCACAACACCCAAAGCCTAAAATTGTTAAATCAGTTTTAAGCAGAATAAATATGACTTTTACTAGTTCATATCTTAAAGTCAAAAGATTCACAGTAGAAGATTTTCGTGGTTTGAATATGTAGATTTGAACTTCAGGAACAAGACTTCATTCAACAAACAATGATGATATATGAATATACATACATATGGAGATGATGGCACATAATTCCAGGAACAATTCTCTTTCCTGGAAAACATTTACTTGTAACTAGCCCAGTAAACTTTTATAACCAGCATCATGCAACATTGCCCGCAGCCAACTTTACTAGGGAAAAAAAAAAAAAACATCAAATCATTCAGATACAACAGCTCAGATCCCTGATCTGGCTTCGGTGATTTACGACATCATCTAGGCGAGGGGTGGCGAACCTTTGGGATCAACGTGGCATTTTTTCTAGAGGCCATAGACGTGCCGTCAAATAATTTTGACTTAGTGATTATTGGGAAAATAATAAAACTAAACACTAACAACTCAAAACTCTTTATTTACTAACAAAAAATATGATTATGTGTGTAATTCATATTAAAATATGTGTTATTTTTAACTGAAATGCAAACCATTTTTATCGTTTGTGTACTATCGGTTCACCACCCCTGATCTAGGTTGAGTGACGCTGCACATTTTAGTTTTGATTGCAACACATGCACAGCACAACAGGAGTAGAAGCCCGTAAAGTAACTTAAGATGCTCGGTTTTTTTATATCTGCTAGTTTGTGCAGACTGCAATAGATATTTGCATAAGAAAAAAAAAGTTCTCATTTTATGCAAAGGGGAACAATGGCATCTTTGTCGAGAAATTTAAACTTTTATTACGGCAGTAAGGAAACACTTAGTATGTTTATGCCGCCATTTTTAAACTTAATGAGCTTACATTTTAACTTACAAGGGAGGCTCAGACATTGATTTTGATGAAAAGTTGATTAGTTATAGGGGACCCATAGTATGGTAAAATGGCAAAGATTTAGCCGCGAACCATCGTGCATTTTTGAGAAAATTCCATTTGTTATATACCAGTTATTTTGTGAGTTGTTTGACGTACTCGGTGGTGCCGCAGTTTCGCTTTCAGCCAGAGATCTAAAGGTCCATGGTTCGATTCCTGCAGAGTCCACTCTCTTTTTTCTTTTTTCCCCTCCCTTAAAAAATAATGCCAGTGAAAATGACGCGCATTAGAAAATGGACGTGATTTAATGAATAAACACTATTTCTATGAAATAAAATTGAATATCTATGAAATTGACAAAAAATAGACATTATTTATCGAAAAACATTTTGTTTCGTTACTTTTACAGATGCACACTGTAAAAGTACACAGAATAGTACCCAGATACAGATGGAAGGGTGGATGATATTTTTCCTAAAAACATGCGAAACAAATTTTTTGAACATCTGCTACAACAAATGAAACAAATTTGTTTCATTCATATGGTCTTTTCATTACTGTTTGTGTCGGAAATATTTCATTTGCATCTACAAATATGTCTTTCATTTGAAAATTTTGTCGCAAACCATGAATGTTTTAAAATATCAGAAAAGAATGGTGATGATAGCAGAAAATACATAATAAAGTTTTATTGCATCTTCGCAAGTTCCTATTTCCTCATTTATTTTGCATAAGACATAGGGAATTTTGAAATTCGTTTATTTATTTTTTGTCTGTGAGTGAAATTAGACATCACTGTTTGTTACACCCGATAAGGGTTAACTGTTTAGTGGGCAATAAAAAATGCCCATTCACTAATTTGCAATTCAAAATTTAACTATTAGCTTTCAAACCAGCAAAGCAATACGCAGTATCAGCATAGCTGTAAAGGCTAATTTAATAGCTGTAAAGACAATTTTTAATACAGGTCTTTAGAGACCTGCATTAAAAGTTGACTAGCTGAATATGTAAGAAGTTTAAACTCAGTAAAAAGGCTTTTAGTTTAAAATGACAAACTTTAATTTATTAACAGTTAATTATATCAAAATCAGTTACATAAAAAAAGGAACAATGACTAGGTAAAGTATTAAAATCTAATGCACTGAGAAATTTCACACTTAAAAAATTGTTTATAAAGGAAACTAAATGCATTACTATCACGGTTCAATAAGTCAAGAAATACAGGATTTACTTTAAACATCAGGATTTTACTGCAGAACGCTGGAGATTTTAATTTAAAACTTAATATACTTCTGTTTCCATCAAACTGATGCAGATTGGCAGCATAACATTTTATCAAAAGATACGTCACATCGTAATTTGCATATTTAAAAACATGTGTCACGATACATCACTAACACATAATGAAACGAAGCTGCTGATCCCGCAGCGATTGCTGTTTAAATTCTGCCGGGAACGGAAGTCAATACGCCCATACTTGGCAAGCAGAAAAATACATACGTCGCTAATGCAGAATGCGTCAAATGACGTCACTGCCGGATTACATCAGGGGCTAGCAGCACACACAGCCAGTTCAACAAGAAGTCAGTCAAGACAAAACAAGGTGGCGATGTTACTGTGAAATGTAACGTGTTAAGCCAGAAAAACAACTTTAAGTTAAGTAAGAAGATAAGTAAGAGATTTAAGTTTTAAACATAGAATTAAGGTGAGAAAAACTTAAAACCGGTACTTAGCTGAAATTAACAGTTCTGTAAACTGGAAATAAAAATATAAGTGAATTAAGTACTGGGCCAACAGCAACATCCCCTCGAAAATGGGACAAGGACTCATTTTTAGATGTGTTATTCAAAGGGGAGGAACGCATGCTGATTTTAAAAAATACCAGTGAAGCTCTTAACATGTTTTCTAGAAATGCTGAGTTCAATTTCCTACTTGGTTTTTTTTTTTTTTTTTTTTTTTTTTGCCACTGACTCATGAGGGTAAAAGACCCTTGAGTATAAGGATTTTAGAGAGATGTGCCATTAACCCTTTCACTGCATATTTTTTTTTTTTTTACGCTAGCTTTGAAAAGCGTGCAAAATATTCTTATATATTTCACAGAAATGTGGATAATTAACGTAAGGCAATTCTATAAGTAGGATAATTGGATAAATGGGCAATTGTTATATTGATTCCAAAGAAGTTTTTTATAGAACAAGGAAGACCAATATGTATGACAATACTATCCAGTGTAATGGAACAAGTAAGAGAAAGAGCATCATTGTATGGATTTTGATATGCTTTTAATCTATAGCACATTAGTGCATATTTAAAATATGAAAGTGTTGCATATTTTTTGTTTTTTGTTGTTAAAAGTTTAAACTTGAGTGAAGAAAGCTTTGAAATATAGTTTAACTAATTTTGTGCAAAACCTGCAAATATACTATTAATCTGCTCTAAACTTACAAAATAATAATAATAATAATAATAATAATTAAGCACCCTAGTTTTGGAAGTGCTGAGTAAAGGATCTATCTGATTCTCTTAATTTATAAAACTTGAATGGAATTGCTTTATGTGAAACCTTATGCCCCAATCAGATTCTCTTTCTACTGCTTCCTGTTTATATAATCTTTAACAAATCTTTTTCCTTTTATTTCTCATTACAGCTTCTAGTTGAAAAGCAACACTATACATCTATAATTGATAATATGAAAAAAGAATTGTCAGGTGCTCAGAAAGAAATTGTATCTCTGTCACAAAAAATTGCAAAGGTAATTTTTAAATTGTAAAAATGTTTTCTTTCCTCTCAATAATTTCTAGAAACATTGCCAGTCTAATATACTAGAAGATGCAGCTCATTGTATAGGAAATGACAACAGGTGCCAGAAAAACCATTCAACAAAAGTAGGTCTACACTCTATATATTTAATCTCTGTCCACTTAAAATAACTTGCAGGTCATAAGTTTGTTCTGGATCATACTCAACTGATGCAGACACTTTACGAATCCAAGACTTAATTGAAAGTCCAAAACCGTAATTGGGCAAGATATGGATCACAAGAAAAGAATTTATAAATGAATGCTCGCCGCTCTTCGGATTTTTGTTCTCAGAAAGAGAGCCCTTGCAAAAACAAACAAGTGCAGGTGTCTACTTCAAACCACAATCTTACGCATTGTCGTAATCCCCGTTTGAAAATTTCCATAACAGATGATTACTTTTGCTAATTGGTCAAGTTGTACTAATACCCTTTATCAATGATCCAGCTCTCCCCCTCCCCGCCATGCCGACATTGATCTTGGAGTTTAGTTGACTCCTGTCAACAACATCTGTTTTAATGCTTCGTTTCTGTTTCACTTTCAATTAGTATAAACTTTGTGTAAAAAAATAAAGAGAGTGGGGAAATAAACTGTGGCGACTGGTACATAAATTTGCAGTCTCCACTTTCAAAAATACAGTCCGCGAGTGGCGACTGTTAATTTTGACACTTAATAATAAGGCCTGTGCAAAGCCGAAGGTTTTTTTTTTTTTTTTTTTTTTTTTTTGAGGGGAGGGGAGGGGTCGCGGATCAGCAGATTTCTTTCTTTTTTCTTTTTTTTTTTTTTAAGTCTGCATATTCAGCAAATTGTGTTTGAGTTTTGTATGAGTCTACAAGAATGTAGTTTAAGCTTTGTTTAGTTAATATAAGAGCCAGGATTTCATCTAATCATGCGTGTTAGTAATCATTTCCAGAAGAATGTTAAACATTTGATTAATGAAATCTTTCAATTTTATTTCTTTGTGAACAATAAGTGTGTATTAGAGAACTGAATAAATTATGCAGTGGAACTCTCAATTTCGTATCTTTCAAAATATTCAATTCAAAAATAATGTATGAAAACTTAAAAGTGGTTCAGTGAAGTTTTATATTATTCATGTGAGAATATTTTCATTGTGTTTACTTCAGTGTAAAATACTAAGAAGTAGGAGATGTAAAATTGAGGTTGTATTTCAGAGGAAATTTTTTATTCTTTTAAAAATGACCGTTTATTAAATAGTTCCTTTTTGGTCCCTTTTTCTTACAGATGGTCCCTTTTTCCCCTTTTTTTGATAGAAAATTTGGTGGGAGCCCTGCAAACATAGTCAACTCTCGATTTTGCAACCCTTGGTTTAGTGACCCCTCCCGATTTAACAACCCTCTGATGAAGTCCTGACCACTTTCCAATACCTTTTTTAGACTTTCAATTTAACGTCCTGTTTGCCGATGTCCCGTGAAGGTTGTTAAATCGTGAGTCGACTGTACTTGTGTTTGAATACAAAGGAAAATTTTCAGAATATAAAATGCCTTTTAAGTGATACTGTGACTTGTCTTCATTAATACTTTTTTTTTTTTTTAAATAAATACTTTGATAGCTGCAAAATGAAATGAGTAAACTTCAAAAAGAAAATGCAAATATCAAAGATGAAAAAAATGTACTCAGAAATGAAATTGAAAAATTGGAAAGATCAATGGAAGAACTTGAAAGTGTTAAGAATACCCTTGCAAGTGAAAATGAAAAATTTAAGGAAAAAGAAAAGCTTGAAAAGAATGGTGTGGCATATGAAAAAACTTTTAAATCAGAAAAAAGAAATACTAAAAGTGAACAGATAAAACAGGTATTTTTTATTCTATTTTTTAAATATATAAATATCCTTTAAAACTGAAAATAATTGTTTTTTTTTTTTTTTTTTTTTTTTTTTTTTTTTAAGGATAAAAAAGAAAATGATGCTGAGATTAGTATTCATGCAACAAAATCTGCAAGAAATATTAAAAGGGCATCAAGTAGCAAAAGAGTAAATATATTTAATTCTGTTTTTATTTGTGTTAATTTCTTTACTTTTTTTCCCCCCACAATATTTTCAATCACTCATAGATTTAAACCACTATCTTTTAGTAAGGTGTCTGTCACTATAGAGTATTGGATACTTTGACTCAATTAACTTCCAAGTGCTCTGATTTCGCTGTAATTTTTAAATTTTTATGTGCTCTGAAAATCCAACAATTATCTTAAAACTCCAATATTTTGAAATAAATAAAAGCTTTATGAAAAAATACACCTAAAAAGATACTTGGATATTGGTCTAAGGATGCAGTCATAAAAATATGAATGCCTTTTGAGGCTTGTAAATATTATTTCACAGCCAAAAATTCAAAACCATGAATGTTCACCAGGGCCTGAATATAACACTTTTGTGCCTCATACACAGGGTTTCTCAAAAAAGCGGTAACACACTTTTAATTTTTTTCATCTATTAGAGATAAGTTTGCAGTGTAATTTGAAAAAAATAAGGTTGGAAATAAGACTCCATTAAAAAAAAAAAACCCCTTTTGTTAATTTTTAAAAAGTTACACTTTTTAAATTGTATACACCCCCGTACAAAACAATTCCCAATTAGTGAATGCTTTATACTTTTTGTAAATGAACGAGAGAAATATTTTCTTAACGGAATCTTATTTCTAACCTTATTTTGAACATTTTTGTCCCCATTTATACTGCCCACTTATTTCTAACAGATAAAGAATTAAAGCCTGTTACCACCTTTTTAGGAAACCCTGTATAGGTGGCTCAATTTTTTGGCCTATTTCTGGAAATGTACCCATGGCACATGTCCCAACTACTCGTGTGATATTCAGGGCTTGATGTTCACATCTATTTAAGGATCTATTTGTAGGAAACATTTGCATTGTTTGAGAGGCCAAAACATGCGAACATTAATAGTTATTTATTTATTTATTTCACATCTGAAAATTTGTGTACATTTGCACAAGCCAGTAATTTCAAATATCCTCAGCATTTGATGATGCCAGAATTATCATCATTTGTGACATTTTTCAGACTCAAAATTACAAATATTTACTTTTTTTCCCGTTTTTCATAGGGTATATAAAATTGAACCAATTTTCAAATTCCCTAATAAATGAGTAAAACTTACAAATTGAGACAAAAAAAGAATAATATTCTGAAAGGGAAATAAAAGCTTAAAACCAATGTTTAATGGTTTTAACCAATGTTTAACCAATGAAGGTTGTCAGCTTCTGGTATGAGATTCTTCTGACCATACTCAGATTTAAAAAAGAAAAGAAGAAAAAAAAAAAGAACTATCTGAAAATTTGTAATAGCCCATGATAAGTGAATATGTTCTGCATATATAGCGTAAACGTATGAGCATGTGCATACGTTTCGACCCTAATTGGGGCTGCAAGACCTGCAGCAGGGGTCACCAAAAATGTCATCAACTTTGATATTCCTTTAATTTGTAATAATTTTACGATGTTTTTGTTTAAACTGTGCATTAAGAGTAAAAATCAACACCTCTTATAAACTTAATTGTAAGTTGGGGATATTTTTTTATTGCCAAATTTTTTTATAAGCCACTGATAGTAGTTAATGTACTTTCATAAATATTGGATTTTTGATTCAAAATAGATATTTTGTATAAAACCAATGATGCCAGAACTGATTTTTTAATAATAATTATTATTTCATAAGCTTCTGATCCCCTCCCCCGAGGGGGAAAAAAGGCTGTTTTTTGTTGTTAGCTGAGAGTTTTTAAGAACCTCCTTCTCATTTTCAGTTCTTAGATTGGCATTCTTTAATGACTTCCCCTCCCTCCAAAATTAAATTTTGTATTTCAGAAGGATATTCTTGTGCTCCAAAAGTGACTTTTTTTGGGTCCAAAATTAATTTCATCTGGCACATCCCTGGTTATATAGTAATATATAATGTAGCAAAATTGGTTATAATAATATTCTAATATTATTAATTAAAATTTGAGTCGGAAAATTGCAAAAGTCCTTAAGGGCCATCCAGAATTTTTTACAGGAAGTGGAAGAAACTTCTGTTTATTTTTTGTGCTGATTGCTTAAAATTTGGCATTTTAGTGCAAAAATTCGTTACAAATCCAATTTTATCAGTGCTTTCCCTGAATTTGGATTAGTTTTTATGTTATTTATCCAATCAATTTGGATTTACAGAGTTTTGCTGTTGTATGAAGAATTTATCCAGTTTTCAATTTATTCTAGCTCCAACAGTCATCACATACCCACACGAGCAGTAGCAATTTGGATTAGGTCAATTTTGTAAAAGCAATCATACAGAGATGATATTATCACAATTGATTCTTTGAGATGCATATTTTTTGTCCATGCATAACAAAAAGTGTTTTCTGTGGTTGTTGGACATCAGAATGTCCAGCACAGATTGTAGAATTATTGATGTAAGCTTCTCATATAAGCTGCTCTATCCGGTACCATGCAGGAGAGGCAAATGCAAGATGGATTTACAGAATTTGCAGTAATATGGGCTTTCAGAGCTTTATTTCAAAGGTTTAGAATTTTTTTAAATGTTTTATAGGTGGGAATGCAGAAAGGTTGATTTAAAGTAAAACATTGTATTATAATCTATCCCAATTTATGATTTTTTGGATTTAACAAGTTTTGCATTTGGGCGACTCATTTATAAGTATTTTAAACCCATTTGTGGCATTTACAAGCTTTTAAAAAGCTTGTACAAATTACTAAAGTTCTTCCCCTTCAGAAAAATGCATAATTACCTATTTAGTTGTAAATGATTTGTGCTGGTAGCTTTTTTTAAAGAAACCAATTAGATAATGCAGACATGCCAAGTCTCAATTTTGGCCTCAGTCTCAGGTTTTTTTAATTCTATTTTGGACCTCAGGATTTTTCTCCATTTTCTCAGGCTTTTTAAAGTTTATTCGGAAATTGCAACTTTCCTTAATTTTCTAATTTTCAGTGTTCATTATGTTTCATTCATTATTTGGTTTGGCAGTCATTATTAATCTAGAAGTGATTTAAATATTATTTCAGGTTTTTTTAAGATATTTTTACCATATTCCCCCACAACAGCCGGCATGCCGTAAAAAATCAAGGAACACCAGCATGCTGTAAAAAAATGAGGAACACCAGTATGCTCTAAAAAATTGAGGAACACCAGCATGCCGGAAAAACTCGTATTTACCGGCATGCCGGAATATATGAGGTATTGTTATTGCAAACATGACGATGAGTACTTTTCCCCTCCCACATTTTTCATAAAAGTTCCAGTCAAAATCTGTTAAAATGGATTAGTGTGAAGAATAACTGTCTTTCGAAATTACTCCTCCAGAGAATTGTACATAACTGTGAAAAGGATTGCACCTGTCGAAGTAAGAACACAAATCTTCGATATTCACCTGGCACAGATCACATTCTGATTGGACCATAGAGAATTGATGGACAGTTAGTTCAAAGGTCAACCGCATATTTTCGCTTGCTGAGAAGGGAAAAGCAGATCTCTATTTCACTCACTGTATTTAGAAAACTTTGTTTGTCTTCATTATTATTCTAACTCTGGAAATGGAGGGAAGTAAACAAGTGCACTCCCGAAGTTATACAATAGCTTTTAAATTACAAGCTCTAGCAAAGCTGGACGAGCTGAATGAAAATATCTCTGCAACTGCTAAATTTTTTTGTATTCCTCGTTCTTGTGTTCAAGATTTGAACAAACAAAGAGAAAAATTGGCAAATTCTGTAGGACAAGATGTAGAAATACGCAAGAAGCGTAACATTCCGTCGGACAACGAACAACGGAAAAAACGAGCAAAATTTCCAGAAATGGAAAATACTATACTAAAATAGTAAAATGGATACAAGAAGAAAGAAAATCAGGTCGAGCCATCACTGCGTTTGAAATCAAGGAATAAGCTGAACAAATTTCGAGAACAAAAAAGGAAAATGAGGAGTTTGAAGCTACTGATTTCAAAGCGTCTAATGGCTGGCTTGAGAGGTTCCTTCATAGACATGATATTGTCAGCAGATCTGTGGCAAGTATCGGCCAAAAGCAGGGATCATTCTAAAGCGTTTCAGGGGGGCGGCCCGCCCTGGTGTCCTTTTTCCGGTAAAATGCCGCCCTCTTTGCCCCTTTTCTTGATAAAATTCCGCCCTCCTTGCCCTTTTTCTTGATAAAATTCCGCCCTCTTTTTTTTTTTTTTTTTTTTTTTTCCATCAAAATGTGGCTCTCCTTTTCTCCACCCCTCCTTTTTTCCCTTCTCTTTGATTCTCCTTACCATTGCTGTCGCTCTGCTAGATCGGAGCCATGTGGTCCCGGCTAGACCCCAAAAAAGCTTCTCTCCAACAACAACAAGGAAGTTGATTTGTTTACTCTCTTATCAATGATGTGTGGAGAAGAGGGGGGGGGGCATCTGCTCAGTCCCCGCTCTTCTCCCTCCTGACCTGAGGAGAGGGTTAAAACCATTCCCTGTAGCTTGAGGTCATAAAATATCTCATTAGAGAAACAATTTGTCATCTAGAAGAGTAGTCATAACAATAAATTATTTCCTACTGTAAATGGCGCTTTACCATGTTTTATAAATGCTGTAAGTAATTAATAAACACCACTTAGTTATTGTTTATTTTTTCAGATTTTCAAAACACATTCATCCAAACTTGCGGCTGGCTGCACAGAAAATTCAAGACAAGGGCAATTTCGGAAGTCTGGGTAACACCCCCCCTCACACACACACACACTCCTCCCCGTCGATGTACTAAAAAGAATAGGGAAAAATTGATTCATCGACATGGTGTGCAGCAGTCAGGAAATACTACTTGAAAATATCGAATTTCCGGTCAGCATAGGGGCCAAATTGATGACCAATTGATGATTATTCTATAGGGCCATGGGTGCCGACAGCATACGGCAAGGGGGGGCATTCCCTGGATTTTTGTAAGCAGTGTTTTCCCTTGCTTTTTTGCTCTTTCCAACATGGTAACCATATATTAAAGTAGTCTTTGCCCCCCCCCCCCTGGGAAATATTCTGCCGGCGCCCATGTATAGGGCTATTTTAGGCGGAGATAGGAGTGGGAACTGTCAATACAAAATTTGTGTCTATTTTGCAGTCGCTCAAAAAAAAATGAAATCGTCGACAATTGCAAAAATGCAAGTCTCGTCGACTGCACGGGCGCGCGCCCCTGGGATGTTCATTTTTACTGTACTACGCGCTCAGCAAAAGCCCAATGGACAGTGCGAAAATGTGCAGTGGGGAGAGCCATTGAGACTATTTTGAATTCATCAATTGGGAAATTAAAAATGTGTGCAAGAGTGTCAAATTCTTTCCGATCCCTGAAGGCTCGGGAGTTATTTTATAATTATGTAATTACGAATATTACACAACAATAATTATAAGACTTCTTGCCTGTTTAGAAAATCCTTTGCCGCCGCCCACGATAGGAAATACTATTGTTCCCCCCCCCCTCTCCCCTCTTTTTTTATTATGTCGTGCACTTGCAATTTATTTTTCCCTCGGACATGTCTTATCTAAACTGGCGTTCTTATTACAGAATATTTCCAAAAGTTATGCATATAGTGCTGCAACTAGAGGTCAAGTCGCCCGGAACAAACCTTTGTTTTGGTGCTCCCTTCTTTCCATTTCAATTTTGACGTAACAGCACTATGCCTGGGGCAAGTGTCCCATTTCCCCTCCACTAGTTGCAGACTAGCATATATACAGAGAGAAAAGTTGCAGTGACGCTGAATACGATAAAGTTTGAATCTGAAACTGAATGTTTTCGGTCATTTTCGGGTCCGAAAATTGGCGTGATTATGAAAAATTTGTCGGCAAAACCGGATCCCCGTTATTTTGCAATTACAAAATTTATTTTTTTTATGCTTTTTTTGTTTTGTTGTTGTTGTTGAAATAAAGCATAATGGACGCCTTACACAATTTTTGGAAAAGTGTAGATTTCATTGAGTGAAAAAATTTGGTTTCAAAATTTGTTTAATCATTTGCTTAAAAAATTGCTATTAAGAAAGCACATTTTCGGACATAAAAGTATGTTTATAAAAGCTACCCTTATGTGTTTGTAGACAATAATTACAAAAGTTGCCCTTTTTGTGTGATATGATATGCCCTTTTTCTGTAATGTGCACCCTGCCCTTTTTCATTTCTAGAGTGATCCCTGCCAAAAGGTTTCTGATAATGCGAATGAACTGTGTGAAAAATTTTATGAATTTTTCGACCGCAGCGCTAAAGATATAAATACAGCGCTACGGCCGATGCCCACTAGTTGCATCGGCAATATGGACAAGACACTGCTATGTTTTGATCTCCCTCGACAAAAGACTTATGCTTTTAAAGGTGTGAAATACGTTCTCCGCAAAACTACAGGAAAAGAAAAGCTTCGATACATAGTCGTACTGAGTGCGGTGGAACAAAATTTAAACTGATGATAATTTTTAAATGTTTAAAAAATGTTCCAAAGGCAGATTTTTCAAAAGATGTTGTTGTTGTCACTGTATCAATGAATAGCAACTTAATGAACACTTACAAACAGAAAGTTCAACAGTAATTCTTTTTTTAAGCCGAAATCGATTTTAATCATGGATAGTGCAAAACCCCGTTTAAAAACAACCGTCAAATCCAGTTTCAGACAACATTATAAAACTGAACTTGTCATAATTCCTGGAGGTTTGACGCCCCTTCTACAGCCAGCAGATATTCATTGGAACAAGACTTTTAAAAGTGAAATGAGGAACTTAATGGAGTGAATGGCTAAAAATTGGAGAGCAGGAATTCACAAAGTCTGGAAAACGTCGATCTGCTTCTTACCTTATGATCGCCCAGTGGGTGACAATTGCCTGGGAACAGGTTTCAGGAGATTTAATCAAACAATCTTTCACAGGATGTTGGTTATATATAGAAAGGGGCGTAGAGAGTTTGAATAGTCGTCTTCAAGAAATGATTTTAAAAATCCGAATACTAGCTTCGATGATGTCGAAGAGAAATCTGGATTAACTGATCCAGAGAATGATGAATCCTCTAGTGATGATGGTGCTTGATTAGGCCTTCCATTAATCTTGTTTTTTCTTATTAAATAGATTTGTATATTTACGTTTCTTTCCTTCATTTAAGCATCACATAAAGCCAAATTAAGGTCAAGTAAACATCAAAAGGTAAGCACCTATTTAATTATTATTGCGATTTGTATTATTATTTAAAGTCAATTTTGTTTTATATCATTCCCTTTCATAATATCTTTAGCAGCGATATTAAGTGTTAAAATTCAGTGTCGGAAATACGTTTATGTGAAGTAGTATGAAACATATTTTTTCCTTCACTGGAGTATAACTCAGCAAATAGTAAAGAAGTAATGTTAAAAAAATGAGTACAAATGCTGTCATGCACTGTGACATGCACCCTCCGTGTCATTTGTTGATTATTCTTTATTTTCTTCTCTTTTCGATGATCCTCGGTTTTTCCGGCATGGCGGGATAGACCAGACAGTGATAATCAAAAACCTGGTCTTCCTCGTATTTTCCGGCATGCCGCCTAATGCGGGGGAATACGGTATGATTTTTAGTTATGAATAGTTTCTCATATGTATTTTTAATGATGTTTTATATTTTCTGAAATTTCTTTTGACAAAATTTGAAGTTTATTTAGGTTATACCAGCTTTTCCCAACCCACAAGGTGTGTGCAGGAGGGCAAAAGAAAAACTGTTTTAAGAGCAAGTGATAATGCTTTTTGATAACATTATTTTGTAGAAAAGGGGACAAAATGTTCATTGTTGAAGAATTAAAAAAATTGAATGTGTATGCTAAAAAATGTGTGTGTGTGAGAGAGAGACAGAGAGGGGAGGTAGGGGGGCAGCCATCGTAAGTTAGCCTTTGTTGAAATTGGCGTGACATTAAAAGGTTGGGAACCGCTGGGTCATACAACTCAAGAAATGGGATAGTGCTGTGTTTATATTGACATCAATAGTATTTAAGAAAGGAAGAAATTATATATGCATTTTAATCTGAAAAAATATACATTAAAAAATCTCAGGCTTTTTTACTTAAAATAAGCTGGCGATCTCATGCTTTTTGGACCCACCAGTGGCTGAGCGCATTTGCACTTTAAACTGGGAGACAGAAGGATTTACATGATAAATATGTTCCTGAAAAAAAATCATGCAAACTTTAACCATCTGGAACAAGATACAGATTTTATGCAAAAAGAAGGGTTTGTCCAATTAAACAATCAAAATAAAACCTCCCCCTTTATCTAAAATCTGATTAAAGGCAAGATTATGTAAATTTTGTACTGAGCAAAATCGTGGAATAGGTGTCATTAATATGAATGCATGATAGAGTATTGTTATGTTGATCTGACATTTATTTGTATATTTAAGTGCCTATGTATTTGCAGTCTTCAACTGAAAAAAATGCATCAGAATCCCAGTGTCAAAAATCAGTTAGTGGAAAAATATCAGCTCCAAAAGAGCCAAATGTTCTGAAGGTAAGGCAGTATTTTTCCTAGTTACTCTGGTATTTAAACTATGTTACTCTAACATCAGCTCATTAAATCATTACTGATATTGATAAAACAATATTTATGCAAATTATTTGGTTTAGAAGATTACTTGGATTAGGAAGATTCTCATTAAATAAATAAGGTTACATTGACAAGCAGTAACTAACAAGTGATTTTAAAAACACTAGTCACCTCTCCAACTCTTTCTGATAAAAGTACATTTCAGCAAAAGACTTCACTTTTGTAAGCTGCTTGTGACTGTCTCTTACAAGTGTTGTTTGTAGTATTAAAGTCAGATTATAAAGGGATTGTTCAGAGTCTGAAAATATGTTGATTTTTAAGCTTAATTTCTATTGAGTGCCATCTCATATAATAAAATCCGAGAGTAAACATTGTATGTATGTAGGTAGGTAGGTTTGTGACCACCGATCTTCTTGCGCGTCTCTCGATCGCATTGCGCCGAGACAGTTGGTCGCAGACCCACCGAATTTTGCATACGGCTTCACTAGGACAGATCCTAACACGCCTCGAAGCGATTTATTCGAATTAGAAAATGTTTTATTTTATGTTTTGTCCGATTTTTCTCGCTTAATACGTAATAACGCCGGTAATTGCACTCGCAGTAAAACAAAATTTACATCATCAGATAGAGAAGAAAATGTTCTTTTAAAAAATTTTTGTTCGGATTGTGTAACATAATTTGCAGATTTTGGGGAATTTTTCAAATAAAATTAAATTTGATGCTGACTTTCATAAAATATTTTTTAAACTGCTGCATCTTGAATTCTATCTGTCATAGCTTTTTTATATTTCGGCAAAAGACGGAGCATACAATTCGCCCGCTTTTAAAAGAAGAACGGAGGAAAAATATAAATTAGGAGTTTTTTTACGAATTTTTAAGTAAAGAAGGATTTTCATTTCAATCGCCGCAGCTTAAAAATTTCGGTATTATATCTTGCGGTTTGGTTGTCTTGGAGACAGTAACAATGATTAAAATTGCCAGTTGAAAAAAAGAAATAAAATTACTTTAAAATAACTGAGTTTTCACATGTGAAATGTGCGCCAATTTGATGTCACGAGTTTAAAACCCCTTTCGAAACTCAATCAGAATAACGGACTCACACGCAAAACATACGCCACACATGAAATAATTCCACATTTTATTTTACATTGCCAGAAAAAGAATTGGATGCTGTTTTTTCACCAGTGAATTATCCAGCATTATTCTCAATTGAGATTTTAAACAGGACACTTTTTCGAATCGCAAGAAATATTTTGCGGTACTAAAGAGGGCCTGATTATGGCAAACAGGGACCCCGGGCATTAATGAATTTGGCCTCCATCTATAAAATTTGTTTTATTTTTCATAAAATATGTTTATGAAAAAGAATATTTCAGAACAACATTTCAAACTGGGGGCCATTTTGAGCCGGAGGCACTGGGCAAAGTCCCGATTTGCCCGTGAGATACTCGGGCCCTGGTGCTAAATACGCCAATCTGACAATAATTAAGCATACAAATGTATGGAGAGCTGTTTTAGTGGCAACCATACAGTAAAAGATACAGGGATGTTAATTTTGCGCCGAACTGCGCTTTTAGCCGATTTTTGCGCCGAATACGTCATTTTGACTTTTTCAGGGTGCGCCAAAACACAAATATTGCGCCGAACTGCGCTTTTAGCCGATTTTTGCACCGGTCTGCGCCGAATACGTCATTTTGACTCTTTGCTAAATTTTTGCCACGCTCATTTATCTTTTAAAGCGTGTATGGAAAGCTAGTTAGCAGTAAAGCAAGATTCAAACTGCGTACGAAAGCTGCATTCCGAAGCCATTCTACCCGCCCCGGATCGGACCAGTCGGGCTTTGTTAGTCACCTCAATCAGGGCCGACCAGATAGGCAAACAAGTACCGTAATTTATGGAAGAAACGCCGCGGCGTTTATGAGTTTAAAGTTAAAAAATAGTAAGTGCGGCGTTTACAATATTTTTAATTTTTTTAAGCCAATCTTCATCGAAAAATTCGTTTCGTGATAATTTTCTCAAAAGATGGCACCACCACCGACACGTACTCTTTAGCGTGTACAGATCACAGCGTAGCGAATCAGAATGCGAACCTACCCCCATAGAAAAGAGGTTTGATCTTTGATCCAGTTTTGGAGAAAGTCAGAGCACCCTAAGATGGGTCCATGTCCCGTGCTCTGAAGTGGATGGCTTCATACATCCAACCGATGTCTCCTCAATTAAGTAAAAAGAAAAAAAAATAGAAGTAAATATTTTACATCTACATTTTAGAACTATAATTAAATTTTAATGAAGTTTTGAATATATATTTTGAAGGGTTAAAGTTCTGTAAAATACCGCAAAATAGCACTACCCTCTATTAAATGCACCCGTTTTTCACATGAACCTCTATTGTTCTTAAAATACTGAATTTCAGCCAAAATTAGTCAATGTTGCGCACGGTGCGAGTTTAACCCTTCCCCCCTCCCCCCCCAAAAAAAAATAAATAAAGTTAATCTGAAAGATTTTTTTTTTTTCTGCTGTGTGGCTTTGCGCCCTGTGCACGCTATGGAATAAACACTGCCAACTAATTGGTATGCTCAAGAAATGCTGAGTGCTTTTAAAATAAATCCCAATGTTATAAATATAAAAAATAATAAATAAATACCATCAAGAGTTGTTACACAACATTCAGTTTAAAACAACAATTTGCTGAAGCAAGCTCATTACGTAATCAACAGCTGGCCATCCGCAGAGGGGGGAAATGTTTACTTTTAACTGGAGACTCTTCTCACACATTGATTGCTGTTTTCATTTTAATGGTGCCTGGTAGTCTGTCCGAACTTTGTGCGGATGCAAGAAGGTTTTTAGAAGTTATTTTTTTATTTCTATGAATTCACCTTTGTGAATATAAACATTGATATCTGATTATTTGAAAATAGAAATCGTAAGCTTCGTAAAATAGTGGCAAATACTTTAAAACATTCTATGGGAAGGGGGAGAAAAAAGGAGATTTTTTTACCGTTTATCTAATTTCTACCGAAATATATCCGATCAACTTAATAGCTTTTTTAATAAATTAGGTCTAATAAGTAATGCAACATAGTTTTTATTTATTTATTTTTTGTTAATTAAGAAATTATTTTAGAAAACATTGAATTTTATCTGGCATTGACTTCCGACCACGATCACCCCCCCCCCCCCCCCCCCCCCCTCCACACACACACCAACGGTCGCGGCTGCGGCGTTTATGCGGGTGCGGCGTTTTTGACGATTTTCTAGCTAACTAAGCTCATTTTTGTGGGTGCGGCGTTTCTTCCATAAATTACAGTAATCATCGCAACGGGCACCGTTTTTTGTTTATGAAGGGGCACGATTTGCTATTTGGAGATGAAACATTATGGACCAATTCGTTTTTCAACATGTACACATGCATTGTTTTTTTTTTTTTTTTTTTTTTTTAATTGATATTGTACCTTTTTGAGAAAGAAAAATGGAGGAAAATGTTTTTTTGGGGCAAAATAAATCTGCTGTCTTTAAATGAAAACTTAAAGGAGAAATCAATACGCCTTTCATAACTTGTTATTCGAAAAGTTTTTATGTATTCAGACTCTTTACAAAAGCGATTCATATGTTTTACCTTTTCGAGCTTTAAAAAAAAAAAAAAAAAAAAAAAAAAAAAAAAAAAAAAAAGCCCCCTCCTCTGAAATGGGTAACGATCCGCCACAGCTCTATGTATATGTATTTTCCCGATTTGAACTGGCACTATTTTTTTCGGGCCCCATCACTGAAGCAGGTCACGAGCCGCCACTGGCTATTATAGAAAGTGGACAGATTCTATTAACGGAAGGGAAGGATAGACTTGCAAAAACATTAAAATTATTAGAAGAAAATGAAAAAGCTCAAGAAGAAATTAATAAAAATAATAAATAGAAAACTAGATAACTTATGATACTTAATTTGTAATCTCATTATTAATTTCTCTCAACAGTCATTAAATATTTTTTGTTTACATTTGCTTTGTATATTGTGTTCAAGTATTATAGATGAATATGTAAATATTAGATGAGGTTAAATTACTGATACAAAAGCATATGCTATTAAAAGTACACACATTTAATTATTCTAACCATCAAATTTATTTTGTTTTCGATACTGCTTACCAATTACGTGTTGTTGTATAAGAGGTATAATATTTAGGTTTTCAAAAATCTTTATTTAGTACTACTTGTGATTTGTAATAGAACCAAAGAATGAGATAGAAGCTTTTGTTTTAAAATTTAGTTTTCATCTTATTTGTGCTCTCTTTTTCGAGAGGAAGATTTCCTAAATGATTCTGAAAAAGAAAAAAAAAGGGACAGGGATTGGCAACCTGTGGCTCGCAAGCCGCATACAAATCATACTCATGGTTCTTGAGTAGGAATAAAAATGACTTAACCACAGAAAGGTTGCTGACTCCTGATATGTATTGCTTTTACCAAGTTGCTGATAGCATAGCCTGTATACACCCTTTTTTTCCCAGAGCTTTCAAATAGTGTTTTGCTTTTAGCATATGGTGTTTGCTCGCAAACTTTGCTTTTCTTGTATGCATTTATTGTGTTCCTAAATCTTCAATTTTATGCTCCAATAATGTTAATTCTGATCTCGAATCTTAGTTTTCCTCTCGGAAACTATTTTTTGTGCTCCTGAGGTGCTCCCAAATGGAATTTTTCTGCTCCCAAATAGAATTTTTCTGCTCCCAAGGTGCTCCCAAATGAAATTTTTTCTGCTCCCGGGGTGCTCCCAAATCGAGTGTTGGAGTTAACATCCCTGAAGATACTATAAGTAATAGTTATTAGATACGCTAGGGCAATATTGATCAAAGCACAATATACCTCATTAATAAATATTTCGTGAAACTAAGCCTTCTATTCATTCTTTAACAACCATCTTACATCACAGCTAACAAAATAGTAAGTAAGTCTACGTCGCGTTACTATATCCCGCAAAAGTTTCAACAAAAAAGACTGTAACAGAACTTTCTTTTTTCTTGGAGTTTCTGTTTTCTCACAAGAGTTATGATCACATTTTTTTAGGAAAATGTTCTCTTCTTGCCTTGCGAAGAGCAGGTACACAACTATTTAATTATAAAATAAAACGGTTCTCCACATCATGTAGTATCTAAGGTGGTAGAACTTAAATCTAAAAAAGAGTTTGATGCAGAAATGAGACATTTTGAAAATTAGAATTTTTCACTGCAAACCGTCACGCTTTTCTTTTCTGATCGTGAATGACACCGACATAGTTTTTTGCATCATAATATTAACAATGGTCACAGGTCAGTACTTATAATAACTTTACAAATATCTAATGAGTAACTTTATGCCAAGAGTCAAATCATTTTGCTTATTTTTAGATCCCAAATCCCTGGAATCAATTCGAACTATACATGTAAGAAAAAGTTCTGTTCCTTACCATGCGGAGAACGGGTACGCAGCTAGTATATATGTATATATTTGTGCCAGAAATTTGATATTTTAATGTTTAATTTGAAGCAGTGGCATAGCGAGAAATTTTTCATTTAGGGGGAAAGGTTACAACTACTGCAACTCATATATATATGTATAAAAATGCAGTTTGTTAAAAAAAAAAATGGAATCCCAGTGTAAAGAATAAAGAATAGATCAAACTGTTGAAAGTGTGGTATCTGTCTTTAGGTATATGCGAAACACAA
This sequence comes from Cheiracanthium punctorium, assembly GCA_038373885.1. NCBI lineage: Eukaryota > Metazoa > Arthropoda > Arachnida > Araneae > Cheiracanthiidae > Cheiracanthium > Cheiracanthium punctorium. The sequence goes on along the minus strand of JAWZYV010011907.1, from coordinate 158,673 downwards.
GGCATGCTATTCATGATCTTTCAAAATATATATTTATTTATTTACTGCAGTATATATATATATATATATGGGTCATTCCACAAGAATAGGGTAACTTCGTGAAATTGTAAAAAATTTATTTACTATTCAACATTTTTAAATTTTGAATAATGCCCATTTATAGACAGCATTGATTCTGTTTAGGAGCATAATATTTTGCAATTTGAAATTTTTTTAATTAATAATTAGGTTTTTAACCCCAAAAAATCAGTCCCCTGGCATGTACCACTCGAAAAACTGAAGAGTTAAGTGCTAATTATTTTTAAACAAACCGATTTAGGCAACAAAAATTATCGTTGTTGTGTTCTGAGATAGTTATTTAATAACTTTTTATGTTTGTAATGTGATTTTTTGAAAATTTTCATCACTTTTTTTCAATTTTAAGTTATGTACCCCTACTTTGCACGTCAGTCCGATGGCTCATGTTAAATTCCAAAAATTTCTGATATTATCCATTTTTGATAACTTTATTGCCTTTTTCATATTTATTTATCATATAAAGATGGCATTGACGACGTTTATTTATACATCAGCCATTTTTATTCAATGTTTTTCGCCATTCTTGTGTCAACAAACATAATGCTAACACTCAATTTGTCAGTCCCCTGGTAAGTAATAATTTATAAATAATTATTATTGATGTATGCTGATTTTAATGTCTTTTTATTACTAGATTTAATATTAGAACAGAATAATATGGCATTTGCTTCCAATAAGTAGATTTTTTGAGTTTTATAGTAAAAACGTCAGTCCCCTGGCAGAATAGTTACTTTCAACCAGAATAAGCAAATTTCTTTTCAAGGTACATCAAATTTGTGGTGATGTACAACACCCTAATCGTCTTATTATGAAGTCATTGAGTTGTTTCTGTGATCCTATAATTTGTGAACATTACAAGTTGGGAACAATTAAATTTGCACAAGATCAAAATCTTTCAGGGCGCCGTTCAACACTCACAGCTTCAAAAAAAAAAAAAAAAAAAAAAAAATATGTGAGAAGCAAAGTAAAAAATCTACAAGTAAGCAACGGATCAAGTTCACTGTTGGTGATTTTATCCTAGTCAAATTTTTAGTCAGAAATAAAGAATACCGGAGTGTTGCAATTTGTTCGTATGTTAAAGAAAACGAAGAGAAGTTGACTGTCACGTTGCTCAAAAAATGTAATGATAAAAATACTTTATTTCGATTAGATGAAAATGATATAGCTGATGTATCGTTTGAGTATGTATTGGAAAAATTACCAATACCTATTTCAAGTACCAAGCATAATAGAGTCACTTATACATTTAATAAATTTATTGATGTTTGCGAAAAATAATTACTATTATTTTTGCTTTGATGTTAAATTTATGACTTGTTTAAAAAAGTTTTATTTAAAGTTTAAAAAAAGTTTTAAATAGTATAATTAAAATAAATAATTAAAAATGTATTAGTTAAAGATGATTAAATAGGAAAATATATGTATTGAGGTTATGTATGAAACATGTTTTTATTACTTCTTTGGATAATTATTATTAATTATTAATAAAAAGTTAGCATTATTCATTAAAAAGTTCATTCTAGAATGAAATTACCTGTTCCCGTCAGTCCCCTGGAAGTCATGTCAGTCCCCTGGAATCTACTTTTTGAAAAAAATCGATTTTTTCAAAAATGTTCAAATAATTGAGTGTTGCTGTACAAATACAATAAAATTAACTTATTTTTCATAGATTTTATCAAAAAAAATTCTAATCTGAGATAAATGTAGTATGTTTCAAATTCACCTCTAAAGTTACCCAATTCTTGTGGAATGACCCATATATGTGTGTGCGTGTCACTGAGCATTTAAACATTTTTTTTTTTTTTAATAATGAAGGTTGAACCAAACAGCAGCACCAATAAAAATGATACTGAAAATTTATTAAATGTAGAAAAAGAAAGTGTACTTACTAGCAAGGTAAACATATATTTTTTTTCCTCCCTTAAAGCATATCAGCATTAATTAATGAAACCCATTCTATGTCTTCTTTTTCTCTATCCCTTTTTTATGTGTTGTTTTGGTCAATTATCTTTTGAAGAAACTTTGTTCTATATTTTATTCTTTGTTTTTAATTTAATTCTTGTTGATATTTCAAATGTAAAAAAAAAAAAAAAAAAAAAAAAAAAGATTTAGAATTATGTATTTTCACTGTTTATTTATATTATTCTGTACTAATTACACATGTTTAAATTTTCTTAATTTATAGAATCAGGGAGAGAAAAGAAAGAACAAAGTAATGGTTGCAAAATCAAATGTTGTTTCCAAAAATAAAAAACAGAAGTCAAAAATATATGAGGTATACTTATTTTTAATGCTGTATTAGTTTTATTATTAATTTTATGTAAATGCTGAACTTAACTTTTAGCTCCTTTTAGATTATAAAATTTGGTACTTTCTTTTTCTTATTTCTAAAATAGATTTAGTTGAGTAAATAATTAAAATGCCAAAGAGTAACAGGACTATTCTGGTAATGTCTGTGGTATATGATGTCACAAGCATGTGTGACGTCACAAGCATATGATGTCACAAGCATGCAGATGTCATGTTATTTTCAATCTCTCATTGCTTGCAGATATAGAATATAATAATTTTAATCTTTTAATAGCAGAAGCAAATGGCTTTGCACGAATATCTTATGCCACCAGTTGATTTATAACTAATGAGCTACAGTTCTGATAAGATGGATGAGTTCCTTAGCTTTGCTTTGCATGCATTTCATGTACTCTGCTAGAATAATCCTGTAAATATTTGATTTTTATTAAAAGGGCTGTACAAAGGGAAAATAATAGAGCTGTTGCTAGGGCTGTACGATATTGGAATTTGAAATATCGATATCGATACCATCTTATATTATGATATATCGATATTTTTCCCACTTAATTTTAGTATTTTTAAAATGTAAGCAATCAAATAAACAAACCGTAAAACCACTTGCTATATTCAAAAATTAATTAAAATAGATTTTAATGAGTAATTGCTGGTACTTTATTTAATTAAAATTAATATATGAAGGACCCAGGGCTAGAACGACTTTACAATAAAATTTTTGCTTCTGAGAAAAACGACTTAAGTATGGGGTGTTTGAAATATGTCATGTGTAGTTCAACTATCTGGAGTTGGCAGTTGTAACGTATGAGTTGCATGGTATTTTGGGAGTTTATTTCTGTGTTTAAGTTTAAAGAAGTAGAAATTAAAAAGTAAATTAGGATTAATGATCTAGATAATTAACTGCTTAATTTCTCCTTTCTTTAGCTGAAACACAGAAATAAACTTTCAAAATGTCACGTTATTCATATGTCAGGGACAATAACTTGTTATGGTTAACTACAGTAGAACCCCGATTCATCGTTTTTCATGGTTCAAATCAAAATACGAAGAAAGCAATCTACGCATACACGCAATGTCTGTATATAGAGGCGGATCTACGGGGGGGGGGGGGGGTTATTACCCCCCCCCCCCATTGAAACTGAATTTACACTAGATTTGTCTCCCCCTTGAAACATTTTGGTTTCTTTTAAGGATGATCAGTAACCAAGCTGTTCTCGTCTTTATCATGTATATGTGAATAGCGAAGAATAGCTCACTGTTGGAATGGGTTATATCAAGTTCTAAGAACAGTGTTTAAGCGATGATGTCCATTCACCGTCTGTAGAGTCGTAAAAAGAGGAGCTAACAATACATAAAATTCACTGTTAAACATAAAAAGTCTTTTGCACGCCTTGTGCAGTGCGCGTCTCGGATTCTGTACTGATGTGGGATGCCTTATGATAGATGTACATAGTGCGGGGATTTTAATGTTCGCTAAGTGACACTAAAAAATAAATTATCAGGTCCTTCACTCACTAAGCGACATAGTCTAATACTATTTAAAATTAATGCAGAGAGTTAAAAGCTTAAAAGCACAGTGGAATCTAAGAAACTTGGCAGTGTGTAAAATTGACTAGGATTGATGACACATAAAAGGTTTAAAATAACTTTGTTTATTGATGTTTAAAAATATCAAAAGGAAATATCACAGATAACATATTTACCACAGCAACAATGTAGGAACTTTCATTTTCATAATGTCACATGCAAGAACAAAGTAAACTAACACAAGTTTAAACAAGCTTCTAAGAAGCTTAAGTAAGTTCTTGAATGAGTTCCTAACAAGTTTTAAGCAAGCTCAACGCTACACATTTGCACAAGTATTTATACCTGCCCCACTACGCAGTTACCGTAAAAATACGGGTAATGAGCATGACCAGAAAAACGTCGTCTCAAAGCAACACGTTCACGGAAGTACAGTCGCCTGGCGGGAAAAAGTGTAAAAACAACATTCCGCAAACGGTCGGCAAATGGTAAACATCGCCGTTAGTGATGAAAAAAATAATTTTGACTTGCTAAAGCGTACCGTAGCCGTACTTGGCTCCAAGTACGTCCAAATACTTATTCATAAAGCATAGGAAGAAATTAAAGGAGCTTTTAAAAGGTAAGTAATATATTTGACATGTTTAACAGTGACAAGAACATAAAATGTTGTAAGGGCTAACAGTAACATAGATATCAAGTGACTAGGAATCACAAGTGGCTATCTCCTGTACCAAGTGTCGGCTCATGGGTTATTTAAATGGAGGTTCACAAAACAAATATCGAAAATTAAATAGGCAGCCACGACGCACCTTACAAATTAAAATAGACTTGCGTTTCCAGCAGTTGAAGGAAAACAGTGCACGCAAAAAGACAACAAGTCATATTTTGTCTTACATTTTGTCACCAAGATAAGTTTTAGCAAAGGTATAGTCTTGATTCATTTTATTTCAATTATTTTTCAAAGGATAATATTGAAAAAGGGCATTGCTTTAGCTCTGGAATAATTATTTTATTTCCATCTTAATAATTGACTCTAGTTTGTAAGAAATATTGTAGTGAAAAATGATAAAAAAGGAAAATGATAAGAAAATGCACTTACAAAAACATAACTAACCGAACATAAGAGACCAAGGTAGAATCCGGAAGAGATAACCAAAAAAAAAAAAAAAAATTCTCCATGTGCACAATCAAAATGTTCGAACGTAATGATATCAGCAGCGCCTTACTTCTGGCCGTCACTGTCTGCTTCTATTCTCGGAGACCGGTTCAGTCTTGATTCATTTTATTTCAATTTTTCAAAGGATAATATTGAAAATTGTCATTGCTTTAGCTCCGAAACACGTCTTTGACTCCAATCTTAATTATTTACACTAGTTTATAAAAAAAGGATGTAGTGAAAAATGAGAGAAATTAAGAAAATGTAATAAAAATTAATTAACTAACCGAACGTTACAAACCAAGGGAAAACCCGGAAGATATACCTCAAAAAATGGATCTTTGTGCGCACTGAAAATGTGCGAACAGAGTGATATAAGCAGTGCCACACTTCTCATCTGTCTGCGCTTCTGTGACCACAGAGCGGTTCAGAGGGAAAATTTTTCGTTCGCACGTACGAGTGATTAAAGACTGTGCTGTACAGTCGAACCTCGATTTTCTTAGAAGATATTATTCGCATTTTGCCAGCAGTGGTGATTTAACACTTGAAATTATGAGACATCATTAAGAAACCAAAAGTTCTTTAATTAAAATAAATATTATAAAGTTCAAATACATTCACGCTCGCTGAGCGTCTTACAGAACAAGCATACACAGAATATACAGAGGCTAGAATCGAATAGCATGCCATAGAAATGCAAAAACTCGCAGGCAAAAGGAACCACATTATATACGTACAATTCATATGTGCAACAGTTAATTTGCATAAAACAAGGTTCTGACCGGCCAATCAGAAACAAAATGTCTCCGTTACTATGGAGATATGCTGTGGCGATCACAGCTCATGAGAAAAACCGAAAGAAGAACCGCAGGAGAAAATGTGACGTCACGCGGCGAGTGAAGTTGCCGACGAACTTCGGCGAACGCCGGAGAGAGGAAACAAACGCGCGGGAGGCTAGCAAGCGGCCCCCTCTCATGCACCGTGATCGCAGCAAAAAAAAGTACATTATCAAAACATGAAAAAAATTCAAAATTACTTTCCCAAAACCTTTACACATTTAAATTCAAAACATTTTAGTATATATATATTAAACGATGCAACACAATACAATACAATAAACCTTATTAGACGTATTCTGCTGAATTATTTACAAACACACAATTTTTTTTTTTTTTTTTTTTAAATCACAAACCACAAATATTCCTATGCAAGAAAACAATATATTATACACTTCGTTCAAATATAACCTCACAAAACTTATTCAGTCCATGTTTGTGGAGTGGCTTCGTAAATACATCAGCTAAGTTCTTTTTACTATGAACATATCTAAGTTCAAAAAGTCCATCATTTACTAAATCCCTTATAAAGTGTAGTTTTACGTCAATGTGCTTAGATCGAATATTCTCAATAGGCGATTTTGCATATCTAATCGCGGCCTCATTGTCACAAAATATCTTATTGTCTTTTAATTGTAATTCAGCAATTGCCAATTCATTACATTCATCTAAGATGTGTTTTATCCAACTAACTTCTTTAGAAGCTTCCGTTAAAGTAACAAATTCCGATTCCATGGTAGAAAGATTTACAAACTTTTGTTTGAACGTACGCCAAATTACGGGCGCATTACTCATGAACAGCAATATCCCACCCATAGAAATGCGATCATCTCTATTGGATGCGAAGTCTGAATCACTATAACAGTTAATTTCTACATTAGTTACATCTGACAAATTAAGTTTATAATCTCTTGTATATTGAACATAACCCAATAATCGCAATAATGCGTTCCAATGCTTTACACCGGGGTTTCTTGGAATTGTGCTAAAATATTTACAGCATAACAAAGGTCTGGTCTCAAACGGTTCGCGAGATACGACAAACATCCCACAACGTTTCTATATGGTAACTTTAACATTTCATTTCTTTCCGATTCTGATGCAGGACTGTCCGTCTTTGACAGGATACAGCCTTTAACAATGGGGAGAGTTGATAGTGGGAAATTAAAACTTTTGTATTGTTCGCAAATTTTATCTATGTACTTGTGTTGGTGTATGTATAACTTTCCAAACTTTTCTTCAAATTCAATTCCTAGAAGCATTTTTGTTTTTCCTAAAACAGTGATATCAAATTCATTTTTGAACAAACTTACAATGTGGTTGACGCAGTCCAATGTTTTTCCAAAAATTAAAATGTCATCGACATACACAAGAAGAACAACATTATCACTATATACGTATGTACAATTACTCCATTCTAGTCTTTTAAATTTTAATTTTTCTAGTGTTCGGTCAAGTTCACAAAACCATTCTTTACCGCTCTGCCGTAAACCATACAAAGCTCTTTTAAGTAGGCAAACGTGATCAGGATGGTTGGGATCTTTGAATCCCTGTGGCTGATACATGTAAACTTCTTCCTGTAGAGGTGCATATAAATACGCACATTTAATATCGATTTGACAGTAACACCAATTAAAGAAACATACAAGAATTGAAAAGAATAGTCTGATTAATGAAAAATTAACTACCGGACTAAAAACTTCGTCATATGTGTCGTTTCTATATTGCGCGAATCCTTGCGCTACAAGTCTGGCCTTATATTTTACTATCCTATTATTTTCATCACATTTCAAATTATATACCCAGCGGTTCCCTATAATTTTTTTATTATCAGGTTTAGGGACTAGTTCCCACACATTACGCGCATGCATCATCTTTAATTCTTCGGCCATAGCACACTGCCATTTTTCGACTTCCGCAGACGACATACATTCATTATAATTACTGGGAATTTTTATTTCTATATTAAGCGCTTCGGGTTGACAATTGTCCGTTGTTTCATCTAAATTTATTTGATCTGTCACTTTTCCTGAATAAGTGTTCTTACCACTAAAATCAAACAGATTACTATCAAATTTAATGTTATGCGCTTTACAGTATTTCTCTACCTCATTACCGGATCTTAAACGCATATTTTTACCCTCAATGTTATAATAAATATCAACTCGCGTTTCATCCTTTCGTGGAACAGCACGTCTAATCCAAACGATGTTTTCATCTGGGGGGAGGGTGATTTCACCATGCGTTTGCTCAAGACTAGTTAAATCCATATCATTTTTTTGAAAATATACAAATCTTTTATTACTCTTACTGGGTTCCAGTTCGGCTTCCACACACTTAATTCTCTCACTAAATTTAACATTTGATGTTTCTATTACTTTATTTTCATTTTTAAAAAATATGCGATAACCTCTAGTATCCGACGCATACCCTACCGTTATGCCGGTTTTTGCTTTTAAACCTAATTTATTTCTTAAATTCTTCGGTGTGTTTACATAGGCTGTGCAGCCAAACATTTTAAAGTAAGAGACTACTGGTTTTCTACCTGTAAAAAGTTCGAATGGTGTTTTATCTTTATTTTTATGACAAATCCGATTCCAAGTGTGTACGAAGCATTGAATTGCTTCGCCACAAAATTTATTATTTAAACTGCTGGCATGAAGCATAGCCCTAACTGCGTTCATTGCTGTTAAGTTAAACCGTTCACTAACACCGTTTTGTTCTGGTGTGTAAGTATTTGTTCTTTCGGCATGAATACCCTCTTTGTCAAGAAAATTTTTAAAGTCTTTATTACAAAACTCCATTCCATTATCTGTACGCACATTTACAATTTTTAAATTTAATTGCCGTTCCATTCGTCTTTGGTATTTTTGAAAACAATAAAAAACTTCAGACTTTTTCTTCAAAGTAAAAACAGTTACGTGCCTAGAATAATCATCAGTGACAGTTAAGAAATATTGGCTACCGTCAAGTGACGCAACGGGCAACGGCCCACATACATCAAGATGCAATAATTCAAGCGGTTTCGAAGATCTAATATTCGATATAAGTTTAAAACTCTTCCTTCGCACTTTAGCTAGTTTACACGACGTACAAGATTCTTTATTGATTTTTAATGTGGGTAATCCACGAACACTATTATTTTTACTAGTATGCACTAAATAATCCATATTAGCATGATTAAACCTGTAGTGCCAAAGGGCTAATTCACTGGTTGTTTCAGTTGACAGATTATACATTTTACTTTCTACCTTTTTGCCGTCCGTTTTATTTTTAATGTAGTGCGAGGGTTTAAAAAAATAAAGACCATTGGTACGTTTGGCATAAAAAATTGCTTCACCTGCTTTATTGTATACCCAAATTTTACCGTTTGTACCTATAAACTTTGCACCAGCACTTTCCACCTTCAAACCAGATATCAAATTCCTACGCAATTTCGGTGAGTACATCACATCCGTCAGCTTTATAATATGTACTTTTCCATTAAGACGTACACCAAACTCTATAGTTCTAACACCTTCAACCTCACTTTCTAAGTTTCCTATCGCGAGAGACATTGTGGTGTTTTGTACTGGTTTATATGTGGAAAATAAACTTTTGTTGTTGCAGAAATGATTAGATGCACCTGTATCAAATACCCAAATTTTGTTTATTACTGCATTAGGTTTACTAGCTTCAACATTAAGGAGATTTTCGTTTACTTTAACATCACAATAATTACTAGATTTTACTTTTCGTTTTGTACCACTTTTATTTCTATTAAAACTAAGCTTTACTCTGTAATTGGCTATTACATGTCCGTATTTTTTACACCGGAAGCAGGGACCTAACTTGTTGGGGTTTTCATTTTTATGTTTTTGCGTGTCCTCAACAGTTGTGGATAACAAAGTACTCTCGTAATTACTTGTGTCCCCCTTCACTTGACGAATGCGTCCCTCCTCTACAAGTAGTTCGTCTAAGATTTTCTGAAAGGTAAAGTCTTTCTCTGGCCAACGATAAATCGTTTGTACTATATTCTGAAAGTTAGAATCTAAATATCGAATGAGCTGAAATCCCTGATATAACTCCTCAACAGGGTGACCTAAGTCGCGTAATTTAAGTATTGTTTTCTTTACTTTAGCAGCAAATAATCCAATTCCTTCTTCCGCAACATAACGATGCGAGAAAAATTCATCTAAAAGTTGTATAGTTCTAGCTCTAGAAGAGGGTTCGAAATGCTTTTTAAGAGTGTCCCATGCAACATCACCCGAATCTACCGTTGATATAAGTGAGCGAAGATCAGGGCTAACACCCAAATATATCGTCGAATATGCCCTCGCTTTACGCAAATTGTAGTCTAGTATTTCCTTTTGTGTAGCTTTATCGTCTAAAGCGGGTTCAGTTTTATCAATAAATTTCCAAACTCCCCTTTCCATTAACAAAACCTTCATGTCATCTTTCCAGGTGTTCCAGTTCGATGCATTAAGCATCTCTATTTGGTTGTGACTTTCGTGAATATGCGAGCACATTATTACCACTTTACAACACTAATTTACAAGAAGTATAATAAACACATGCATATGATGAAAATTTAAATATAACTTACAACACGGGAGAGTCCTACTTCATACTGATGAAACCGAAACATTACTGCAAGGAAAAGTTCCATAGTCTGTTAAAAGGCTCCTTTAAAGCTTGGCTGAAACGCCGATATGCTCGGCCCCCGTCGAAGCAACTCAATAAAAGTCCATTTCCACGCAAGGAATAACACGCCAGCTTGAAAACTAAACACAAAACGGGGATTCGAAAGCTTGACTGGTGACGGAACTCTTGAAGGCACAAGATGATGATACTTGTAGAATACGACAACAAGGATGATGACAAAAAAAAAAACACTAGAGCCGGAACACTTGCTTCATAACGCCGCTACACTCCTCGGTGAAGACACCTCGGTAACGCCGAATGACGGAAAACACCGGCCGGGTCTTGAGTTGAAAATGACAATGTGCACGTATGCTGTCATTATTAAAAGTCAGCAATGAGCAGTTTTACAATGGGATTGCTCGGCCCATAACCAAAATCTTAGAAGATATTATTCGCATTTTGCCAGCAGTGGTGATTTAACACTTGAAATTATGAGACATCATTAAGAAACCAAAAGTTCTTTAATTAAAATAAATATTATAAAGTTCAAATACATTCACGCTCGCTGAGCGTCTTACAGAACTAGCATACACAGAATATACAGAGGCTAGAATCGAATGGCATGCCATAGAAATGCAAAAACTCGCAGGCAAAAGGAACCACATTATATACGTACAATTCACATGTGCAACAGTTAATTTGCATAAAACAAGGTTCTGACCGGCCAATCAGAAACAAAATGTCACCGTTACTATGGAGATATGCTGTGGCGATCACGGCTCATGAGAAAAACCGAAAGAAGAACCGCGGGAGAAAACGTGACGTCACGCGGCGAGTGAAGTTGCCGACGAACTTCGGCGAACGCCGGAGAGGGGAAACAAACGCGCGGGAGGCTAGCAGATTTAACGAATTGATTGGGACCCACAAATCCATTCATCGCATATCAATTTTTGTGAAGAGTATGGTATAAAAATATCAATGCAAAATACCCTTAGATATAGATATGAAAAAAAGAATGATTATTGTTTACTACGAGCTTAAAAATTATAACTTATACGTCAGGCAATCAACTTTAAACTACTCTAAATTCTTGACAACTAAAAGTGTTTCTTGCCCTAAAAACTTAATACATAATGCATACATACTTATTAGCACTTTGGAAAGAAATCTTTGATAGTGCTTTGTTTTGACTTTCCAAAGTTCTTTGCCTATATTTTCTAACTTCATAAGAACAACATCATCAACCTCGTGAGACAAAATTTTTTTTTTAATGCGTTCAAGCTGCAAACTGCTTCTTGGAATGTCACTTTTTTAAAATTCAATTTACATTTCTTCGTCTCCTTCGCTGTTTTCAGAATCTTCATTCTCTTTCTGTTCATTATCGCAGCTACTTAGCTGTACATCGCAAGACACATATTATGTAAAATTTCCATTACTAGGAACATCTTCACATCCAGACATTTGATCATGGTTATCCATGGCGTAATTGTAAATGGCTGTTTCTGTATCGCTGTCTTTGTAGGCACTTTGCTTCGTTTGGAGAAATGAGAAAAAAAATTATTGTATTACACATTTTGATTAGAGTGGGAAAGATTCCAAATTTTGTGTGAGAAAAATGCAAAGTTTTAGTTTTATGTGCGAATTCTATTTCAGCTATTGTTCGTTAAATCAAAGCTAAAAACTCGTTAAATCAGAGCATTTTAGCACCCTTTTATCAGGGAAAAAAATATTCGTTAAATCGGAGAATTCGTTAAATCAAGGTTCGACTGTAGAAACCTTCATTACAGTTAGCTATAATAAACTTATTTAATAATAGCGGCGGGGAAGGAGAGGGGGGAGAGAGTAACACTCACAAAAATCTAGAAGTGTACTTAATATTTTTTAAATTTAATTTGTTAATGTGTTTATTCTTTAGTTTTTCCTTTGGGGGTTCATGTGCTCATATGCTCAAATGGAGGAGCTGCCACTGTACCATTGTGAAAGATTCTTTTATTCCGCCGTTTGGATTTTCAGGGGTATTATGAAAGAATACTATTACTATGGCTAATTTTCCTAATCTGGTTTTCGGGCATTTCCTGTTTATACAAAAGTACACCCGCTTTGAATGTTTAGGAATGGTGGAAGAATTTCTTGGAAGTACTGTAATACTTTCTAAGCAGGCTTCGAAATCTAACCAATTGAAATTGCTTTCGCCGCCTGGTCGTCAATTTCTGGTGAAGTGCCAGTGTGATTCATTTATTCTCTATTTAGCTCCGCTCGTGTGTAGAATTTAATTTAAATGCAAGTATTATGACCTCAAGAAAGTGGTCATTGAGTCGTAATATAGGTGATTATTTTATGAAAATTCCAAAAAATGATAATTTGTCTAATGAGAGTGAAAGCGCAAATCATCAGGGAAAAATCATACATGCACAGCCCCAGCTAGAGGAACAGCACTCATAAAATATACTTGTATCACTATCAGGCAGTTTGTAAAGAGGTGCATAATTAAAAGGAATACAATGATATATCATAATGGAAAAAAGAGGTATGATTTAAATTAATTTTTTTCAGACATTGTTTTTCGTATGAAGTGTAAGTCCTAGCAGGTTCGAGCATTTTATTTTATCGGAAATTCGCACACTTTTCTCGAAATTCGATTACGTAATACTACTATATGTTGGCAGAAAAATAAAATATACAGGCGATGTAAAAAATCGTGCTAAATGTCGTCAAATTTGTATACAGGGCCTCTCCTGGAGAAATTTTATAAGGCGGAATGAAAATCTTCCCGGCCTCTGTCGTAAAGCACAAAATTTTCGAAAAAACAAAAGGGAACGAAGAATTGTTTTCTAAAACTGCTGTTTTTAATGATTTTTATATAAAATGCTAAAAGGAAAGAGAGTGGGAGGGAAGTTTTTCTGATATGTAGTGGTACTTTTAATTCATGTTCAAAGGTTGAATGAACATTGAATGGTAGAATGAACATTTCTGCCATCTAAATCATTCTAGAATTATGTATTCAAAATTTAGTCTATTTAAAAAAAAAAAAAAAATTTAATTACAGATCTATAAATGAAATTTGTAACGCATTCTGAAAAATTCACGGACCCACTCTAACTTGCACATCCCCAGGGGCGGTGTCCCGTCTGCCCACCCCCCTCTCGTAGGGCCTATGGATAACTGTACCCAAATTATTGAATACCAGGTAAGTTAGCCCCCCCCCCTTTACCCAATCCTAGTTCCGCCACTGACTGTATACCAAAACTACTAATTTATTTCAAAACTGTAAAACAAATAAATCGAAGATGAAAATTAAGGGATATTTATTTTTAAATTCAGTAATTTTACAGGGTTATTCATCAGTTTTTAAATGAAACAGTAAATTTTCAAGATTTACAATATTTTTCTGGACCTATCATGTGATTTTATGTTCATATAAAAAGAAGTTCATACAGTTTCAAATACAGTTATTGATTCAGACAAACTTCGTACTAGTGTACTCTCAGCCTCATCTGCATGAACATTATCCTCTGATTCGCCATAATTTTTATTTTTTGCATCGTTACGCATTTCTTCCATATTTAGGATACGGTATGCCTCACCGTCTTGATTAATGAAATTATAGTTATTAAATTTTAAGCTATACACATCCTCTTCAACATGCAACTACCGTTCATCTGATCATCAATAAACCAAGAAATCATGCCAAGAAGCAATTACAATTTGTATGCCATATGAATTCACTAATTACTCAATTTCATTGTGGTCAAGAGAAAAATTTTACAATGATGAATGCGGGGAAAGTCACGTTTTGGCGAACGATACATGCGGGCTTCTTTAACGTTATTCAAATACAATTTGTGCAGGGACCATAGAAGCAAAACGATCAATACGGGAAAACGATGAATGTGGGAACGATAGATCAGGGTTTCACTGTATATGAAATAAGCTATGAGTAAATTAAAGGAATTTTTGCATGGCTCCCAAAGATGGAGGGTTTATGTATCCCTATTATGGATTGACCTATACCAATTTTTTTCCCAACAACCGATATTGTTACTTTACATGTTTTAATGGCATTAAAACTACATCTCTATATATTCTGGGCAGTTTCTGCAACGAAAGTGCACTTCTTGTCCTTTAATTAAAATGAATGACGCCCTGTGACCCTATTGATAAAAATTTGTAGCCTGTAGGGGGAAAAAAAAAGAAAGCAATGAATACAGTTAAGTAATTACACAAAATTTGTCTTTTTTTTTTTCCCTACTAAAATCGTTCCTACCAATGGTCGAATGGATAAAACACTGAACATCGGGAAACATCTGAAGTTGACCCCCTGGGTACTCCCTTGATTAAATCTTTCATTGAAAAATTCTGCCTTTTCAACAGTTTGGGCCCTCCTCGAATATTATTTATTTTGGAAAGCCCTGGATTCTATGCGCAAGTAATCATCTCTGTAAGCCTAAGCAATTTAAGTAAAGGACTGGTTATTCATATAATTTTTTGACATCTTTTCTTGAAATATCAAAGGATATCGAGAATAATACACACTTATGTCAATTTTTTGAACAAAAGTTTTAAAACATAAAACCAGTATCTATGATATATGAATGAAAGTTATGAGTCCCCTGCCCCCCAGATTATTCTGAGTGTTTTTCATACCCGCTCACAATTTACCAGCACCTTTTTGTTGAAAAAAAAAAAAGAACGCAAAGTTTTTCGAATAAATGAATAACTAGTCAGTTTGTACAACAGCCACTAGACAATTACTAGAATAAAACGACATTTCTCATTATCATAATAGGTATATTGTTGTGCCTGCGTAATTTTTCTATTAGAAGAGTTAAGTGTTGGTTGAAAAGTATTGGTGAAAATGGATGAAAGTCAGGAACAGATACTTTTCTGATACTTTGAAAATATGAAAATACTAATACCTACGAAAGAATGAGGTATTGCCACCGATACTATCAGTCGATCCCTAATACCTAAGTAAGCACTATCAAGTTTAACTTTAATAATAATACTTTATTTGTTTTGATAATTAATATTATACCATACATTAATATAAAAATTATAGTCGTGATATTCATAAAAAAGCAACGTAAAGAGGCACTCGTCTTCCTAGTCTTCTTCTAATTTTAATAGAGAATACAAAAGTGCTTAACAAAAGATTTTTTTTTATAAAACCCTGAAGGAGCATACATTTTTTAGAGTTTAACTAAGTTCACTTTTAAAAGATACTCTAGCATGGGCAGCCATAGGGTTGTTTATAGTGGGGGGGGGGGGAGAGGAAGACATAAGTCAAGGATCCTGTCCTAGAAAGATACAGTATTTAATGTTGAAGCACTTCTGCGTTATACCAGTATGTAAATTATAACAATGTGGGAGCTTTTGGGGGGGAGAACGACTATAACCCCCTACCTGCAAACAGGCATGAGCGCCCATGATCACTGGTTCTTAATTTTTATCTTATGTAAAAATTTTTGGCCAATGGATGATTAGGAAAGCGGCTTGAAATTGTAATAAAAATAATTTATTTTCCAGCGACAGTACTGCAGTATTAATCTTAATCTCGTGGGACTAGTCCCATAAACCGTTGTGCAGGATCCCGTTCCCGCAGAATCGGGATTGCATTCTCTACTCCTGTTATCTAAGAAAGCTTACTTGCTATTTGAAAATTGTGAGCTTTGTGGAACACCCTTTGACTTATTTTTATTTATTCAGGGTTTCTACAGACCTGGAAAGTCAGGGAAATGAGTTTTGGTCAGGGATTTGGGGGAAAAGTCAGGGAAATGAGTTTTGGTCAGGGATTTGGGGGAAAAGTCAGGGAAATGAGTTTTGGTCAGGGATTTGGGGAAAAAGTCAGGGAAATTGAAGAAAGGTCAGGGAAATGCAAGAAAAATATTGAATTTTTTTGTAAAATCAAGAAAATATTTGCTGTTTGAACCTAAGTATAGAAATTGTTTTATTTTCATTTTCTCATTTAACCTTATAAATAATTTTAAAATGTGTTCATTATGAGCATATCTTGTGCAGCTGAAATATGCTTAATTTTATCCTAAATTATTATCAAACATGGTTTTTGTTAGAATCCAGTGATGTCAAATATGATTCTTGTATATATTAATTTTATTATTATTTTTTGTAAAAAAGGGGGCAAAATATATAAAAAATTATTAATTAAAGGATGTAATGTTAAAAATAGAAATGCAAAATTCGGGAAAGCGTGCTAGATAAAGTCGGGGAAGAGTGTGATAGATGTCAGGGAAAAGTCAGGAAAGCAAAATCTGTGAAATCCAGAAACCCTGTTATTTCTCATATTTTTTAATGTGCCGTAATTCTACTTCATGTTTGTCAATTTCATGCGATTTAGGATAGCTCTTTCTTTGTTGCAACGGCATGAATAATTTTATATTTGTGAAAATTGTTAAACCTGGCGATAGTTGTGCTCATTTTTTAGTTTTTTATTAATATCTTCTAAAATAATTTGAATTTTGAAATTTAAGCCAGCAGAATAGCTTCCCCAGAATTTTTTGAATATATGTGGACACCTTCATGGAACCTCGACTCCCCACAGCTTTGGAGGAGACAGCATGACAAGCTTTTGACAGCGACAGCGGGTGCTACTTTTTTTAGAGTAGAGATCTTTCTCTTTTAAATGCATCTGAAAGTTTAAACCTAGTAGTTTCATATTATGAAAAAACATTTTTTGAATGTACAACTGTTTCCAAGAAAAATCCCCAAAACTACCTCCGTATTCTGAATTGAAAATTAACCTATTCTGCATATATCACAAACATATCTTCCATATATCACGAATAGTACTTTTATAGGGGCACTCGTAAGAATTACATTACGCTGTATGATGATCTCTGTAACTAGTAAACCGATTCGAAAATTTTTTTCACTGATAGAAAGCTTCACTATTCTTCAGTATTATAGGCTACCTTTCATGCATGTAGCATAAATAGTTCTTTTAAAGGGAGACTCAAAAGAATTCTAATACATTGCACTATATATACATCTGAGTAACTTCTGAACCAATTCTAAAGATTTTTTCACTGAAAGCTACACTATTCCTGAGTAACATAGGCTAAAATTATGCATGTAGCATAATTTACAGGAACACTCAAAAAAATTCGTAAATATTGTCGTAAGTGTCTTCATTCGCCAAATGAAAAAAAAAAAAAAAAAAAAAAATCTAAATTTATTAATTGTACTATGTCCTATACTTCATTAAAAATAAACAAAAAGTAAATAATATTTAAATGCAGTTTATAGCGCAAGTTTCATCAAACTGCTTCTTTTTTGTTTTTCATTTCTCTCTGAATGTAATTCTAAAGCCGATGCTGATGAAGTCGCGGGTTGAAGCTAGTATTTAATAAATATGAAAATGTTTCATCCTGATATTTAAAAAAAAAAAAAAAAAAGAAAAATCATTTTAACTGTCACAGATGCAAAAATGTTAACAAAATTAAAATCACACATGCACACACAAAAAAAAAGTAAAACATAGTGAAAAACGAAACATTTTTATTATACAGCATTTTACATTGTTTCTGTTTTTAAAATATAATTTCCTCTGGGAGGAAAAAGTACAATGTTGCTGATATTGAGCTGAACTTTTACTATGCAGTGAATATGAGAAGTTACTTTACACTTCTTTTCCCATGCAGTGGAAGGGACTATGCAGTGAAGGCACATTTAACAGAACCAGATGAGACTGCTACGATGAAATATTTGCATGCGGTACCTGTCTCAGATTTTTTTACCTGATCACTAGGAGATGACTCAGAAACAGCTACTGCAGACAGGATATTTTTTTCTGTAAAATTGAATTTGCTTCAGTTACTCCATTTACCATTACTAAATGTAAAAAATATCAAAACAGGTCACAATGAACTAACTATACAATAGACTCTATAGTAGAACTAAGTAAATAACCTGATAATTCTCTTTTAACATGTTACTTTTTATTTGAAATGGTATTTACTAATTTTGTAGAATTGTGACAACTTCCTTTATTCACAATATTATTCACGTTTTGTTTATTTTAAATGAAGTATAAGACATGGTATATGTAGAATTAAAAAATTTAGATAGTTTTGTCATTTGGTGAAATGAGACAGTTATGACAATATTTATGAATTATTTTGAGTGTTCCTGTAAATTACGCCACATGCGTGAATTTTTGCCTATGTTACTCAGCAATAGTGTAGCTTTCAGTGAAAAAATCTGTAGAATGGGTTCAGAAGTTAGAGATGTCCATACAGCATAATCTATTAGAATTCTTTTGAATGTCCCTGTAAAAGAACTATTATGCTACATGCATGAAATTTCTGGTTGTATTTTGAATAACCTCAAAAAATAATTCACTATACGGAAAACGGAAATTAAATGAAAGTTCTAATGAGAAAAAAGTAAAATAATTAAATGAACTATTTTAAACCAATAAAATCACTCAAAATAACAGGTGTTTAAAATACAAAATAATAATATATATATATATATATAAAATAACACCATAAAGTTTACTTCAATGGCCATGCAACCGTTCGAGCAAAACCGTTTTACGCCCCACCAGTGGCATAGTGCATTGCGCACTAAACTGGGAGACGGAAGGTGCCTGGTTCGAAACCAGGTCGCGTCTGCTGACTAAACCGTTCGGAGTGAGGGGTTTAGGGATGATAGGCTATTATTCCCACTATCTAAAAGATTACGCCACATTAGTAGAACCGCTTACGAACGCGTTAAAAGGAAAAACGAGGAAAGAAAGCATTGTGTGGACTCCAGAAATGGAGGAATCTTTCCTAGCAGTGAAACGAAAACTCACGGAAAGCCCAGTATTGTATGCCCCTGATTACAAGCGGGAATTTATTGTGCAAACAGACGATTTTGGACAAAGGCATAGGTGTTGTGCTAGCGCAGAGGAGAGATAATGAGGAACACCCGATTTTATATTTAAGCCGGAAATTCACAGGCGCAGGAGTATATGAAATAAATAACTCAAAGTGCGTGACACAAGTTCGCAATTTTCAAATAGTAAGTTCGCTTAGACAACAGGAGTTTAGAATTAGCAACTATTCGTTTTTCCAAAACAGGATAACTAATTGTAACTGATTTTAAAACTGTCATCTTGGCATTAGGAATGATCATGCAAAATGATATTTCTTCGAGCAGGGTTAATCTAAACTTCGAGTTCCAGAATGTTAGAACCCAGTATCTTGAAAATGAAAAATAATTAAAATGCAGATTATTTTAAAGCTGGTTCGGTCCAGCTGGAATATTTGCTACCAGTAGACATATTTAATGGCGTTAACTATGCCATTATAGCAGTTATAGTACACTTTGGATATTGGCCAGCACGGCGAGTTGATTTAATTCATGGTGCTAAATATGCCAATCTGCAAAGGATTATGCATATGAAAATATGGATAACGGTTTTCCAAGAACCTGACATAAGCAGTAATTATAGGTTGTGAGCATGTGTAAATCGTCAAATAATGAAAAGTTGCCATTGGTGGCAAGCTATCCTAGCTGTTCCATAGTTTTTATCAAAGGAAACAAATGAAGTACTGTTTTCTTGGAGCTAATTATTAACTATACATATACGCAAGTCGCCAAATAATGAAAAATCACCATGGGGTGGCAAATATGCAAGTTACCAATAGGGTTTACATAATTAAAAATACAGCCAAAACAGATGC
Organism: Cheiracanthium punctorium; assembly: GCA_038373885.1. Taxonomy (NCBI): domain Eukaryota; kingdom Metazoa; phylum Arthropoda; class Arachnida; order Araneae; family Cheiracanthiidae; genus Cheiracanthium; species Cheiracanthium punctorium. The sequence goes on along the minus strand of JAWZYV010011907.1, from coordinate 138,460 downwards.
TCTGATTTTATTATGCTTTAGCTCCTAATTAATATAACTTTTGAATGGCAACATTAAATATCATTGTGTTCCTGAGGAGTGCATGTAGTTTTTCCAGCGATTATATGCGGAGTCCGCACTCCAGGTGAGTATAGCTCAGGACCCAGTACAACACGGATTCCTATAACAAAATATCTACCATGTTATGGGTAGTTTACTGTAGTGTGAAGTTTAAATTTTTATGTACCAATGAACATGCAAGAACCAAACAATGTGTAGCTCAGTAGCATTCTATCTGATCCAATCTTTTGGTTTTGTGTGTTGAAATTAAGTCTTTTTATGAATAAGACTTATTAGGGGCCAAATGCCTCATACGAAAGCCAGCGTAGCGAGTTTTGGGGCCTTGGCCCCTATTTTTGAAAAAAAAAAAATGTTTCAGTAAATTGTAACAACAAAATTTCATGCAAGAAACTCAACAACAAAACACTCAAACATGTAAAATCAGTGAGGACTAAGTGAGAAACTAGCAGCAAACAGTTTACCAAAATAAAAGGCCATTCCGAATGCCACTGATTCCAAAGTGATTGCAAAGAGCATGACTATGTTCAGATTTCATCCTTTTTCCTCTAATGTGCTCTCGAAGTTTTTCAGTCAAGCGGCACATAAAGTTCTCACAGCCAAGCTTTTCATCCATGGTTCCTTTGTTCGGCACAACAATAACAATTGTTAACATCGTAAAAGCATTGTGAATTATAGGCGTTTGTGGATTATTTCGTCGCATATTAGTGGGAATTGCCTATATTTCAGCCAAGTGGAACATGGCCATCCCCAAGTAGTTCAGCTGCCAGTGTTTGTCCTTTTGATCTTGATGAGAGAGCTCCATATGTCATCAAGAGATGGGTGCGTCATGTCGTTGATAGTGCCATCTATCGTTAATATTTCCAAAGATTCACCAAAAAAATGCTTATGTACTCTTTTTAAATAATTTGCGAACTTTTAAATGTTATCGAAGTTGATTTTAGTTTTAAATTTCTAGGCCAAACAGGAAAGTTCAGTGCTAAATTTACTGAATTTAATATCGTTTAATGTTCATGTTCCCTCTCTTTAATTTTTCAATAAATTTTTAGTACTAAAATGTCAATAATATATTTCTGAAGTAAACTTAAAAAAAAAAAAAAAGAAACCTACCTTAGTAAATTAAGAAAAAGTATGATATTTTGGCCAGTATTTTTTTATATTGATGAGGCCTCAGACACCCTGTGTGTGCATTTACAGTTTTTGTTGTACTTTTACCATAGTTTTACATCTTCCTGACTAAGAGTAGAGTAATTATTTTCTGCCATATTGTACAAAAATTCACTACACTTCTGAACCCACATTCTTTTAAAAACCAGTGTCGATTGAAAGGTCATGGGAAAAGGATATTAAATTATTTTATTTCATGCATAATTTAATTTCTTGCCTTTTAAAAAAAAAATATTCACACTCAATTTCTCTCTCTCTTTTTTAATGACTTCCCAGTAGTATTTTATATATTATTTTTATTAATATTATTATATAACAACTGTGTGTTACACTTGATAATTATTTTTTTCTTAAATATGCACATAAATACTTACTTTTTTTAAAAACTGAATTAAGAGTACTCACCCTGTATTAAAATTTGATCTCTTAAATAATTTAATCCATTTCAAACAATTCTGTACTTTTTTTTTTTTTTTTTTCGATTACCGAGTAATTTGTTATGTACGTGTATGATGAGTATTTAAGGAATAAAAACCATAATCAATCAGTGTGTTTGGGACAACTTTGTAAAGCACTAATGAACTTTTTCCTAATGAAATAAACCAAAAATAAATGTATTGCATTTTCTTTATATTAAGTAATTAATATAAATATCTATTCAGATTTTTTATTTACTGTAGCTTTTAAGATTATCAGTAAATTTTGAGTGCTGCTGTTGTGAATGAAAATTGCAAAATTTAGAATTTTTTTTTAAAAGAGGGGATAACTCATCAAAGATAGGTACAAAATATCAAAGTCGGGGAAATAAACACTCATGTAAGTGTAGAATCCTTGCTAAACTGCTGTTGTTCATTTTTCACATTTCCATTTATAAATTTATCTTCTTTACTTTACTTTTATAACTAGGGAACAGATGAAAACACCAATATTGAAAGTAAAGGAGTGGTATGTTTTTCTTATTTTTAAAGTTAATTATTATCCTTAGCTGCAGATATTTTCTAAAAATTTCAGAGCCTAGCTAGTAAACTAAAAAATAACTGTATATCGATCTTCACATGCTTTTGCACTCATATTTTTTTTTTTTTCCATTTTTTCGTAAGAGAAGTGTCTACCAGGTCAAAAAAGCCACAGCTAGCCAAATCAGAAAATAAGAAAGAAGTCTAGAAAAGTTTACATAATGTACTCATAAGCATGTTCAATACTTACATTATACCATCAACTTCAACAAATTGATTTTAATAATTTGGGTCATCAAAACACTTACAGCTGGCAATATTAAAAATGATTAAATAAAAAGCTAATATAGTAAAATGGGTTATCTCTTCTAACAAAAATTTGCATAATTGTTTAATGCTATTTATCTTAATCGCATAGGTTTCCCCCCAGATATATTAACCCCATCCCATAGTCTGCAGATTATTTCCATAAGAGGGGAAATAACCTGAAGGCAAAAAATGAAACCATAAGAAAGTGTGTGGATTCTTTTTTTACTGCATGAGGAAAAAAAAATGCTCTCCTATTTCGCAAAATAAACATTTCCTTTTGTTAGAAAGTTATTTCATTCCTCCTCCATCTATCACATTTCCTCTCTAAACATCTGCTTCCACCCATATCTACCCGTCCCTGCAAGGCTGTGATTGAATCTTCACACCCTACTGGGGTGCCCAAACTGCTCAACTTAAGGGTGGGAGAATACTGCCAGCACAAACTGTTCCAGTTATGGGGAAGAGAATACTGCTGGCAATTTTTCTTGCCACTTTAACACGCTTTACATTTTGCTGTACACTGCCTGCTGATCTTGTCTTAGTTGTTAGTAAGGAGTTTCAGTTAAAATATTGTTTTTCTTTTTTCTTCCTTTCTTTTTTTTTTCCCTCTCTTTCTTCTTAAACAATATTTTAATAAAGAATGCTCTCGCCTCTGTTTTGACTGTAGCAGCAGAAATTAATAAAAGTTTTCTCAGAGGAAAGTTTCTTTGAATTTATACAAACTTTTCTATGTATTTATTTCAAAGCCAATCCCTGATTCTTATTCCTTAAATGGCCACAACGAGACTGCACAAAAACAGTCACTACAGACAGGATATTTTTTGTCCAAATGAATTTGCTCAGTTACTCCATTTACGATTGCTAATACTATTAAGTATCAAAGCAGAGCTCACAATAAGCAGTTATATAAGATATATATAACTGCACTGTGCAAAAAAATTTTCTGTATCATGCCAGAGCCAAAATTTAAAGCATTCTTAACTGTTTTTTTTTTTTTTTTTTTTTTTTAAATGAAATTGGGGCTATTTTGGGAGGGAGCTTATTTGGGGGCTCTGACTATTTTTGAATGAATTTTCAATTTGAGATGTTAATATCCAAGGTATATTATAGGATAAAATGAAAAAATTCTCTGAAACACCTCTGAACCAGTCACAATGGGGCTAAATTAATTCTACGTCACTCCTCTGGGGTACTTTGACCCCCCCATAACTCCAAAACTAAAAGAGGTAAATCAAAAATAATGCAGATTTGTTCTTTCCTTGGGTAAGGCAACACAAGAAAATATATTCATGAAATTCTGAGGTGGTGATGGAAATGCCCTGCCTTGGGCATATTATTTTTCTTGAAGCAAAATTAAAGTTTAGTTCACAGGATGTCTTCTAAGCTAGTGTTCCTCCAATCTTTTTATCGCTGCAGACCAGTCAACGTTCGATAATTTTACCACAGCCCACTGAGGGCTGGGAGGCGGTGTTGATTATTTATATTTGAGATTGTTTTGATTTAATGTCCCTTGGGCAGACCGGTACCGGTCTATAGACGTGAGTTGGGGACCACTGAAAAGTCAAGGAATGACAAAAGTTCTCAAAATCAGAGGCATTTGTCACAGAAGTATGAACAAACAGACAGAAAGCTTTGTCTTCCCTTGTACCTGAAAAGCGATAGAAATCACATGTATTTTTAATATCGAGCAGTGTATGGACTCTTAAATAAAAAAGGACAATATAAATTTAAGTTAAATAAAAAAGGACAATATAAATTTAAGATATGACTTAAATAGATGAAAATCTGATGTTTTTCCACCTCTAAGTGATATTTTAATGTTTTTTAGAAAAAGAAAAGCTCCAGAAGACAACTGAGATGTGTGGAAAATGTAGAATTAGATCTGGTAGGTATATTTAAGTGTTTTATAGTTAGTTTCATTCATTCCTTATTGAATGCATTGCCGATTTCAGCAATAAACATGACATGTTATCATTTTAGTAAATTCCCCCTAAAATTACTGAGCAGTATAAAGTTTAAATGCAGACATTCAAGTATTCAGAAATTCTAACTTTCGTTCAGAAAATCATTGTTTGTTTCTCAAGCTCAAGAACCTAAAAGCATTTGATTTGTGTATCTGAAGTTGTTCCAGTGATGCCGCTTACGCGCTATAACGCGTCAAATACGCAAAAAATCGATGATGGGACGCAAAAGAAAAGTCACAACGCGTCCCGGGGGACGCATTGTAACTTTCCATCATGCAAAATTTTGGAAAAAAAAAAAAAAAAAAAAAGGTGAGAGAGACTGCCAATTCAGACTGCCAATTTTGGGTAAATCTCTAGTAAAACACAAACTGCTCGTGTTTTACTCGGGGAGATTGACATTGTGAACGGCTTTGTGGGCCCGTTTAGATGCACACAAATGCGGAGTAACGCTTCCCCTACACGGGGGAAAAAATGCAGGGTAGAAAGATCCCTAGTCAAAAGGAGGCATAGGAGTGTTCGCTTTCCCATGATGCATTGCGAGTTTTCCCCTATACTCTGCTTTTACCCGGGATATATATCGTGCTGTGCACACACGTGGTTAAGCTGAAGAAAAAAGGGGATTATTTTGACGTTCTTCTCCTTTCTCCCTCCCCCACACTTCCGTTTTCATGTTAGAGGTTGTTCCGTTAGATGGTGGACTATCGGAATTGAATAAAGTTTTTTCATTATTTATTTTTAATATTTGCTTGTGTAAATGTAAACAATGATTTGTTTTATATTAAATCTGACAATTATTATTTAGAAATGAAATCTATAAGCTATAGAAGTGGTAAATATTTTAAACAATCTAGAAGAGAAAAGAGGGGCGGGGTTCCATATTTTACTGTTGTATATCCTTTCCTTCCTCAAATATATTCCGATTTTCCTTGTGATAAATTTATTAATACATAGTAATTGTTTTTTTTAATTAATATAAGATGGAGGGGCGCTTGAACAGTATTTTATTGTAGTTTTAATAATTTAAGATATTCTGCGAGTATATTCTGCGAGTACATTTTACTTTCTTAAACATTTCTACCGATGCAGCCTTTCTCCCGGTTTTTACTGTACATACAAAAGGGGATTTTATTATTAGGATTCAGGGAGTCATCAGGAAGGCTTTGCCGTGAAGGCAAAGTAAATGACATGCATGTCACAACAAATTTTTCTTGATTAATTATAATTCATTAATTATAATTATCATTCATTTTATTTATTTATTTTTTGAAATATAAGTTTTAGGTTATTTATAAATAAGATATTCATACGCATCAGCACACCAAAATGGGTGAGACATGATAACATCAGTCGTGAAATTAACCAAATGCTTTTATATCGATAAGGACCCACTTTTTGGAAAAAAGGACCCATAAATTTTGGAGTCCTGGGTCCCAAGGACCCGTCTCTTCCAAAGTCTAGCGACATCACTGTTGTTCTGAAAAATTACATTAATAAATGTTCATTATGTTATTCTCATTGTATATCTAACAATTTTAAAGCTCTATGAGAATTAATAATTATATTTTTGTTTCAAAATGAAATACTTCAAATGTGAGTGTTATAGCTTCACGTAATTTTTATGTATAAATAGTTTTTCTCATATGCATTTTGATGTTTCATATTTTCCAGTATTTCTTTGGCAAATTTTTAAAATTGAATTTATTTACATTTTACTACTCGGATAATAGATTACTGCTGAGTTAATATGAATATGCATGGCATATAAAAAAGTGTTGATAATGTGCATATTTTATGCTGAAAATATATGTGCGGAAAATCTCAGGCTTTATGATTTTTTTAACTTAGCACGTCTGTATAGGCAATTTTCATTCTATGAATGCTACTTCCTGTGTGTGTGCATTAGGGTAGTCACACGAAATCAATTTTCGAATTTTCGGGGGGCACCCACCAAAAAGTTGCCAATAGGCTACAAAATGAGATTTGTAAAGTTTCAGCTCATTTGCATCTTTTACTTAATTGAAATCTTTACCTAATGATTAAAAATTAAACTTTATTTTGCATATTTTTTAATTGAATTAGTTATTTAAATTCATTATATGATTTTCTGCAAGTTTCAATTGATTTTTAAAGTTAAGTCTACTTAAAGTAAAATGTTTGTGAAATATTTATTAATGAAAACTATAACATGGCTGCTTGTGCAGACAGCCATGTTGTATCATGGTATTTTACTAGTTTAAAATAGTTGTTTTAGTTACCACTACTGTATTGTGTATGATTGTCATTCCATATATAAAGTACATTGTTTTTTTTTTTTTGTGTGTGTGTGTGTAATGTCGAAATCAAGAGTATAAAGGTGAAACTGCCCTGGAAATTAATATTTGAAATGATTTTTTAACACCCCCCCCCCCCCCCAATGGTGCCATATAAATTTTTGTACTGTGAAAGAATACACGTATATTTTAGAATCTAAACAATTAAACAGATCTATTTTTGTTTTTTAACTGGTAGTTCAAAAAATGTTATTTTCGATTTAGAAGAAATTTAATGCACTAACCTGAAAAATTCTGTTTCACACCTGTATAAAACTACAAAAGAAAGCATGATAATTTTTTATTAAATATTTAAATGAGATTTACTTTTTATTTATCAATCTTTAAAAGTAATTTAACTTAAAATAAAACTAAAAGTGACTTAATGTAAATTAATATTAAATTATTAAAACAGGAAAAAGAAATTAAAAACCTATGTTTAGAAAAAATGAACTCATAAATCATAGGTATCTTATCAAAATAGATATCTCATTCTTAAATAAAAAAAGTATGCATTTCTTTGTGAAAATAATCTGCAATTATGGATACATTAATAAATATGTCGTGGTTAAAATTTATTTGCTTCTGCCAGTAGTACACGTACATAAAAAGAACATCTTAACTATTTACATTTTATGTATATATATGCAAAGATATTTAGTTTTTGTAAATTATAAGTCAATTATTAAAAAAATACTTTAATGAGGTGTGAAATATGTTTGCAATGTATTGTTCTGATGTCATTACATAAAAAAAATGAAAAAACACACTTAATAACTAAATATATGTGTAGTGCCGTATATCCGTATTCGGCAACAGTGACTATTTTCTCAGAGTATCAATGGAGTTTCTGAATGTTACTAAGAAAGTATATTTTTGGTGTAGTTTGCATTCCTTCCATTAAATGCGGTGCAGTGAAAGCTATTGGTCCCTGATGCCTTCCCCCAGTTTGCTGCAACATTCTTTCTACACTTTGGTACTCTGCTGCCTTCCCTTTTTTAACTTGCTCCCTGAGATGGGCTCCCACCCCCTTTACACATTTGCTTCTGTGGGGTTTGTAAACGTTAAAACAGCCTTTGGCTGTCTGTTTCCCTGGTGAAAGATCCTTCCCTCTTGCTACACTTCTGACCAAATTAAATTTTAAAAATCAGTTTGATAATTTTTTTTTATATTGGGTATTCATTTATTTTTTAACATCTATATAAATAAAACAATGTGTAAACTGTCCGTTAGTTAGTTTGTTTGTCTGTGTCTCGCGTAGCTCTGAAAAGGGTGATCGTAGACCTACCAAATTTTGTATGGAAATTCTCTAGGACTGGTCCCGACATACCTCAAAGTGATTTTTTCAAAATTCGAATTATTTGAAGAGATATCGATAAAAAACATGTCGCAAAAGGCTCATTTTTTCGCTTCGCCATTTCGCAATTGTAATCCCGCAGTGGAATGAGTGAGAATTTCAGCATATCTAGGTTGCCATATTTGGCACGTTTATTAAAAGATTCAGACTCTTGAAGTAAAAATAAAAGAATAATGATTTTTTTGTTTAGATTATTTGTAAGGTTGTTTTTTAATTAAAATATCATGTGCATGTGAAATCAGAACAGGAATGAAATGTTTTATACTCAAAAGAAAAATAGGATTTGGAAATTTTCCGAGACTAAGATGAGCAACTTTTTAATTTGGCAAAAAATAAAATGGTTGATGTGCGATTTTGAGAAGATGATTCTAACGCTTGGTGCAAGTTATCGTAATTTTATCGTCTGCTATGAATACGCCTGAGAATACGTTTTTTAAATTTTCATTCAGTTGGAATTGTGCATTTATCTGCGCAGCTTTTCTCCATCTATTTCTAATGTATTACATCCATGAAAAGGATGTTAGAAATATCAATTTTAATTTTGTTTAATCACGTTCATGAATGATATATTTTCCAACTTAATGAAAGAAGGAACGAAAATAGGGAAGACCCGTGGATTATAATACGCTTTTGATATTAGTGCTTATTTAAAATCTGAAAAATTAAAATTAAATTAATTAAAATCTGAAAATTTGAGTTAAAATCTGTTTCAGACTTTCTTACTTTTTTTTCTTCCTTCCCGTTTTTTGGTAAAAGCCAATATATCCAGAAGCTCTTCAGAATTAATATAGGATGAAAATAATTTGTTAATTTTTGTAGGTTTTTATCATTTAACCATCTTATTTTTGCAAGCAGGGACGGCCTAAACAGTAAGCATCACATCTGGGAGCCGGCTTCAAAGGGGCGTCATTTCGAACACAAAAATTAAGTAGAGCATAAAAGGGGGTGTCTTTTGAATTTTAGCAGGGGGCGTCACTTACCATAGGGCCGCTCCTGTTTTTAACTATCTTTATTTTAAATTCCATTCAGAATCTGAGAGATTTCAGTGCCAAGGAAGCCGGTGAGGAACAGGATTCTCTCCGAACAAGATTTATTAAGATGCCGAACCAACTGGTCGCCAGAGGCGGTTAGTACAGAATAAATTTGCAAAAAGTAATATTAACAATACCATGATTTAAAATTCTATCATCTGCATATTTCTTTTTTCTGCTATATACAGTTTTGAGAGAGTGTGCTATTTTGTGTTTGTTTACTTTAAAATACCTGGAAAGACATTAAAAACTATTCAGGCAGAAAAAATATTTTTACTTACTTATTTGTTTTTGTTAGTATAATCAACTCTGTTTAATAACAAAAATTCAGTCTTATCAAATTGTTAAAAAGGCTACTATTTCAAACCTGAGGCTACTAAAGCAACTATTCCTGTGGCTGTGTCGTGATGGGCACACTGTATATTTAAAAGACTGTATTTTTCAATACAGTTACATTTAAAGCAAAGGCATATTCTTCAAGACAGCTTTTGAAATAAATGTGTACTTCGCAATGTGTGTGTGTGTGTGTGTGTGTGCTGAACAGACACTAAAATTTTCAATTAAAAATTATGATAAAATTTATCTTGTCTTTATATTTTACTTTTTATTTCAGATGCAAAACAATAACAGAAATTTGACAAAAAGTAAAACATTAAAAAGGGTAAGTATACATTATTGTCGAAACTTATGTACTCTCTTATTGAAAAAACAAATACTATGCAATTATAAAATTTTGAGTTGCCTTTCATTATTGCAGCTCCTATAAGGTACATACAGGGTGTAACACAAAAGGTGGTAATGGGCTTTAATTTTTTTATCTATTAGGGATAACTGGGCAATGTGAATTGAAAAAATGTTCAAAATAAGGTCAGAAAAAAAGACTCCGTTAAGAAAAAGTTCCTTTCATTAATAAAAAAGAAAATAAAGTGTAATTTAAAAAAAATTACATTTTTAAAATTTTTGTATGACTCCTTTACAAAATTTCAGCCTTTCATGATAAAACATATCAGAGATATCTTTAAACAATGATGATCAGTGGCTATACATGAATTTGAATGTAAACATTTATGAATAGAGTGAAAAAAATATTTTATTTTTTAATTTCTGTACGACCTCTGAAATCCAATCAACCAATACTCCATTCTTTCCCCCTTCCCATTTGAGCCATTGAAAAGGGGTTTGAGTCGGCATATATTTAAATTGATTTTTGTGACAGTTTTTAGAGTATAATTCTCGAATTTTGTCCATCACCTCACAAGTGTATGGGGCACATTTTACTATTTGGGAATGTTTTTGTACTGGGTCCGTATACGAGTTGTGTCACTTTTTGTAAATGTACGAGAGGAATTTTTTTCTCAACAGGCGACAATATTCACAGAACGTCTACCGTGAAGCTAAAGAATCTTCCCTGACGTGGTAATGATGCTTTACGAGTAGATTCTCAGCGAATCGGTAGCGATATATCCAGGAATATGGGTTTGGGAGAGTCTTATTTCCAACCTTATTTTGAACATTTTTGCAATTTACATTGCCCCATAAAGAATGAAAGCCTGTTACCACCTTTTTGGGACACCCTGTATATGACTTATTTATTTATTTATATAGTGCATCCCTGAAATTCCAGAATCACAATGATTTTGGAATATTGTAATTTCCAGCTTTTAGATCTTTTTATTTTTAAGTATACTTAAGTTGAAACAAAGTATTCAATGTGGACTAAAAAATAAATAGAATGTCCAATACATTGTTAATACATACTTACAATTTTAATTTTTCATCTTTTTAATATTTCCAGTAATGTTTATTGCTTTAGTTTTTGTGAAATCACTTTCTCTTTTATACAATAGAAATAATTTTGTATTCAGAAATAGTTTTGTTGTTCTAAATTTGACTAATTTTTAATGTGAACATTTTTATTAATATTAAGAAAAAGCCTTTTATGTCCCACATTCCTCTAATGTAATTTTTTCTGTCCAACATTTAACTATTCACCACACTAAATACTTGAGCTAACCTGCTCTTCTTTTATATTGTTTGATGATGTTACTTGAATTTTAATATTTCTTTTCTACCACTAGAAATTTCTAAAATTTTGTCGTAGATTGGTTGCATAATATTATTACCATCTGGAAACACAAACTGTATGTGTAGCATGTCCAAAATTGTGCCAAATATCACCAAGCTTGGTGATTATTAGCAAAATATCACCAAATCTAGAACCAAAAATAAGTCCCAAAATTAAACATGATTTGGTGTTTTTACAGATCAGTAGTACATTGTGCTCTTAATTAATTTACATGCAACAAAATGCTAAGATTAATTATTCAACATATAACATTCATTATAGATCAATCTAATGCTTAGTAAAGCAGATCACTCCAGCCATTTGTAACACAGCCACATTCCAAAAGACTGCACATTCCATATACTATTGTTGCAATAATCACAAGCAAAACAGTCAACCAAGCTCGAAAAGCAAAACACTTTATTGGAGGAATCAACGAACTAATATGTTACAAAAAATACAGAATTTTTGCAACACATGCAACAGCAAATCATTCACTATCACAGTAACAACACTATTCAAATCGCACTGACTCTGCTCTCTATTCAGTCTGTCACACAGATCTCACAACGAGAGAGATTTCCTACCAGTTTGTGTCGTCCTATTTCTTTATCTTTCTCGAAGCTTCTTTCTTAATTGAGATACAGCCAAAATTCTACTACTTTCAAAAACTTTCTTTAGGTCTCCAAATTTGCTGTCAAAATGATTGCCAAGGTCAAGGAGTCACATAAACATTTCAATAAGAGGAATGCCCGAACAACTTTCTTTTCAGCAGCACACATTAGTGGCAGGAAACATTACAATTTTGTAGCAGTATAATCCCCCAGTTAGTTGATCACACATACTTTTACAATAAAACATTTCACAATAGCTTTTAATGACATCATTTAAATAGATGCATCAACAAACAATTAAATACACTACAAATATGTACATTAGGGTGAACAGGAGATACTTTTTGTTTGTTTTTGAAATGCTATACTGCAGGAAAACTCTCATTTAGAGCACAAGTCAAATGCAAGCAAAAAAAAAAAAAAAACATTTTATTTAACTTAAATATGGCCATAGTGCTTTGACCCTAATCTATTACAAAATATGTGATTTTCAAAACTTTCATGGTAATTAAGGAAAATACAAAAACAAGTACCTGTTGGCAAGTTTTAGTAAATTAATGTATTGAAATGATAAATGAATGTTAAAAAGAATATGTATTATAAATATTGCCAATGTATTGTCACACATTTTTTACAAAAATGGGCAAATATCCACTGAAACGCAAACTTTATTTCCAATTGTGTTAATAGTTGTTTTATTAAATTTTTGAAGCTCTATATTCCTTGGAACTTAATTCTAGTGTAGCTAGATAAAATGCAATACATGTTTGATATCTGGCTGTACCTCATCACCCTTAAAACCAAAGATTAATTTTTAAAAAAAGGTAAAATCATACAAGACGGTGCACACCCCATGTAAACATGATGACAGTCGCTGGAGTTTGGCAACTGCCAAGCTCCAGCGACTGTCGCCAACCATCTTGCACAATCAGCAAAGTCTTTTACCATATTTTTTTTAAATTGCACATACATTCTACTAAAGAAAACATTAAAACAAAATACACTGTCCATATTTGACCCAAAAAAAAGTCTGCAAATTCAGTAATAGGCACTTCAAAATGAGCAAACAGTGGACCGTTTTTAACTAAAAAAACTACAGTGGATTGAGCAATCTAGTTGTACAGCTAATGTAAACTGGGCAAACACTGGCCTTTTCTACCCAAAAGAAACATTGGTGGATTAAACAACCTAGTTGTACACCTCATATGTCCAAGTCTGTATGATTAGAATAGCACTTATGAAAACATAACACCAAATACCAATTTAAAATTCACAATAAAAACCTTAAACATTGCAAAGATTCAATTTTTTTAAAAAAAGCACTTACCTTTAATTTTTTAACTAACCGCTCAGAAATGTCCCTAATACACACCGGCTGATAACATAAAACCAACATGCTTTCTTTTATTTAGCTTTATATTCACACCCTATTTCTAACAAACACACACACACATTTTTTTCATAAAACAACATAACATATTTCATTCCCTTCCAATCATAATATGAAACAATTTCAAATTCCCAAACTGACGATAGATGTTTCTTTATGGTTGCCACTCAAAACTACCACTGGCCGGATACTTCCCTCCCGCTGTGCATCGCCTCCGACAAAGCCAAAACGATCACCAAATGAAACATGTAAACAGCACCAGATATGTAGTATAGTCCCCCCCCGAAAAAAAGTAAGCTTTATCAATCTATATAAATAAAATTAGACTTTTGTCTGTACATTTCTTGGAATTCAAAAATTTTGCGATTTCTATCCGTTTCAAGCACCCAGGAATCCGATGCGACCCTCAAAAAAAAGTTTGTCTGTCTGTCATTCTGTCCGTTTTTTTTGTTTAAGCATCACGTAAAAACGACTGAAGCGAATGATATGAAATTTGGTGTCATGATAGGTTTTCACTCAACTTAAAACATAGGCGTCGAATTTTTAAAAAATCTTGATTAGATTTTCAGATTTTGCGAAAATCGTTTCAAACTGCGTAAATTTGTGTTCAAGCATCACTCAAAAACGACTGAAGCGAATGATATGAAATTGGGTGTCATGATAGGTGGTCACTCAACTTAAAACATAGGCGTCCAATTTTTAAAAAATCTTGATTGGATTTTCAGATTTTGCGAAAATCCTTTCAAACTGCGTAAATTTGTGTTCAAGCATCACGTAAAAACGACTGAAGCGAATGATATGAAATTGGGTGTCATGATAGGTAGTCACTCAACTTAAAACATAGGCGTCGAATTTTTAAAAAATCTTGATTAGATTTTCAGATTTTGCGAAAATCGTTTCAAACTTCGTAAATTTGTGTTCAAGCATCACGCAAAAACGACTGAAGCGAATGATATGAAATTGGGTGTCATGATAGGTGGTCACTCAACTTAAAACATAGGCGAGATTTTGTGAAAATCGTTTAAAAATGCTAAAATTTTTGTTCCAGCAGCACGAAATAAAGACTGCGGGGAATTAAACGAAATTGGGTGACATGATAGGTTGTCACTCAACTTAAATTCTAGGCTTACAATTTTTCAAAAATGTTGATTAGATTTTGAGATTATGCGAAAATCCTTTCAAACTGCGTAAATTTGTGTTCAAGCATCACATAAAAACGACTGAAGCAAATGATATGAAATTGAGTGACATGATAGGTGGTCACTCAACTTAAAACATAGGCGTCGAACTTTAAAAAAAATCTTGATTAGATTTTGAAATTTTGCGAAAATCATTTCAAACTGCATAAATTTGTGTTCGCACATCACGTAATAACTGCAAAGGTGAAAAAATGATATTTGGTGAAATGATAGGTGGTCACTCACCTTAAACTATAAGCATCTAATTAAAAAAAATCCATCAGATTTCGAGATTTTGTGAAAATCGTTTACAACTGAGTGAATCTTTGTTCCCGTATTACGTAATAACGACTAAAGCGAATGATATGAAATTTGGTCACACGATAGATGGTTGCTCAACATAAACTATAGGAGTCCAATTTTTTAAACATTTTTATTAGATTTTGAGATTTTGTGAAAATTCTCTCAAAATACGTTTATATTTCTTCAAAGATCACGTAATAACGACTAATACGAATGATACGAAATTGAGTGATTTGATAGGTAGTTGCTAATCTTAATTTATAGGCGTTGAATTTTAAAAATATTTTGCTTACATTTTGAGATTTTTCGAAAATCGTTTTAAAATGCTGAAAATTTGTTCCAGCATCACGAAATAAAGACTGCAGGGAATGAAACGAATTTGGGTGACATGATAGGTTATCACTCAACTTAAATTCTAGGCTTCAAATTTTTCAAAAATGTTGATTAAATTTTGAGATTTTGCGAAAATTATTTCAATATGCGTAAATATTCGTTCGCACATCACATAATTACGACTAAAGCGAATGAAATGATATTACTTAGTTACTCTCTAACTTGTAATATTTTAACAATACATGAAAGTTATAACTTCGCTTTCTTTACTTTGGCAACATACTACATCCATTCTATGTACTCCTATAATGCTGACGAAAGTTCTTGCTTTTTGGAAATTTTCATTCACTAACCCGTCGAGGACGGGTACTTCAGCTAGTAAATATAATAAAACTTAAAAAAGAAAGTGTAAAAGCTCAGCATTTTAAAATATTTAATTTCACATTTAAGGTGTACCCTATCAGCACTCCTGTGCAACATGCCATTTTGTGTATTATCTGCATTGCATGTCTCATTTGTTTCCCTTCACAGCAACAGACTGTAAACTTTCATAGTGCATGCCGCATAGGTGTACTTGCAATGACTCTGCAGTGTAATGTTCCTGAGAGTTTTATTGATGTTTGTGTAAAATTAATTAAAGTTAAACATTGGCATAATAGCCCATATGCAGGGCTAAAGCCTGCTCTGCCCAATCACGCCTTTGTGACCATGGGCTCTGGGGTGCTGGAGCATATGCCTCGGCCAGGTGGTCAGCCTGACGCGATGCTCCCAGTGTTTAACTCCCAAGCAAGCTTGGTCCTCATTTTATCGACCCACTCAAGGGATGACAGGCTGAGTCAACCTTCCCCAGCCCGGGAATCGAATCCAGCACCTGTGTCATGGCAGTGCAATGCGCTATCATTAAGCCACCGTGCTTCGATAAAATTAATTATTGTTTTAATTATATTAGTAGATGTGTGGCTTTTGAATTGGCTTTAAATTTTTGTTTAAAACTGGATTAAAATTTTTATTTAAAATATTGGCGCAAGGACATCTGATTCGGCTTAAGTAAGTATGCAATCTGTAGAGAATACAAAAAGCAGATGTCGAGAGGTAGGCTGTAATTTTACTTCAGTTTTATAAACGCTTAATTTCTCTCTGTCTAGATTTTAAAAAGTTGTCATCCATATATATATATATATATATATATATATATATATGTTACAGTTAAAACCCGAATTATCTAGGGAAAACGAGTTCTGACTGACAGCGCTAGGGAAAACCCGTTTTATTCGAGTAGCGGTAGCACATTTTCAAGGGGCCCCTACAGCGGAGGCATATTTTCCAGGGGGGCGTCCTAAAGCAATGGCCAGACCCACTGATTTTTTTCGGGTCTCGCAAAGAGCCAGCTTTAGCATATTTTCAAGGGGGGGCCCCCTACAGTTGTGGCCGGACCCCATGTTTTCCCATGTGAATTCAGGAATATTAATGCTTTATCCACTAAAAATTGGATCTTGCACCCCCTTCGAAAATATGCTATTGCTAGCCCTTTGCGAGACCCAAAAAATCATCAGTGGGTCCGGCCACCGCTGTAGGGGGCCACCTGGAAAATATGCTAACGCTGGCTCCTTGCGAGACCCAAAAAAACACCAATGGGTCCGGCCATAGCTATAGGGGGCTCCCTCAAAAATATGCTAACGCTGTCCCCTTGCGAGACCCAAAAAAAACATCAGTGGGCCCGGCCACCGCTGTTGGGGGCCCCCTGGAAAATATGCTAACGCTTGCTCTCTCCAAGACCCAAAAAGCATCGGCGGGTCTGGCACTGCTGTAGGGCCCTCTTGGAAAATATGCTAACGCTGGTCCTTTGCGAAACCCCAAAAAAACGTTACTGCGTCCGACCATCGCTTCAATGGGGGCCCCTCGAAAATATGCTAAAGCTTGCTCATTGCGTGACCCAAAAAAATATCAGTGGGTCCGGCGAAAATGTTCTACCGCTACTCGAATAAAACGGGTTTTCCCTAGTTAATTCGGGTTTTGCCTATTGTTGTCAGTCAAAACATGTTTTGCCTAGTTAATTCGGGTTTTGCCTAACACTCTCAGTTAGAACGCGTTTTCCCTAGTTAATTCGGGTTTTGCCTATTGTTGTCAGTCAAAACATGTTTTGCCTAGTTAATTCGGGTTTTGCCTAACACTCTCAGTTAGAACGCGTTTTCCCTAGTTAATTCAGGTTTTGACTGATATTGGGTTTTCACTGTAACATATATACATAAATTTTATTGGGGTGGGGGGGACAGGTAGATGTATGGCTTTTGAATTGGCTTTAAATTTTTGTTTAAAACTGGATTAAAATTTTTATTTAAAAAATTGGCGCAAGGACATCTGATTCGCCTTGGGTATGATATCGATATCAAAACTGATGGGGGAGACTGTCCTTGACATCGTTTGATATTGCAAGGGATGACAGTTTCATATTTAAAATTTTGTTCCCTGTAAAAACGAATCATATCACACAACAATAAGTTCTATAATTTCTTTCAAACTTGTATTTTTGTACAAAAACTAATTAGTTATTCATGAAACAAAAGTAGGAAATATGGCTATTACTCAAATACTTTTTTGAATGGTTGCACAGTCTGATGGTAAATGCTTTTTAAAAGTTCACTGCTCAGGGCACTCCCATCATGTAGACTTTCCATAACACAAAACACTCTTGTAAAAACTGAATAATGTATAGAGAAGAACAATATGGTAATTTGGATAAAAGCAGTCTTAGTCAAATGTGAAACATTAGTTAACATTAATCAAGTAATGAACTATAAAAAACTAATGATATAATTAATTTATTGTTTTAGAAATAATTTCATTGAACTAACTACCATGTTAGAAGTAGGCATCTTCAATCTTTTTCCCTTAAAACTATATGGCTGCTTTCCGGCATTATCCTGAAAACGTACACATGGTTTCTTTGGCAAAGGGGCGAGAAAATAACTTCTGTTTCCACTGGTGTTTTGTATCCAGTGGCTAGGGACATAGCCAAAGGGGGGGGGGGATTTTTTTGCTATACAAAATGTATATTCTTCACTCCCTTATCACACACATGTATACATACATATCACACATATGTGAGTTGCAGTAATCGTAACCCCCCCACCCCCCAAAAAAAAAATAATAATAATTTCTGGCTATGCCACTGCCAGTGGCATAACAGTAGGATGGCAGGGCGGGCAAGATATCAAAGGCTCCTGGCCGTAGCCCCCCTCCCCAATTCAATCCCAAATTGATTGGGACTCATACAAATTCCTAAATCCATACAAACATTTAAGACCGTTTGTATTGATTTAAGAATTTGTATGTTGTTATAATCAATATGTGACTAGCAAAAGTTAGTTTATACTTTTTTGTCTGTTTTAAAAAATTTGCTGTATTAAGAAATACTGAAATTATTATTTTCTAGGTTTCAGACAAATGTGTGTAAAGTAGAAATTTGAATTCGTGAATTTTTTACTGAGAAATTCTCGGTGTGAGTTTTTTTATTTATGGCAAACCTTTGCACTAAAACGCCACTCTTTTATTTACTTATTCACTTTTTTGGGGGGAAGGGGGCAATTTTTTTTTTTTTCCAAAACTAGTGAAGATTTGAAAGGATTTGAAATTTTTAGAAAATTTGATCTCAAACACATAAATCTTACAATAAAATTGAATAAAATGAGTTATTTTATATTGCTTTAATTTTGTCTCTGATCTGTACCAACTTAGAAAAAGTTACTTATTTGACAGGGTGTCTACCACTCCGGAAAGTCTGGAAAAAGTTGGAAAATGGGTCCGGAAAGTCTGGAAAAAAACGGAAAATTTGATAATGGGTCTGGAAAATTCCCCAAAAGAATTTCTTTTTTTTAAAACCCTTTCTCTCTTATTGTCAGACTGGAAACTGAAAGCAACTGCAACTGATTTTTCGGACCGCAAAAGCATCAAGCGATGTGTTTGTATAAGGAGGGAAAAATTGGGGCTCATCAATCGTAATGGGAGGGTAAAAAACAAATTAGCTTACTTAGTAACTTATGGCTTAGGACCATATTTCGAAGAACAGTTAGTTAATTCTATCAGAAAGTGTGACTACTTCTGTTTCTCAATTGATGAAAGCTTAATCGTGTATACTTCAGTTAAAATTTATTTCAAGAATTTGTACGAAAAATGCAAATATAAAGACAAGGGAGGGGGGGGGGGCATTGTGCAATTTCCCAATGTAAAATGCATTGGTCAGGAATTTTTTTCCCCGGACCTCCCAAAAGTTAGGAAATTGACTTTCAGAAGTTTGGTAGACACCCTGTTTGAGACATTTTTTGTAATCGTTTCATTTCCTGGATTAAGATTAATTTTACAACTAAGGTAGAATATTATTACACATGCGATAGTGCAATCAGCATTCAATTTGTGCACTTCATGATTTTTGCATGTAAAAAAAAAAAAAAAAAAAAAAAAAAACTTTTACAATAGTGATCTTTTGATGACTAATTCTCTCTGATTTATCACAATATGTGTTGTCAATTGTATTCATGAAACAATTTGGCATTTTAGCTTATAAATTTTGCACTTATTGAGGGTTTTTTAAAATTTTCTTGTTTGATGTTAAAAATAAATTTTACTTATTAGAAAAGTCTTGTGCTCATTGTAAAATTAGAATTTAATTATACCCGGTTATTTGAAAATATGACGTACTGCAGTTTCTAGAGATAGTCTGAGAACCTAGACAAGGTAAGTTCTCTAAAAACACTGGTGAGAGAACTTTTTGAGGGGTTCTAACGCATATTCAAGATACATCTAGAGAAAAACCACCCAAAACTCTAGACCGTTAGACTAATAGTGTGGTGTTGTCACTATATTATCACTTTTCTTTGGTTAATGATTAATTTAATTTACCTCTACCCAGGACGTTTTAGTAATTTAAGATCTTTCTAGTTAAAAATTTAAATAACCACTGTCTAATTTCTTACTTTTGGGGGACTGTTAATTATTTATTGTGTTTTGGCAGTGTAAAGTTTTCTCTTTTGTTTACTTTTTTTTGTGATTAAATTTTCTCTTCACCGGCCATTTTTCGCCTTCAGGGTGTTTAAAATTAATGTTTACCTTTTAATTGCCGTTCTGTGGGTAATCAGCACTTTAAAATATAGTGGCTATACTTCATACCTCCCTTTTCATTAAAGTTGTTTTGATGGGATTTTTTATTTTAAATTAATTTTTGTAACTTCCCGTAATCCCGCTTTTTCTTTATTTTATTACTTTATTTCTCCTGTTAGGCGTCTCCCTGTGAATCTTATAAATAAAAATGAAATTCTGTTTGTTTGTTTGTTTGTTTGTGGATTTGAGTTGTATACAAATCCACAAAAATGGACCTATCAGCCTGAAATTTTGCACAGATATGTAAAATAATATAGAATAAATCATAGTCCACTTTAAAACTTTGAAAGTCCACCCGTTCCCGGAATTTAAGAGATTTTTTATGTTCTCCACGCAAAAAGCTTTCCGTAATTGTAACCCCTGTAGTGAAAAAAGTGTGAAATAAGGATCGTGGTTGCCATGTGTGGCGATTTTGCCGAATAAGATGTTTTAAATTCTCAAAGTAAAAATAAAAGAATAATAATGATTTTTTTTTTGTTAGTTTATATTCGTAAGGTTATATTTTTTTTAATTATAATATCGTGTGCATGGGAAATCGGAGCAGGAATGAAATGTTTTATACGCAAAACAATAAGAATTGAAGATTTCCGAGGCTAATATGTTAAAATTTTTTAGTTTGGCAAAAAAATAAAATGGCTCAAATGCCGAGAAAGTGAGTTCTAGCGGTTTGCACAGTTTCCAGCTTGGCGCAATTTACTGAGAGCTTAAGGAAACGGATTTTTCAAAACAAGTGCAAAGGTTTTATTAGAATACAGCGTTAAATTTTAATGATCCGTGCGAAAATAATGCAGTTATTAAGGGATTTCAAGCGATCTATCTTCAGCATTCTCGCAATTTTGAGGAGAATTCTAACGCTTGGCGCTATTTATCGTAATTTAATCGTCTGCTATTTGGGTTATGAATACACCTGCGTATAAGTTTTTGAAATTTTCATTCAGTTGGAATTGTGCATTTTTCTGAGCAGCTTTTCTGCATCTAATGTATTACATCCAGTAAAAAGGATGTTAGAAATATCAATTTTAATTTTGTTTAATCACACTCATGAATAATGATACACTTTCCAACTTAATGAAAGAAGGAACGAAAATAGGGAAGACCCATGGATTATAACTCTTTTTATATATAGCACTTTAGTGCGTATTTAAAAATCTGAAAGTGTGTCAGATTTTCTATGATTCTAGCGCTTGGCGCAATTTAATGAGAGGGTATTTTTAAAAACAAGCGTAGGTTATCTTATAAATAAAAATGAAATTCTGTTTGTCAATTTCTTGATTTGGGTAGTATACAATTCCACAAAAATGGACCTGACAGCCTGAAATTTTACACAGATATGTAAAATAATATAGAATAGATGATAGTCCACTTTAAAACTTTGAAACTCCACTTAAAAACGTTTTTCTCCTGAATGGTTCTCTTAATTTCCATTCCCGGAATTTAAGAGATTTTTTATGTTCTCCACGCAGAAAGCTTTACGTAATATTAACCCCTGTAGTGAAAAAAGTGTGTGAAATAAGCATCTTGGTTGCCATGTGTGGCGATTTTGACGAATAAAATGTTTTAAATTCTTAAAGTTAAAATAAAAGAATAATAATGATGTTTTTTAGTTTATTTTTTTAGGTTATTTTTTTAATTATAATATCGTGTGCGCATAAGAAATGAGAGCAGGAATGAAATGTTTTATACGCAAAACAATGAGGATCGAAGATATCCGAGACTAATATGTAATTTTTTTTAGTTAGGCGAAAAGAAAAATGGCTGATAGGCCGATTTTTAGAGAGTGAGTTCTAGCGGTTTGCACAGTTTTAGGCTTTTTGGCACAATTTACTGAGAGCTTAAGGGAATAGCATTTTTGAAAACAAGTGTATAGGCTATCTTAGAATACAGCATTAAATTTTAACTATCCGTGCAGAAATAATGCAGTTATTAGGGCATTTCAAGCGATGTAGCTTCAGAATTCTCGCCAATTGCGTACATTGATTTAACTTGGGGGAAATCCGCCAAATTTCGGAAAATTGAAATCTTCGCATTTAGTACATCGAGGTAACGATGAATAAAACATGTTATAGTTGATAATTTAAAAAATGCGGCTGTATTAAGGGATTCCACTTTTCAAATAAATGCCTGGCGGTCGAACCACTTCCCATTTTGATTGCTGCTAAGTCAATGCTTCGAATGATTCCCTGAAAAAACTCTTCCAAAATGGCGTATGCTAGCACTTTGGCGAGGCTTAGATTTGAAACTGGATTTTACTTGAGACTGGTATATACATATAATAAGACTGGTTATAGATAAAAATGAATGTTGGTATGTGTGTAGGAGGTTGAAAAACTCCAGCACCGTTTCACCGATCACCATGAAATTTGGTTCACCTAAGTCTTTTATCATGGAGAAGGTTTTTATGCTCTCCGTTTTCCTCTAACTTTTCACTAGGTGGCGCAGCAGAACGTCGAATTCTATTCCGTTTAGCCGTTTACTATGTGAATATCGTCCAACCGATTTCGATGAAATTTGGTGCACGCGGATATTAGAACACGGAGAATATTTTTCAGTATCCATTTTGCTGTAACTTGCCGCTAAATGGCGCTGCAAAGCATCGACTTCTATACCGTTCGACCGTTCGGCATAAAATTTTTTATACTTACACATTTGAGCTTGAAGACTATATTCTAACTGCGTTACTTTTGATGTTACTCACCACTAGATGACACTGCAATGCATTATTATTTTAACTCGCCACTAGATGACGCTGCAGCAGGCCAAATTTTTGACCATTCAAACGGTGGCTATGAAAATCAGTATACATAGCTATTTGAACAATGAGAATATTTTGGCGTTATCCATTTTGCTATAACTCGCCACATGACGACGCTGTAGCAAATCATTACTTTAATTAACCACTAGATGGCCCTGCAGTGTATCATTTCTTGACTGTGCGAATGATCGCTATGAAAATAGGTATACATAGATATTTGAACACGGGGAAGAGTTTGGCATGATCCATTTTCCTATAACTTGACACTACATGTCGCGTCAACACATGAACTTCAAGACTATCCAGCTGATCTTCATGAAAATTCGTATACATCGATATCTGAATGCGAAGAATATTTTTGCCGTATACGTTTTGCTAAAACTCGCCACTAGATTGTGCTATGCCGCATCGCCTTCTGCACCGTAAAAACGATTGCCTTGAAATTCAGTATGCATGATTATTGAACACAATATAACGCGATATCCATTTTGCTATATCTCTTTATTACAATAAATAGTAATCACAACAAATATTAATATCAAAAAGTCCATGCATTCCCGTGCGAAGAACGGGTACTTCAGCTAGTTTTCAATAATTTTTCATGTTTTAAGTTTTGCTTACGATTTCATGCTATTGCATCATATTCCGTGCCTGTTGCATTAGATCTCGGAGATGACGCTAATCTTTCCCACGCTTTTCCTCCGAAATTGTTCTAGAACATTCTTCCCCCTCCCAGGTCGGACTATCCCGGAATGACTTGAGGTGCACTCTTGGCTCTGATTGGCTGAGGGTACCGGTTCCGGAGTGTGGATGAGGGGCAAGCGCGCGATTTTTGGGGAGTTAACGCTTGGAGGTGCAGACGATGCAGGTGTAATTTTTAGCTCTAGGAGCAAAAGGTTTATTCTTGGTCACCCAGGCTTGGGGTGATGCAAGACGGATGCTGATGATGTTGCCTTAAGCAACAAGTTGCAAATCTACAATGGTGGTTCCTGAATAATTACTAATTTTGGGGTGAAAGAACACCCCCAACGCCAGCCCAGCTCTGATGCTTCTTCTGCAATGAAGTTCTACTAGAAGCCTCCACCTGAGTGCCCCGCCGATGGAAATGCTGAAATAGTGCGATTGCTCCCCACCTACCCCCCGGAGCATGTGACCATTAGCAAGCCGAAATCGGAGTGTGGATTTGCCGTTCCGGCACTTGTGCTGACGGTGACGTCCAGATGCCACCCTATTCCCTACCCCCTGATGGTTCTCCTGCACGCCTGAAAATGGTGAGGTACTTTTATTCCATTTAAATTGCATTTCGGCAAGCGTCCCGGCCGTCATCTTCAACCACATGGGACTGTCGCTGGGACGATTCACAGGTGTCAAAGATCGAATGAAATCGGGCCTATGACAAATGACAGACACTGAGGAGAGCGGTGCTAATGTGGGCGTGCTTCTGCGCCATTTTTTTTTTTTTTTGTTACTTTGCATGTGCAACTAATAATTGAAACCATCGATCATTACTGTTAAAGTCTATAAAATTAGGGATTGTAACTAAGCATGTTGAGATGTACCATACTTTAAAGTGACAATTCATTTACAACTGTAGCAACAAAGCTAAATTTTTATAAATTGCGATTTCAAGCAAAACATGATTTTCTTCTATATTTAAATTTCTGGTTTGCAACCATGGGTACCCAGGGGTTTAAATTTTTTTTATTACCAAAATCTATGAGTGTTACCTGATCTTTTATGCAGCACTGGAGCAGGTGTTAATTTGATCTAAATTCTTTTGTAATTGATTTAAATTAAGCTGTGAGTTGTGCCCTTAATATGAATGTAAATTTCACCTTTTATTTAACAGTTCATTGTTAATTGCTGCTGAGCCTTGCTTTTAATTGTTAAAGAGTTCATTGTGCTGCATATTATGTTTAAATATTTTTATCTTGATCTAATATGTTAATTGGTTAAATAAAATGTGTTACAATCCCATCTTTTAGTTCTCTTTGCTTTGTCAACACATACACAAAGGCAGTAAGCTAAATCCTGGGTTATTTCATTCATTCAAAACACAACGCATTTTTGATTTTTTTTAACTGTGAAATTTAATTGTGGTGTTCCAAATTGGAACAACACCACAATAGCCACGCGAGGAGAAAAAATCCCAAATCTGCACACTTCAGGCATTTCCCAATGTTCATCGCTTTATAAATTCAACCATCGGTCGGCATGTTTTAATAGAAAAGTAGGGCTATAAATACTGTACACTCACTTCAATGTATTTACTGCTTTTTCTTTTTAATACTTACTACTGGGTTCAAATTATTTTCTATGTGCTGATCATGGTATTATTCATTTTATTGAGAACTGCACTCTCGTTGCAAAACTGCCCAAAGATGTAGATTTAAATGGCATTAAATCCTGTAAAGTATCGGTTATCGCCAAAAATGTGGTATTGGTCCATCCCTAAAAATGACCCTTTCACAAAAAACATTGGTTCTTTCCCACAAATGTAATTTATTGAAATGCCTTTTTCAAATATTCTATTCTTTCAGATCAAAATACTGTTACTGCCTTTTTTCATTGTCTTTGTTTTCATTTGCGCGAGTCGAGTAACCCAAAAAGTGGCCCCTTTAGTGTGTGTTTTGTTTCTGCTAACTCAATTGAGAAGCCTGATTGGCAGGGCAGAACTACGTGGGCATTTTACTTAGGAGTTGGGGAAAGAAAATGCTGATGGGAAATTCAAAATTTTCTCAAGTTATCTAAAAATTTCTGATTCCATCTGTCAATCCTCAAATATTGGTGGCTACGTTTGATAAATATGTAGTTGTGAATTATCAAACAAATGTGAATGTGGCGCTGTGAATGATATGACGCATGTGCAGATCGATCCTGTTTGGAACGCCCTGCTGAGGAAGAGAGCTGGCCATTTAGAACCAAGACCTGTGCTGAAGAAGGTGGTGGCTGCCACCGATAGTGCTACATACAGATTTTAATGTGTTTTTACCTGTTTTTTAAATATATGATATATTTTAGTTTTGGTTCGAGAATGTTTTGATACGGCTTCTGTTAACGGAGCGCATGCGCGGCGGATGGTTTGAATATTCTATTGGTTTCCAAAAGCCATTTCTTCTTATGGAAACTCCGAGGGGTTAACGACAAACGTTTTCGGTTCCTTGTAATCGTATTTTTCGGATCCCTTTTTTTTTTTTTTTTTTTTTATAAATTGTCCGTTAATTGTGTTTGTGAATTTAATCCTCCGTTTCTCACTGCGGATTAGATGTTTTTTGAGAGAAGGTAAGCGTGCTTTTCTAAATTGCGTGGTGTATGGTTGTGGCTAAATGAAAAATTTTAGCATTAGATTTTAGAAAATTCATTTTAGATTTCAAAAAATCTCTTTTTCTTGAATGGATTGCGAAAGATCGACTGATTGCAGCTAAAGGAAAATTTTAGAGTTCAGAAAATCGGTTTTAGATTTCAGAAAATTGCTTTACCTGAATGGTTTATGATTAGTGTTTTGATCTTCGGTTTATGGTTTAGATTTTAGAAAATTTGTTTTAGATTACAGAGAATCCCTTATAAAATAGTATCCAAAAACATAAAAATTAAAAAAAAAAAAAAAAAAAAAAAACCACTATGACTTCTGAGACGACGAATATGATTATTTAAATAAAACAAAAAATCAGTTGTTCAACAAGTTATGTAAGTACAATAATTTTTGTTGTTTAAAACTTCAATATTTATGCTTTTCAATTTACTTATTTTGTGTATTTATCGCTAATTTGGGTGCGTTCTCCTGTAGTGTCTTTGGGAGCATTTCAGCTCCCAGAGACAAGACGGGAAAACGCGCCAAATTGGCGATTTTTGAAAACATGCCAAGAAGCACCCTAAACTAGGAATTAACCACTGCCTAATTAGGTGCAATGTTTTGTCTTTCAGATAGTCTTCTATTTTGATAGTGTTCCACCAAACTACGGATTCAACATTTAGAAATTCATCTTCAAACATAAAACTTGGAAAAGGGCTCGTTTTGGCTAAAAAGTTCATAGCCATAGGCAAAAGTTCTTTATCAACCGAACGTATAAAATTAAAAGTTATGTGGATTTCATCTTCACTTAATTTTTTCCCACAATATCTGTGGTCCAACATATATGCAGCTAAATGTGCTGGTGATAAAGCCATTTCTTTTCTTTCTGATAATTTTCTCATAATATCTTTCTTGCCGTATACTTTAATTTTTCCTTTAATTTGCAAAAAATGTCAACACATTGTACAATTGTGCATCGATTACTTTGGACCTCATAAAGTGCATTTGAAATGGGTCCTAAAATATCTGTGTAATCAGAACAGTTAACCATTAGGTTTACATCATTGACTAAATTGAAAATGTCTTTATCAATTTCAAGTTTGTGCTCTTGATAAATTTGCACCAAATTTCCCCTGTTGTCATTCCACCATTCTCCTGGTAAGGTGTCATCTTACATTTATAGGGAATTTCACGTATTCCAAGTGAAATCTATGCATTTTTTGAACTTACCTCTATTTAATTAACAAGAATTTCTTTTATATTTTCAACAATCGCTTAGATAAGGAAAGTATTATCCTAAAAGTCATTCCCCTTTAGTCCTTTCAATAGAGATGATATAGAAAGCCTCAGAAGATTATGTCCTGCCACTCCAGCCCCTTCTAAAGTTGATTACTCAAGCAGTGACTCCCCTTGTGGTAAAAAGGAGGATGGAATTTCTTGAATCACCCAAGTTTCTTTATAAGAAATAAACAATACGATAAAATAATAAATAATAAGAATACTATAAAAGAAAAATCATTTCTTTTCCTTCCCTAATTGGTAAACTTATTCCCGCACTTTGTATGAAAATATCAAAAATATCATGATATTTATTATAAAACAAATATCGGATATATATCACGATATATATCCATTGATGTATATCAACGAACCCTGGTTAAAGTACTTTTGGCAACAGGATATTAATTATTTAAAACTGATAAAAAACATTTGATAGTTAAAATAAAATATTTAATACTTTCTTTTTTTTATTTTAAAAAGATTAAAGCAAGTTTTAAGAGAGAAAATTTAGTGTTTTTAAAGAGACCTTTTTTAAGTATGTTACAAATAATTAAAAATAAAGCTTTATGAAAAATAAATTATTTAAAATATTTTAAACTTTATTTCATGCTACGTATACAGTAAAGAAAAATTAATTACCTTATCTTTATTAAAGTAATCATAAATATTTCTTAAATATGCACACTAATGATATTTGCCATGTGGAGCTAGAATTCTGGTACTTGGGTGGTGTCCCCTACTGTTTATTTAGTTTCCTGGGCTCCTCATCCCACTTCTTAAAGGAATGCTTTAAAACATCATTCTCTAGGTCAACGTTTCCCAACTAGTGGGGTGCGCTTCCCTAGGGAGCGCAGAGCATTTGCAGGTGGGGGTGTTAGCTCTATCAGGCATTAAAGCTTTATTTTCGATCTTGTACCGTAAAAGTTTCTAACTTGATTGGTTTTCTCAAATGTGAACAATTGCTAACGCACTTTCCTTTTGCATTATGCAAATTAACTTTGACTTTTGCATTATGCAGATTAAAGCTGATCTTCCAGAGACGCTGCGCGCCTCGCACATGCCGTCTTTCTCCCGGTACAGATATCCTTGTAATAACGTACTTCGCGGGTTGCGGCTAAGGTTTAAATACTCTAGCTTTGATGCTTGGCTGGCTAGCTTGCTCGCTTGGATTTTTTTTTTTTTTTTTTCTTTTAGCATATTAGTTTGACGATGTAAAGATAATAGTAATCATCGGCTCAACCGAGCACTTAGCAGTTTGTAAAAGGAATACTTTGACTTAACATAGAATGTTATTGTAAGTTTCATTTTACTTACTTTGTTGCTTTTTCCCGGACTGTAGCCAGATGAATGACTTTTAAAGTATCAAGAAGATGGAAATAAAACTTTTTTTTTTTTTTTTTTTTTAATCAAACATTTTTAATCATTTTACATTTTTTACACTATCTTACATATTGAGCCATTCTTTAAACTGCTTACATTGCATGTGCATATTCTGCTGAAATGTCCTAGTTCTGTTTTAGAAGTTAGTATTGAAGGACTTGAGTGAAATTATGAGAAACTTTTAGAGAGACTTTATGAGAAACTTATGAGAAAATTTTATTCAGCCTTTCCTCACTTGCCCGTTCGGTACTGACTATCACTAGGGGGGGGGGGGATGAGAAAAACTAAAGAGCAAGTAGTGATGCATGTTTTTCTAAATCTTATTTTTACTGAAAAATATATCTATTTTCACTTGCAATGGTCATTCAAACTTTACTGATAACATTATTTTGTGGAAAATTCGACTAAATGTTCATTGTTGAAGAATAAAAAACTAAATGTATGCTGATAAATGTGAGAGGGAAGGGGGTGGGGGGCGCCAATGTAAGTTAGCCTTTGTTGGGGAGACACAATGTTAAAATTTTGAGAACTGCTGCTCTAGGCAGATCTCAACACCCCTTTAGTTTTTTTGTTTTTTTAATTTGACTGTTGCCATGTTTGACTTGCATAAACTCCTCTTTCTGAATGCCTTTATATATATATCAGGGTTTCTACAGACCTGGAAAGTCAGGGAAATAAGTTTTGGTCAGGGATTTGGGAAAAAAGTCAGGGAAATTTGAAGAAATTGAAGAAAGGTCAGGGAAATGCAAGAATATTTGAATTTTGCGGCAAAACCAAGAAAATACTTTCTGTTTGAACCTAATTGTAGAAATTGTTTTATTTTCATTTTCTTATTTAACATTATAAATAATTTTAAAATGTTTGCTATATTAACAAATCTTGTTCAGTTGAAATATTCTTAATTTTATCCTAAATTATTATCAAACATGGTTTTTGTTAGAATCCAGTGATGTCAAATAATATTTTTGTGTATATTGATTTTTGCCGTGTTGCCATGAAAAAAAAATTTGTGTTGTGTTCTAAAGTTAACGGCAAAGCACCAAACATAAATTAACCCGAACCCCAGGTTACGGTCGGAATTGCCTCAGCTGAAAGGAAATAGGTGTGTGTGAAGCATGCATACACAAGAAAGACACAAGTTATTGCAAGAAAAATTTAACATTTTATTCCAATTGATATACTATTGCTGCTTAAGACACTAAAGGATGGCATGAGTTGCGTTTTCTACACTCAGCGTTTCACAGACATTATAAATTATTGGCACACTCATGATTCACCACATTATGGCACTTCAGAAATACAAATTAACACACTTTAAAGCTTTTGTGATTTTCACAGGGCACTAGGCCAAAGATTTACATATAATATTAAAGATTGTCCGTCATGCATGTCAAGTTTAATTGTGTCCTGAGAGGCCTCCCAAGAAAGGGGTAACACTTCAAAAACAATAAGCACACATTAAATACTATGTAGAAAAGCACATTTCAAGCTTTGGTTGTGTTACACATGATTCTTGCAAAAAAAATTAGATTTTTGTAGAATAGAAAAAAAAAAGGAAAAAAAAACTTTAACAATTAAAAGATGGATTTAAGAATGTTGTGGAGAAATTAAAGGTTAATTATTGAAGGGGACTGGTACTAAGAAAAAAAACGTTAAGGGGGATGTGGGGCTTGACGCCCGTGCCCAAAATGGCGCAACAGGGTGAGCAGAATGGAAGAGTGTCCAAGTGGATGGCCGCAAGACACCGTGGGGGTCCTAGATAAACTTTCATAGCCGAGGGAGGCGGTCTTAGAGATGTAACATGACGTGGAAAGATCTTACTGCTTCATTCTGGGAGTGGTATGACGAAGGGACCGCTCCTTTAAACACGGGACTGTGATGTAGACCTCGGCGATTACGTGCAGATAGCACCCACGACGACACTTGCAATAAAATGGAAAAACATAACCTGAGTCATTCCGATGATAGGGACTCCCCTTTCAGGCCGCGGTTCACTCCGCTGGACGCCGGTGCATCACTCAGGAAATCATGATGGAAGATGCCACCGCCTCTTTCATTATCTGCTCTGTTGCCTGCTATGGAGACATGTTGAATGGGCCTGAGACTAACCCGACGCTAGTCTCCTTGCTTCAGGCCTCGACGAGGAAAAGTATGGATCACCCACACTCCTGCTCACTCCAATCTCAACTGACGCTCTCCTCTCCTTCCAGCCGGCGCTTTCCTTCCTCCCCCCCTCACGCGCTGCCTCCTCAACCAATGGCAGATCGCCAACGCCAACTTCCTTCTCGAAATCTCTGGAGAGAAACGCGCGGGAAAAAGGAGTCCGTGTGCAAAGCACCGATCTTCACTGAAAATGGCGGACGATTTTAAGATGGCGAGAAAACAGATGAAGCGTCACGCGAAATGAAAAAAAAAAAAAATGGCGATTTACCGAAACACTACCTGGGCCGTAAAAATGGTCAAATCGCACGGGGAAAAGCTCAAAATTAAGAATTATTCCTAACTAGGAACAAACTCTAATCCAAAATATTAGTAAAAGAATAAAATAAAAGGAAAACATTTAAATTTAAGTAAATATCTTAGGATTTAGCTTCAGAAGTAGGAAGGAAAAAAAAATAACATGGGGTCACTACATTGGTATCATAGAAAAACAGACTTAAGGCAAAAACATAATAAATAAAGTGAATTAAGCAAATATTTAAAAGAAAATATTTAAGGAGGCATTAAAGATATATCATTATTAACTTTTAAAAAAAGGTAAAATACTCATTAAAAGATAGCAAAATTATTGTAAGTTATTGAAAAGGAAACACTTGTTGCAAAACTTATTTAAAAAAAAAAAAAATCACTTTAAATAAAAATGGGTTGATACCACACATCATTTTATTATTATTATTATTTGTAAAAAGGGGGCAAAATATATAAAAAGTTATTAATTAAAGGATTTACTATTAAAAATAGAAACACAAAATTCAGGAAAGCATGCTAGATAAAAAGTCAGGGAAGAGCATGTACATCAGGGAAAGGTCAGGAAAGCAAAAGCTGTGAAATCTGTAGAAACCCTGTATATATATATTCGTATAGTGCCTCTTTATATTCTGACGTGCTCTTGAAAGCTTAAATTGCTCTTTTTTAAGGACTAGCACCCTGCCCCTTTTTAATCGTAGTATGATCTCTGGTGTACTATATGCTCTGTTATATAAAGCATGAAGTTTTTAAATTTATTTTATTCATTCTTTCTTAAATGAAGCTAAATGATGTATGTTTATTTCTTAACTACAAAATCATGCAAAAATGCTATTTTTGCAACTAAAATTAAGAAAATGGCTACTATACAGGTGACTTTTCAATGTCAGTGAGGCTACTAATGATACTATTTTTGCCTCCTGACGACTGCATTGAACAATATTTTTTTATTGAAGGAAGTCCTTGAAGAAGCTGACTCTAAAGACAACAAAAAAAGCGAATGAGGAAATCAAAATTTTATGAGATTGCGAAGGTGTTTTACTTCAATGGCTAAAACATGCCAGAGTGCAAAATGTGCCAATTTCTGCTGTGATTCTGAAAGAAAAAGCCTTGAAAATTACTGCGGAGTTGAACGCTGAAGATTTCGGCTGCAGCAATGGTTGGCTAGAACATTTCAAAGACAGACATTTCTTTTCTTTTAAAACAATTTGTGGAGAAGCAACAGATGTTGATGATATGTTATAAAATTCTGGAAGAACAGTGTTCTCAAGGACATTTTATGTAGGTTTCCATCAAATGTTGATGGAACTGGCTTATTTTGCCATCTTTTGTCTGATAAAACTGTCATTTAAAGTTAAAAAGTGTACATCTGGAAAAGCAAGCAAAGAATGGCTGACACTTCTGCTTGGAGCCAATATGAGAAGGGGTGCTATTTCTGCTTCGATTGCCCAAACCTGCTCCATTGCATAGTACTTGCTCCTATTTGTGCCAAAAGATGTATTTTTTTCATTTTGCTCCGAAGGTGCTCCAGACCTGCTTTAAACAAAATACTTTGCTCATTGACAACTGCTAAATTAACCAGCTCCGCAATTCTTAAAAAGTCCTTCACTCAAAGAACCCCACGTAAGGCAGACAGCCTTACGTGGGTTTTCCTTAATGATGATTAGCTTTGCCTTAATGTACAAACACAGTCTAAGCCCTGGTTTGACCTTCTTTTAAAATTTTGTTTGTTTGTTTTGTTATGGAAAAGTTGTGTGGGCTATCTGCCTTGGATGGGAGATGACTTAGCCGGAGGACTTTCTAGGGCATTCTAATGTGTATTCACATTACATCTGGAGAAAACCGATCAAAACTCCAGACCGTTAGATCGACAGCCGCTTGATGGGTCCTAACCCAGAACCTCCACACTTCAGCTGTCTATTATGTTCAATGTCTTTATCCACTTGGCCATGGTGGGGTTGTTTGAAATTTTGTCCCCTTCCGCTTCTTCTCCTTTGGTATTACTGTACAGTATGTATGTAGTATTTTTTCATTTGTGTACCTCAAAACTGTATTTGATTATTCGTTCTTTTATGAACATGTAAAAGAACGAATAATCAAGTACACTTGTTTTAATTAACTATGCATTTTTATCAAAATAGTTAAATTTCATCATTAATTATTGCTATTATTTAGCCATTATTATTAATAATTAAGTTGCTGTTAAGCAGTTATATTATTGAAAATGAACTGTGCTCCCAAAAATGATCCATAACTGTTTACAGCAGTTCACACCCCTGTATGAGTAGAAATAAGAAACTAAAAACACTTGTGATTGGCAAAAGCAAAACGCCCCTCTGCTTTAAAACTGTTAAATTCCTTCCAGCTGAATATGAAGCAAAATTTGAATGTGTGGATAACTAGAAAGATTTGGGAACAACATATTCGTAAATTGGATTCTCAGTTTTTGCATTTAAAAAAAAATAATTGTGTTGTTATTGTCAATAACTGTACAGCCCACAATCAGCTTGAAAATTTAAAAGCGATAGATTTTTTTTTTCTTTTCTTTCTCCAAATGTAACTGCACTTTTTCAGATTTAGTTCATTTGATAATTCGTGACTGTAAATGAAAGTACAAAAAAAAAAAAAATGTAAAAGACCCGATAAAAACATTGGAACAAAAAGTTAGAAGTTTGGGTTTTAAATGCGATTAATTATGTACCACAAAATCCCCCCCCCCCCACCTCCCCCATTTTAATCCTTCCTTGATCATAAGATACCTCAATTTCTGCCTTATAATCCACCGCAGTAGATAATCTGCAGTAGTAGATTATCCGCAGATAATATGGCAAATCTTTGGCCGAAATGGGCGATTATTTTCTATGTATAGTAAAACCACAGTATTAATATTAGAATCGGCTTAGTATAAAACAGTTCCTACTAAAACTCTATTGTTATGAATGTGAATTATCAAACATCCGTTGACTGTCTTTTTTCAATTTTAATCACAATTGATACACACTTTTTATAGCTAAGCATTCTATCTGTAAGCACTAAAAACTGTGTTATGAAATTAATCAAAAATAAATAAGCAAACATTTGTTGTGGAACAAACAAAACACAATGTATGGTAACATGCAGAATACTTATTGCACATTTTGTAACATCGTAATTATTTAGTCAAGTGGCATTATTATAAGCAAAACAAAATTGAAATGAGACCTACCTTCTTACTGGAATAATTTATATCCATATATTGTCTGCAAATATTGAATAAAGTAATTAATACAGCCAATACTCAACAAAATTTACGTTTATTATTTACAAGTAATTCAAAAAGAAAATAAATTAAAATTAGAATCATCTTAATCTGGAAAATCAAAAAGTAAATCATCATTCAATTCCAAGGAATTATCAGTATCGTTGTTCAATTCAGTGGTTGATTCAAAATTTTCTTCTAATAGTCCACATTTTTTAAATGCATTTTTTATAGTACAAACAGAGATTTCATCCCATGCAGTTTTTACCCAGTGGGTTACGTCTGCATATAATGCATGTCTCATTTTCTCACTCTTTGTATACTCATGAACGTCCTCTTCCATCCATTTTTCCCATGAGTTTCTTATCTTCGATTTGAAAGAGTTGTTGATGCCAACATCCAGGGGTTGCAATATTTTTGTTAGTCCTCCTGGTGATCACTGAAAGGATTGTACCTGATGTTCTGCTGGCCACTTTAACGTCGTCTTTCAGGTGAGCCTTCATCGAATCCAAAATCAATAGTGCACGAGGTTTAAATAGAAAAAACTTACTTTTTTTCCAAACCGACTCGAGCCAGGAGATCATAATGTCCTGGTTCATCCAACCTTTCTCATTGCATCTTATTTCTATTCCACAAGGAAAATTTTCTTTAAGAATGGTTTTTCGTTTGAAGATAACCATCTTCAAACAAAATTTTTCTTTGCAGAACAGGTTAATACTACGGTGAACGAATTTTTCTCATTTCCATTAGTATTTATTGCAACCAGTAGTGGATCCAGAAATTTTTTTGGGGAGGGACTAAATTTAAAAAAAAAAAAAAAAAAAAGCTTATTTCGCCCAATTAATGTACTATAAATCAAAATTTTAGTCTAAACCAATGTGCGTGCTTTTGGGAGGGGCTAAGTTATAAAATATGATCATTTTAGCTATTTAAAGTATATAATAAAGCAGAATATTACCCTCTAGCAATCTCTTTTGGGGGGGCTGAAGCCCCCTAGCCCCTCTCCTGGATCCGCTACTGATTGCAACGGACAAAGTCCCAGCAGTGTGGAGAGTTCTGTTTGGGAGAAAATCAGAGCACATGGGAACTTCATACATGTTAAATATTTCTGCAAAAGTAAATTTCTTTTCAGCCATTATTTTTTTGGTGTAAAGTAAAATCTCATCTTTTTTTCTCTCCCAGTCTGCAGGCAGTTTCTGTCCAACAGTAGTGTGATTCTGTACAGAAAGATGTTTTCTCTTCATGAACTGTTAACACCACGTGGGGCCACCATCAAAACCTCTAATCTGCATTTCTTCAGCAATTAATTTAGCCTTAATTCTTATTTTAACTGTAGATACACTTCTGTATCACTGTAGTACTACCTTTACTTCTTTCTTCTGTAATCCAGTGATGTAACACATCTTCTAATTCAAGCCATTTTGGCTGCCTAAATCAAAAACTTACATTTTTTGTTTCTCGCATTTTCTAACTTCTCTTTAGATTTTCTCCATAGGCAAAGCTTGGATTCATCGAATTAAAATAGTCGTCCAGCCACCCTATTACCAACTTCTTCAGCTTTACTGATTACTTTCAGTTTAAAATCAGCTGAATGGCTAATGTGTTTTTTCGACATTTCTACAAGTTTCGTGTGAATCTCTTCTGCGATGATATTCACGTGCCTCAATATGATGTAGTGATGCCAATTTTTTCTTTTTACAAAATTTCCCCATTTCACACACAATTCATTTTGAGCGGACAGACCAAACAGAAATCATTTCCGAAAGCATATGATGTATGACCCTCAAAGGTGCCTGTTTTTCTCCATCTTCAAGAAATCTACTGAATGACTGCTGTGCCATCTAGTGTTATGTAATTGATTAACAGACTTAAATCTTTTTCAGGGTCTAAATCTACTTGAAAAAGATAAATGAACTTTTGTTTTGTTTTTATAAATGAAGTTCTGTATTGTAAAATCTGAAGGCTTCAGGAAAATTTTCAGTAATTAGTAGGCAGTGATTAGTACGCACAGGATAAATTTTCATCTTTTTTAGTAGATAATCTGCAGATTATAAACCGAAAATTACAGTATGTAAAATTTATTAATAGGACTTCTAATGCAATATTTTCTTTCTTTTTTTAATTCTAGAAAGAAACTGCCATGGATGATGAAAATTCAGATGAAAAACAAACATTGAAAAAGTTAAAGGTATATTTATATTTTAACCTATGTGTGTATACATATATAAGCTTTTGTGTTTGTCTATTCACTATAGATGCCTAGATTATTCGTCACAGAGACCAAATTTGTTACACTGACCAAGTAGCACAGCTTTAATACAATTATATATATTTATATAGTATTGTTATTTTAATGTTTGACCATTTTTAATATATTTTATGTTCTTGCTGGCTTATTTTCAAATGAGTTTTGAGCATCATGCCTCTTTTGTTGATTTTGTAACACTGCTGTTAATTTCTCAGCATATTATTTTTAAGTATACTGACTATACTGAAGGACTTTAAGGATAAAGTGCAAGAAAGGTTGATATGCTCATAGTTCTAGTCTAAGCGCAGTCAAAGTTTTGATAGATGCAAACACACAGTTTGTTACACAGTAGATAGCTATGATATTTGAATGTAAATGATTTTACTATATCCTTTTTTGGAACTATCTGCACACCTCATGGGCGTCGCCAGAAAAATTTCCAGGGTGGGTCAAAATGTGGAAATACCAGCAGTTACTGTGCGGGGGAGGGGGGAAGAAGTTATAAAAATCGATCTTAAACAAAATTATTGGGAGATCGTGAAAATTTGGATGGCCAATAAAACAAAAATTGGCAAAACTGCTTTTGTCCTCGGCGACAAAATGCGGCCTAGTTTCTAAATTTCTTTCCCATAAGAAAGCGGAATGTGAAGCAGCACCGGCTTGGGATAGAGCTTGAGAGGTTGACAACCTCTCTCGGCTGGACTGCTGTGAAATTGTGTACGCAAATGAGAGGTCGTGCACGTAAAATCTGTTTGTGACTCTAACGTCCTCCATGTTCAAACAATACCTCTGAGCCGATCCAGGTGCTAGGTCTCTTATCTGGTTTTTGTTCAAGTCGACCTAAATCGGTCCCCGAGACCGTAGATTGGAGATCCCGAGCTAAATCGGTCTTCCACCCACAGGGACTCAATAAATTGGAAGCCACTCTCTTTTGATCGTCGCCGTTCTATATGGAGGATCTGGCTCCTTTCTGCGGTTGCCAGAGGGCATTAGTAACAACAACAACGGTAGACTGTATATTAGCCTAATAAGCCATGCTGATTACCCAGATGAAGGACTTGACTTCATCTGGCCCCATTAACGCCCAGCAATCTATTTTTAGACCGTCACAAAATTTGCAAGTCACTCAAATATTAAGTATCAGTTTGTATTCCTAGTTTAATTTCTTGAATGATAAATCTGATTTCCACAAAATACTCAGCGATAATAAGTTTAAATGAGAATATTTACCTCTCTTATTCAAATTTTTAGAAAAAGATTTACGTTCTTCATACCACAAAAATGTCGAAAATTTATTCATCACTTCTGGTATCAACATGAATTTAAGAATGCGCTGAAAAAAGTTGGGCGCTAATGGGTTAAGATTTGGTGGCTATTGTCAATTAAATCAAATTAATTCAGTCAAATATATAATGTACCCCCTTTTTCTGTTTTTTTTTTTTAAAGGCAAAGCACATTAGGACTCTTTGCCACAGGTAGGAATGCATTGAGTGGAGGACATACTAATAATCAGTTCTAATGTGTATTCACGTGGAGAAAACCGCTCAAATCTCCTCACCGTTAGATCGACAGCCGTGCGGTAGGCCAAACTCAGGGGCTCTACCACGATGTTATCGGAGAATAACAGGGACGGATAGTTCTCTCTCCCGGATAGTCCAATTCTTCGGATGAATAGCCGCGACCCTCCATTTGGTGCTAGCACAATGAGTGTCGAATAAAAGAAGTGAGTATTTTTGTACGTGCTAGGCTAATCGCGACACTGGGACCGATCAACCAATCAAAACGCACGGATTTCTCTCCTTTTTCTTAAACAAATACATTGTCTTCAGAATTTCAGAGGGATAGGGAGAAATCGATCAAGGAAGGAGTGTGCTTTTTAACAGTGAGGGTGAGCCAGCCTTTCCAGGGAAAGGGTTCATTTTCTGGGAGTGCTTAACACCCCATAATACACACAATAAAACACCCATCCATCTTCTATTCTTCGTTATCGGAATGCAAGTTTTCGCCTTCATCTGACGTGTCGGGAAAAAAAGAGCATTATTTCCGATAGTGAATACGACATCGGTACGTTTCCGTCCAGTGTCTTATTCAATCGACCATTGGTAGCTCTTCATTTTACTTAAAAAAATTTTACAAAACAAAACAACAAAATTATATAATTATACTACATTTCTTGAAAACTTTTAATCCATTTTTTTATGACAAGTAACAGGACAACGCATGCCCTCCACCCCCCCCCCCCAAAAGTGACATCGGTTAATCTATCAGTTAATCCACTAGTATTTTCCTGATCATGAAGTCGTGGGAAGCAGAGCAGGACAAGAAACAAGGTGAAGCAAAATTGGTACATTATGTGTTCGAGTGAGTAAATTACATAATGTTATGCACACTTAATTCAAACGAGCGAAATTCGATCAGTCAGAGCGAATTTTCGATCCTTTTCCGATCAATGAGCGGAGCAAAATTTTCGGGGCGAACGTTATTAGTATTTTGGTAAACAGAAAGCGGGGTGTGGATGTCGCGGAAAAGGAGTACTAAGAGCATTTTTGCGTTAATACTGTGGGTTTCGATGTAAAAAGGTCGAAACCGACAATTTTTTCTTTGACTCCCTCTTTGATCGTTATTTTCACTCCTTGGAGTTAAGCGTGTACTACATTACTTTAAAACATATTCGGTAATCGGTACATTATACGAAAAAAAGTAATTTTAGTCTGTTCTTGCATTGTGCACGGGCCCTAGTATGGCCGAGTGGATATAGACACTGAGCATGGTGGATGGCTGAAGTGTGATGGTCCAGGGTTCGGGTCAATCGCGTGGCCATAGGGCTAACAGTTGCATTTTAAGCGATTTCCTCCAGAAATTGAATAAGCGTAAGAACCCTTAAGAAGTCCGTCCAAAACACCGCTCCGTAGTCAAATAGCCCTCGAGTACCTTTGCCTTAATAAACAGTACAATACAGTACTTGCATTGTGCATGCTCGTGCAGCGTATCTCTCTCCGAATTTGCACTCCAGTGGAATTCCCCGTATTTCGATTAAAAATAAAATAAACCTTCATTTATAGAGAAAGACAGGTACAATGGGGATCAAAAGTAGCGTTCATAAATAATACTGGGATGTTCAAATTAGAGGGTGTTCAGTATGCAAAAAGTTCATCTTATGTTAAATCTACGGAGTTTCGCTGGGAACTTCGGAATGTGTTCATAATACCGTGGTGTTTACATAAGAGAGCGTTCATTGTATACTAGTTAAATAAACTAATTGAAACGTGAAATGATAAAATGATGATTCAGGCGAAGAATAAAACTGTTATGTTAAAGTGAAAAATGTAGAAATTAATTTTAAAGCAAATAAGATTACAATTGTACAAGAAAGGTTATTTAAAAAAAATATGGGTCAAATGATGTAAGGAATTTTACATAATTTAAAGGCTGTAGTTTGAAAGTTTAATTTGCGTGGTGCACAATGGCCGGTTATAGTGAACCTCTGGGGGCCGGCTAATTTCTTTCCGAAGTTCACTATAAGCGAAGTGTCCCCATATGAACAAGGAATACATACTCAAGGAATATACACAAGTAAAAGATAGTGTTTTATACCCGCACTGAATAATTTGTGTAAATCAAACATAATTAATCGTATTTATGTCTTATTACTCCTAAGTGCTACAATAATTTGGGGGATTCCATTCAACTGGCCAGAAAGTGCTATAGCCAATCAAGCAATAGCGTGTAGTGGTAATCCTTAACCTGTGCTATTGCACCGGGAATAGAAAATGGAATTGTTCAAGGACAAGAGAAACATGTCCGTTTTTGTTCCCCATGAAATATACCCTACTTTTTGTTTAAGTGCTTAGTAGCTGAAAAGTGTCATTGATTCTAACCGACTAAGAATGTAATCCCCTTTCAGATGCCCCCGGATAGCAAGTGTGAATACAATTAGGAGGGGCACAGTTTGATGCAGTGGACTAAAGAAAAGTACCACAAGCTTGTGGTCTTTTCTTTCTGGTCAAGAACGAGAATGTTAAAATTTGCATGTTTCTTTTAAAAATTGTCATTCCTACCTTCCTCATTGTGGAAGTGTGGGTGTCACGGCCTTTCATGCAGGGTGGAAAAAATGAGCTTATCTTTTAAGTACTGGGGGTATCGGACAAAGGGAGTACGGGGAGGCATACACCACAATACTTGGACTATTTTGCAAGGGAATCGGAGAGCTAAAGATAAGTATGCATCACTGCAATGAATAAATTCCTGGTTTCACAGTGGTCAAGAGTCTAAAAGCCCTTTTCCTAGTGCGCTAATGTTACCCTTTCCCCTTCGCCATGTTAGCCTAGTCACTGACAATTCCCCTGAATTTCGGAAAAGATGCTTGATAATCTCTTTGTGTATTTATCGAATGCAATACAGACAACATTTTAAAATGCAGACATCGAAAAGCTTCATCTGCACCATTTCCAGAATTTTCGAAGTTCAGTTTTTAGGTTCACTATAGCCGAAGTCATGTTCACTAAAACCGAAAAATGCTAAGCACATTTCTAATGTAGGTTAATCGGGACTAACGATTTGCGTTCACTATAGTCGAAAGTTCACTATATCCGGGTTTACTATAACCGGAGTTGACTGTATGCAGTTGATAGGTAGATACGTTTGATGATTGCTTGCACGCCACCATGTTTTTCTACAATCGCAGAACATGCGTCATAACCTTTACTGTAAAAAAAAATAATAATAATAATAAAAAAATAATTTCGTGAAAACGCTGAAAATGTACTCTCTACTGGGTAGCCATTACTATTTCCGTATATTTAAGGAAACTTTTATTACTGTAAATTTCACTAGAAATTTTGTACCAGTGAGACGCTGGCCCTTGATATACAGAAATTATCTTGTATTCAAATATAAACGAGGAATTTCCGTAAAATTTTACGGAAAGTTTCCAGTAATTGTACGGTTATTTATTAGAATGTTGTTCTATTAGTTTTTCCATGTTCGGTCCGATATGGGACATTTTTCTGTAACGGAATGAGCAAGCGCTTTCTTCTTGGAAAATTCTTGTAGGATTGAGAAGCCTAGAAATTCTTTAATTATCAGCAGTGCTGATTTGCGAAAAGATACATAAAGGAATAATTGTTCTTTCGCAGCAATATCGGCAGTCTCATCTGCTAGAATGGGGAATGTTGAATGCAGTAGAATTGTTGATGTCGTTAATACATTGACCAATGCTTTTGAAATAAAGCATAAATGCTATTTGCAGAATCGCGTGCATTTGAAAAACATGAAATGGCATGGAAATTACGTCAGTTTTACGCCAAAATAAAAAGCATAAGAAAGAATTAAGTCAAACGTGTTTCTTGAAGTTCATAAATTTTCAAATCCTACTATAAATGTGTATGTTTGTGTGTTTGGATGTTTGTAACTCAATCATGCAAAAACGGCTAAATGGATTTGGATAAAATTTGAAATGGAGATAG
Organism: Cheiracanthium punctorium; assembly: GCA_038373885.1. NCBI lineage: Eukaryota > Metazoa > Arthropoda > Arachnida > Araneae > Cheiracanthiidae > Cheiracanthium > Cheiracanthium punctorium. The sequence continues at coordinate 96,151 of JAWZYV010011907.1, read as the reverse complement.
CTTAAACCCTGGATTAACATATAGGCAACCTTTCATGCATATAGCATAAATAGCTCTTTTACAGAGACATTCAAAACAATTCTAATACATTACGCTCTACGAGCATCTTTGTAACTATTGAACCGATTCTAAAACTTTTTTCACTGATAGAGAGCTACACTATTCCTGAGTATTATAGGCTATTAGTTGGAAGATTCACATGCACAAACACATCCATTTTATGGAAGTAAAATAGTGTTTTGTAAATTGTTTTTTTTTTTTAACGAGAGGGCGGTAGCCCCTTACGCCTCTCCCCTTTAATTCGTCCTTGGTTGAAATATGGCAGCAGTTAGAAAAGAATCTTTTTTTTTTCATAGAAATTTTACAGCGAGTTGTTGAAGTGTGTTAAAATACATAAATTACTTTACTTCCAGAAAAGTTGCAGGTGTCATTTTTTGTATATGATGCCTAATTTTTTTTAAAAAAGGTCACATTTTCCAGGGGGGGTCAAGTGACCCGTTTGACCCCCCTTGCCGACGCCCATGGCACACCTATGAAATTTAGATTTTCTTTTATGACACATCTAGGAATTTTTAGTGTAACTTTATCATAAAAAAGATCTTGACAAATGCATTCCATTCTAGTGCAGTGTCATCCATTTTAACTTATATACCCAAAGTTCTTGCATAAACATTTTAACATTGGCATACAAAATTGCTAAAAGTCCTAGCGGATCATAAATTTGAACAATTTATGACAGTATATCTCATTTGGTAAAGACTCATCAATTCTTGTTTTATCCATAAATGTGTGATCTAAACTGGCCTCCTAATGTTTTCTGAATGTTTCTTCACTTACGATCAGAAAAGATAGGATTTTTAATACGGGTTAGGAGATTTTACATCACTTTGAATTTACATCACTTTGTGTGAATCTATTCCTCCTCAGAGTAATTTTTTTTTTTTTTTTTTTTTTTTCAAATATATGTTTAAGTCATGGCTCCCTGCGATGTCATGAAGGTTTGATCCTCTATCCAAAAGGGCAAGAAAAATTTACTAAGTGTTGTAGTATCCAAACTATGTGAAATGTAAAGTACCATATTTACCCACGTATATGTCGATCCCACAGATAAGTCGACCCCTAACTTTCTTGATAAAAAAATTTTGAATTTTTTAAAATCCTGCGTATTCTGCCACTTTCCCGATCAAGAAACTTTAATTTTTTTAAATACATTTATTCAAAATCTTCTGTAAAAAAAGAAAGTACTAAATATACAATAATAAAGATAATAACAATACAAAAGTAGTATACAAAATTAAACTGATAATAATATGACACTACTGATAGTATGATATGGTAAAATACTAATATACAAAGTTAAACTGATTCAAGGTCCGATTCAATATCGGACTCATCAAACAATTTAAAATTCCTTCATCGTCATCGGCTCATCATGTACACATATTGGGTTAGGATCCCTTAGAAAGACCTACAGGGGGGGGGGGGGCACCCTTCCCCTTCGGCCTAGAGTCCACGCGTAGCTAATTGGCCATAATCCAACAAGAACAACAACATGATACACGTTTTCAATCTTTGTATCACTATATCTTCCTGTTATGAAAATCAACCTGAAAAGATGTCATTGTGTTATGGAATGTAGGAAGAGAACATTTGTCTTATAGAAGGGCATTTTTGACTTCTGATTAAAAAAAATTAAAAATTAAGGACCCTCGTATAAGTCGACCCCCCCAACTTTAAAGCCTCTTTTTTGTCCAAAATTTCTCGACTTATACACGGGTAAATACGGTAATTGTATCTAAAAACAAATCTTATAAAGTCATACCAGCGCATCACTCAAAATTTGATATGATTATTTTTAAGACTAATATTTAGAATTCATACAGCTATAAAGTAAAAGGCTGGGTCACAAGTTTTAACCCATTAAGGGTTTTTGTATGGATCTTACTCACGGCAATCCAAACGGGGCAAAAAATGCGAACATGCGGTAGTTGACATTTTCTCCGCTGTGGCTCGAGTATCACGCAGAGCTGAGCGATTTAAAGTGCCAGTCCATGCAATTAAACAGGCATTAAAACTGTCAAAAAGACTTGATTAAAAAAAAAATTTTTTTTTTAAACAGAATGTATCTAAGAAGGGGAAGCTTAGACGTTGGGGTCACCGATTTTAATGAAATGTTGGTGGGTTACAGGGAACCCATAGTTAAGTAAATTGCTAAAATATTAGTTGCCAACTCTTGCTTATTTTTGAGAAAATTCCATTTAAACATTTGACACATTGTTATATACTAATTATTTGGCAATTCACTTGTGCTATCTATGGTGCCGTGGTTCTGAACGGAGACAGAAATCAAAAGGTCCTAGGTTCGATTCCAGCTCAGTGCTCTCTGTAACGTGAAATTCGGCAAACGGATTGTGTACAGCCCGGATACGTAAAGTGGGAGTTCACTGCGTTATGCGCTAAAAGTGAATTAACTTTGAGAATACATTAATGCAGAACAGAACAAAGCAGACAACATTTAAGGAGATTTAATCAGCGGGAGGTGACCTGTACAAAAAAAGCTTCGAAGTACAAAAGGACGTACCCCATACGGGTGGAACACTCCTGTGCTGGAATCTATCAGGAACTCACTCTCAGAAGCAATAAGAGGACACGTGACTCGGACTTACATTGAAACCCACAACTTTATTTTTTACACAATTAGCAATTACAAGTTGTTTTGTCTACTTAGTACTAGAGATCTCCATCTCCGAAAAACAATTATATATTATTATAGTTTACTAAATTGTAATGCTCAAAAGGTAATGCTTAATTCATTTTAGTGAAACCGTTGCCGGATCCAGTTTGATTGTTAACGGCCAAAAAGAAAATGTGGATGATCTAACCAACGGGGAACTCCAGGACCCATGCGAATCAGGGGAGCAACGCTGAAGCGTCAAAAAGAAACCGGCAGTAGTGAAATACGAAGTCGTGTGTGTGCCAAAAAACTTGGGCGAGCTTATATATCCCCTTTCGAGCAACCCCCATTCCTAGAGTATGCCAACGCTGCCAAGCAGCATCGGTACGTGATAGGGTTAGAGAGGCGCCGCAGGGGAAATGAATGAAAAGCACTACCAGGAAATATAGCTTATAGTTTTAAAGGCAAAATAATAAGGTCAGAAATTTGCCTGTAGTTATTTCATTTTTAAGTTTAGAATCAAGGTCAGCAGTTTGACTATAGGTTTATTCAATTTGCCTATCAATCTCTGGTGTTTAATCAGACGCTGAACTATGAAACAACTCAACTCTACCTCATGTTTAAGAAGGAAAAATCTAGTTCAAGAGGTAGATTTAATTTATGATGAATTGATCAAGAAGATACCTTTAAATATTTAAAGTTGCAAGAAATTTTGGTCCTTCCTTGACAAAAACAATTGCCATGGTTATACTTAACGAAAACATATTAATACTAGCAGCGTTGCCCGTGCAATGGAAGAGAAATGCCCATTTACCTTAAATATAGATTATAAAGGGAAGGAATGTGAATCCTCTCGAAAAATGAACACGGCACCTTATAGAATACAGATGTTGCCAGGAATTGCACGTGGCTAGGCTGGAATCCTCCTGCTAGAATGATAAAAAAAAAAAAAAAAGACATGGGACTTCTCACTGCAAAATAGAAAAAAAAAAAAGAACAAAGCACCTAATAGCGTAGAGGCTACCGGGAATTAGACATAGCTAGGCTTCTCCTCTTCTATCTGTCTGTGACAGGGTTGTTAAAAACCCAGGTTTTTTCAGAAAAAACCCAACCCACTGGGTTTTTTCAGGGTTTTGGGGTTTTTTTGGGGGGTTGCCGGGTTTTATCTGGGTTTTTTCAGGAAAAGGGATGGAGTTTCAGAATATTTGAAAAAAATTTGCTTATTACTAAATACAATTCTAGCAAACTAATTGATTACAAAAATCAATTATAAATAAAAAGTGGTTAATTTAATAGTAATAACTGATTACAATTATTAATCATACATGAAAAAATGTATAAATCAATTACAATAACAACCCTAATCATGCTTTGCTCTTAGATAAATTGACTATTAGTCATAATTTTAACAGTGATATACTAGTGCTTAGTTACAACACGATTTTTTTATGGTTAAAAAAATCTTTATTCATTTTAATACAGATAGGCATAAAAATTTACTCTAGAAAGTTTTAATGCCTATGTGAAGTCCGATTTTTTTTTCCATAGGTAGTGATGGTGTGGGGGGAGGTAGGGAGCTGTTTATAAATTTTACAAGTGGTGTACTGATATTAAGCGATGTATTATCTACATAATTAAAGTTGAAATTTTGAAAAAACCCACCCGAGTTTTTTCGGGTTGGGCAAAATCATAACAACCCTGGTCTGTGATCTAAATGTCATTTATCACTAATACCTATGCAACTGCTAAAAACAAATAGAGCCCAGTCGTCAGTATGAGATTGTAAAGAGAAGGTATGTGAGTCCTCCCGCTGCAATGATAAAAAAGAACATAGGACTTCCCACTGCAACGAAAAAGAAATGAACATGGCATCTGTTAGCGTACAGAGGTTACCATAAATTGGACGTGAGTAGGCTGGAATGAGAATCCTCCTCCTGCAGTGATAAAAAACAGACATGGGATTTCTCACTGCAAAGAGAAAAAAAAAAAATGAACATGGGGCTTGCCAACGAACCGAGTTACTGGGAATTTGACGTGGCCAGACTTCTCCCATTCTACCTATCTGAGTTCTAATATGTAGCCTTTTATCACTAATACATACGTACTAAGGGGAAAATGTTTAATCAGCGGTAAAAAGATGGAAAATTTTTTCACGTTAGGTTTTTCGATGCGACAGTTTAAAAATAACATATTTTTAAAAGCAGTACATTTTCTTCGAAACAGGATTTCCTTTAAAAAATTCCCCAAATCGGCAAATGTAAGTACAACTTTGTAGCAAATTTTATTTGAAAAAGAAACTGTAGTTTCCTATGATATAAAAAATATAGTGTTCAGACAAAAATTTAGCTCATGATAACATAAAATGCGAGAAAAATGGCCAAAAATCTTACAAAACATAAAATAACTGAAAAACCATTAATCCAATTAATTTCATTTTTACGACATTAGTTTTCTCTTGTCCTATTTAGTCAGTGTGCCAAATTTGGTCCAGATCAGTCAAACGGTCTAGACGCGTATAGCGAACAAACAGACAGACACACTTTCCTCTTTTTTATATATATATATATATATATATATATAAATAGATAGATAGATTAGTAATTAGTATAAATATTTCAACAATTAATTTTTAGTAAAAAATGCAATTAAATGCATTAATTAGAGACACAAAGAAAAAATATATAAATTTTGTTAAAATAACGTAGACTCAATAAAGATCACAAATAATCACAAGAGTTATTTGTACTGTGTCATATAAATGTTTAAAGAGCTTTTATTCAAAAAATTACTAATAAAAATAATAACATAAATGGTATAAGCACTGTTCAGTTGCTTATAACTCAATAAAACTCAAATTTTTTAAAAAAGTCTTTACATTTCAAGCTCGTTTATTATACATATATTTGTAAGTAAATTTAATAAGCATAATATATTTTCATGAACGTAGCATTTTGAAACAAATAGCATAATTTGGTTGGGCCATGTCTAATGAAAATACCGCGATTTTTAGCATTTAATTAACTGAACTTCCATACGATTCAATACAAAACAGGGAAAATCCCATCCTTTACTTTGACATCACGAAATCCACCACCCAGACCCTTCATGAAGAAGCTTTCTTTCTCTTCCAGGGACCCCGGCCTGTCGCTTACATCTAGTTGCTATGACAACCCGCTGACCTTGAGAATGAAAAACCCCAAAGAAATTAGCGTTTTCCCCCCTTCATTCACGCTACGCTTCCGATGAGGAAAAAGTGGCTGAAAATTGTACAAAATATAAAATAACTCAAAAATTATTAATCCGATTAGTTTCATTTTTACGGCATTAGCTTTCTCTTGTCCTATTTAGTCAGTGCTCCAAATTTGGTCCAGATCTGTCGAACGGTCTGGACGCGTATAGTGAATAGACTGACAGACTTTCCTCTTTTATATCTATAGACTAGCAGCATGGCCTGGCGTTGCCCGTGCAATGGAAGAGAAATGCACATTGATCTTAAATATAGATTTTAAAGGGAAGGAATGTGAGTCCTCCCGCTGCAATGATAAAAAGAAGAATATTGGACTTCCCGCTGCAACGGAAAAAAATTGAACGCGGCACCTAATAGCATACAGAGGTTACCGGGAATGGGACGTGGCTAGGCTGGAATGTGAATCCCCCCGCTGCAATGATAAAAAAAAGGACATGGAACTTCCCGCTGCAACAACAACAAAAAAATGAACACGGCACCTGATAGCGTACAGAGGTTGCTGGGAATTGGGCATAGCTAGGCTTCTCCCCTTCTAGGTGTCTGTATTCAGTCATTTATCGCTAATACCTACGCAACTACTAAAAACAAATAGTCCAGTCATCAGTATGAGATTGTACAGGGAAGGGATGTAAATCCTCCCGCTGCAATGATAAAAAAAAGGACCTGGGACTTCCCGTTGCAATGAAAAAAAGAAAGGAACAGGGGACCTGCACCAGCTTTCAGAGGGTTACACTTTTGTGTTGTGTGTTAGCGTTTTTTAAATTTCTGTTGTTAATAATCTAATAATGAGGAGAGTAGCAAATATTAGTAACTACAGACATTAAGCTACGATGAATTTTATTATAACCTTCATAATGTAGTTCTAATGAATTTATAACTTTATAGCTCACTAAAGTCAATTCTTCAGCAGTTTCGCGCTGCCTTCGAGCAGCACTCCTTTTGGCTTACACACAGACACACTTTTAAGTTTTTAAAAAATGCAGCCCAGACAGCACAGAAAGTTTGCATCAAACTTGCAGCAAGCTTGATTTATCAAGTCAATAAACTTGCTTTAAGCTTGATTATTTCAAGCGTGTAAGCTTAATGCAAGTTTGAATCAAGTGTTCAAGTTTACACTTGCCCAACTTGCATTAAGCTTGGCATAGCAAGCTTGACGTCGCCGCCCCATTTCTCTTTCAACCTCCACCTCTCTTCACTCCCATCTCTCTTTCGCCATGCCTGACATTGAGAAGAAAATTCCGAGCTTGAAAATGAAGAACCGAGTGGGTGAATTTGTTACCTTCGTTCCGGAACTCTGGAGAGAATTTTAATATGTGATCTTTTCAGAAAAAAAAAAATCTAATAAACATTTCCGCATGGTTCAAAATTTAAAAGAGGGAGAAATAAATGTGCAATCAGCGGTAAAAAGATGGAAAATTTTTGCCCATTAGGTTTTTCGATGCGACAGTTTAAAAATAATAGCATACTTTTAAAAGCAGTACATTTCCTTAACATTATTTTTAAAGCAGTACATTTTTTAAAAGAAACAGGATTTCCTTTAAAAAATTCCCAAAAATTGGCAAATGTAAATACGATTTTGTAACAAATTGTATTTGAAAAAGAAAACTGTAGTTTCCGATGATATAAAAAATATAGTATTCGGACAGAAATTTAGCTCGCGATAACATAAAATGCGAGAAAAATAGCCAAAAACCTTACAAAACATAAAATAACTCAAAAACTATTAATCCGATTAATTTCATTTTTACGGCATTAGCTTTGTCTTGTCCTATTTAGTCAGTGTGCCAAATTTGGTCCAGATTCGTCAAACGGCCTGAAAGCATATAGCGAACAAACAAACTTTCCTCTTTTATATATATATAGTTGAACATACATATACAGGGAGGTATAGGAAGAATGTTGTATTAATACATTATGTGCTCGTTATGAAAAAGAAGTCTTTAAAAAAGTATTGCAGTCTTTTGAAGATTCAGATAAAACATAAATTAAGATAGATATTTATTATTACATCCAGAAGAAGCACCTAAAAAAGCATTAACCAACTAATAATTCTTTTTTTTTTTTTTTTTCCCCTCCCAAAATGTGCATGGAAAAAAAGCATTTGAAAATATTTATTGATAATGATACATTCTGTTTAAACAAAAATATTTAGCAATAAAGCATTTTTGACAATTTTAATGCCTCTTTAATTGTAATTACTGTCTTTTTAAATCGCTCTGAGCTGTGCATGATATTAGTGCCACGCTGGAGAAAATGCCAACTGCAGTGTGTTTGCAGTTTCCTATTGTTCTCAGTTTCGTCAGACAGCCGTATGAAGATCGCAGGGAGCCATGGTTTTAAGTAGAGTGATCTAAAAGGGAGTATTTCCTAACCTTTTTACTGAAGACTGGCAATAATAGAGAAACATTTTTCAGGCCAGTGACAGTCAACAATAATAAACATATTACAGAAAAAAACACTCAAAATAGTGTTAAACAATAAAAACGTTATGTAAAAAACACACAAAGTTTATAAGTATCATTTTATATGTGTTTTTTACAAAATTTTTATTTATTTTACACGTCATATTAGCATGTATCTTATCAAATCAAATGTTATAGAAACGTAATTTGTAATTCTTTGACATTTGCTGCTGATTACTTTTTAATAAATTTAGTATAGTTGGACCTGCAGTAAACTCTTGCAGACCAGTAGCTAGAAACACTGATCTAAAAAGACGGTCACCATATAAAAATCAACTAAAAAAATTTTGTAGTTAATGGAGAGTTTTAGTGGTGTTATGTGATACTGGTGCAGTTCCATAAGTAACCATTTTCAATTTGTAGAACTAATGAAATTATTTTATTTCTATAAGTTTTTTGCCAATGGACTGATTTCTGTTGTAAGAGCATTTTTTGAATAGCTGTTCCAAATGGGGGGGGGGGGAAATCCCTAAACCTAAGCATAATCAAAAATTACAAACATTAATTTTATTAAGCGTTAAAAAATTAATTTTAATCTTTTAGGGATTTTTATTATTATTATTATTTAAATTCTGATGTTAAAACATTAAATAATTTGTCCCTCTCAAATTCCAAACCTTTTTTAGGGATCTAATACTAAAAAGTAAAATATTTAACAGATTACTTAATTGATAGGGAGATTCATTAATTTTGTCTGATTTTAGAAAGTTATTTCTATGGGCGTAAACAACTGTAATTAATTCTCTAGGCTCCAGTGAGGTGAAGAGTGAAGAGAACTTATCTTCACTGATTTCAATTAATTTTGCTTCTCCTTATCTTGACTTTTAATAAAATAACTTTTTATAAACTATTAAAATCAATATATTTCTACCAATAGTTGATATGAATTGTAATATGAAGTTAGTGAATTCTTCATCCAAAGAATAAAGGTAAAGGCATTTCTGGAATTCCAACTTTTGTTTTTATCTGGTCATTTTTGGTTCAGAAGTAACTTCTAATTTAGAAAGAAGGATTTTAAGCGTTGCCTCTATTTCTTGAACATGATTCTCCATCTTGTTACACCACTGAAGGTCTTCTTTTAAATCAGTTCAATCTTTTTAGTGCTGTATTACTAAGTTAAAAAAAGAAAACAAATACAAGCTGTTGGTATTTGCTTTCCTGTTTATGTAAGGGTTGGTAAATGTTTTGTTACTGAGAATAGGGAAAACTTTGGTAACTCTTGAAACCTATTTTCAATTTTTTATTGTGGCATACAAAGTTATTGTTCTTCAATAAAAAGTGTGTGTTTTGGTGTCCACCCCCAGCATATTGTTTCTCTGGAGTTTTTCTTGTGGAAGGAGACAATACATGGTCACAAGTTGGTACAATTTTTTTTTTTTTTATCTTTAACAATTGAATTCAGTAAAAACAAGAATAGATATGCATTTCAGTTTTATATTTTTCTTCTATGGGGAACAATAAAAAGTTTTTAATACTGTTTTATTTTTGATTTATTTTGCTCTTTTTTGTAATTATAAGATTTTTCTGTTTCTTTATCATATTTTGTAGCTGCATGAACCCAGTGGAATTGAAAATATCTCAAAACCACAGAATTTAAGAGTTAAATTGCTGAAAGGTAAATGTTTTCAACTTATTTCTATCACATATATGCATTACAAGCCATAATCAAAGTTTATGTATCTTTCAGTCCCTCCCCATTCTCCTAGAATTAAGGGGGAAGTGTTGTGTTAACTTTATAATTTTTACTTTTTGTAAAAATTGACATTTCTTTTATAAACTTTTTAATTACAAAATTTTAAAATATATAAATGAAAAAATATTTATCTAGCTACTATTGCTGTGAATGATATTCCAGTACCAAGCCCTCGAATGACTAGAGGAAGGAAACGATTAGTTCAAGCGAAAGAAGTAAGTATATTTCCTGAGCATCATATCCTTCTCTCTTTGTCTAACATGCATACATAAAAAAATTGATTAGTTCTCCATTATTATACTTCATTAGACTTTTGTTAACTCAAAAACCTACATTATTTAGATTTATTTAACAAAAATATGGGAAAATTGTTTGTTAAAAGTTATTAATGCTAACCTTCAAATTGCTTTTAAAATAAATGATTTAAAGGATTTTTACGGAAGGATTAAAAGTAATTTAAAACTTATTTGCGGTGGACATTACTGTGATGAGAGTGATTATGAAAAGTAAACATATTCTGCAGGCAAAGCTATGATGTTAATAAAGATTGGTTTAAATTTGATCTGAGTGTATGTAAAGGCTTTGAAGAAAGTTGAAAGGTGAATGAACAGTAGCAAGATGAGTAAAATTATACATACCAGAGGAAAAACAGACAATTTGAAAAGCTGATTACACCTTTTGCTCAAGGGAAAATTTTTAATCTCTCAGGCTTGATAATAAAATTCTGAGAAAAAGTCTAACAGATTTTTGAAAATGGCACAAATCTGAAATACATGAAACAAGTTATATTTGGTTTCCTTTTAAAAGTAAAGTATGCTTTAACTATTAAATAAAACTAGCTGCATGCCCGTTCTCCGCACGGTAGGAAATGAATATTTTTCTTACACATATAATTTGAATTAAATATGGTGATGCAAAATCTCAAAAAGTGAAAAATGATTTGAATCATGACTAAAACGAGACGTCATGAGTGCAAATCTGAAATGATTGCAAAATGCTGACACAAAAACTACCTCAGTGTCACTGGCGACTTAAAAAGAAAGATCTTTAGTTATGCAGACGAAACTTTTCTCTTTCAAAATGCCTGATTTCTACATCATATAATTCTGTTTTGTAGGTTTAATTTACAGCATTAATATATACCACATAAATAACATCACATGATGTTGACAACTATTTTATTTTATCTTGCATTTTATAAATCATGGACAATGCATTAGCGCAGTTATTGTCTTGCAGAGTAAAAGAGCAGTGGATTTCAAAAAATACTTTATACTATTTCAGTTAAATTAAAATTTATTTAAAAAGGAATTCTTGACATAATTGCTCACATATTTGAGCATAAAACAACAATCCAGGAGCAACCGCTCCGTACAAACAGCATGAAGAACTTGGAAGAAAAATGTCCGTACGAAACACATTGCGCATCACATTTTATACCACAACATAATACATTAACATAAATTTACATACTGCCGACAATGTCGGGGAAGGAAAAAATGAATGCTTAAATAGTTTGCGAACGCACTACGATCCCAAAGAACCGAGTGCAGGAGATGATGCCAAGGTGACGTCATACTTTGACGGCTCAATAACACACATGGCAATTTAGCCGGATAGAGATGCACGCAGCAACACGGCAATGCCGATTGCAAAACATAAACATGCTAACGAAAGCACGCGAATGGGAGACAGAGCGAGACTTAAGTTCTTTTTCCTAACAATTGGCCCGCCTCTCGCTATGTCTTAACGTTTCCCAGCTTGGGAAAAACTTAATTGAAAAGCATTCATCTTTTTTTTTTTCACAAAACTTAATTTTTCAAAAATTAGCATTCAAAACAATATGCATAAGACACTACAAAAGAGTCCATTTCATATTTAAAAGAATTATTTTTTTTTTCTTTACAAACAAAAACTTTCAAAAGTTTATAACCGATACAGGTTATTGAGAATTCTAATGTTGTAAGCATTAGTTCAAAAAATGTGCCAAATATCAAATGATAATCTGGACTTTGAAATTACAGTTTAAATATCTTCGCATGTAATTCTTTTAGATTTTGTTTCGTTAAAGGTTTGGTAAAACTATCAGCTAAATTTTGCTTAGTGTTTACGTATTTAAGTTCGAAAAGATTATCATTTAGCAAATTTCTAACAAAATGGTATTTTATATCTATGTGTTTCGTTCTATGGTTTTCAATTGGAGATTTAGCGAAATTTATTGCAGCTATGTTATCGCACCAAAGCGTTCGGCTATTTATTTTAATTGGAGTTGTAAGTTTATCATTACATTCTTCTAAAATTCTTGTTATCCACATTAATTCTTTACTAGCTTCGGTTAAAGAAATAAATTCACTTTCCATTGATGATAGTGATACTCCCTTTTGTTTAAATGATCTCCAATGTACGGGTGATTTATCTATTAAAACTATTATGCCACCAATAGATACCCTATCATCTCGACATGACGCAAAATCGGCGTCACAAAAAACTTTTATTTCTAAGTTACTTATATTTGAAAGGTTTAATTTTAAATTGCGAGTAGCATTAACGTAACCTAAAAGTTTTAAAAGATAGTCCCAATGGGTTTTCCCTGGGTTATTTTGAAATTGTGATAATATGTTTACAGCAAAAGTTATGTCGGGTCTTGTACGACCAGCTAAATAAGATAAACATCCAAGTATGTTTCTGTATGGTAGTTTACTCATTTCAGTTATTTCCTCTTCAGTTTCGGGACATTGCTGTTTCGAGAGAATTACACCCTTTGCTAAGGGTAAAAATGTTGTGGGAGCTTTAAAATTTTGAAATCTTTCCCAAATTTTTCTTATATATTCGTTTTGATGTATAACGAGATTACCCTCCTCTCTTTCGAATTGTACACCTAATAACTTTCTAGTCTCTCCTATTATTTTTACATCAAATTTCCCTTTTATCTTTTCAATTACTTCTGTTATATCGCTATGGGTTTGACTAAGCAACACAATATCGTCAACATACAATAATAGAATTACTTTACTTTTATATATATAAACACAATTAGTCCATGACAAAGCTTTGAAATTAAGAGTCTCTAGTACCGTATGTATTTCCAAAAACCATTCTCGTGCACTTTGATGCAGTCCATACAGAGCACGTTTTAATAGACATACATGATTAGGTTTTTCTTTATCAACGAAACCTGTGGGCTGATACATATAAATTATTTCGGTGAGAGGAGCATATAAATAAGCATTCTTAATATCTAATTGACAATTTTCCCATTTATAAAAACCTACAAAAATGCAAAAGAAAATTCGAATTATTGTAAAATTTACCACCGGACTAAAAATTTCTTCGTAGGATTCGCCCTTTTGCTGGCGAAAGCCCTGTGCTACCAAACGAGCTTTGAAACTTACAATTTTATTCTTGGAGTCCCTTTTAGTAGTGAAAACCCATCGATTTCCCAATATTTTTGAATTTTCAGGTTTAGGTATTAATTGCCAGACTTCCCTCTCCCTCATTACTTTGATTTCTTCATTCATTGCTTTTAACCAATCCCTGTGTTCGGGAGTTTTTAATGCTTGATTATAATTTGAGGGTATTTCGATGTCTAGTCATGCAGATGTATGTTGAGTAGTATGGGCTTTCGGGCTAAAATTAAAATCTGACTTATTAAATTCTATTCTATGCACGTTACAATAATTTTCGATATCCTTAAGAGATTTAAACCTGCCCTTTTTAGAATAATTTTATAATAAATATCTGTACGTGATCCATCCTTGCGTGGAACTGCCTCGCGAATCCATTCCACCTTACGGGAAGTACCATCATCATCACTACTGACTTCCGATTCCTCCCCACTAGTTTGATTTACCATCTGTTCCGCATCGTCCTCATTACAGGTTTCATATTCAGAATCTGACTCATCTCTGTCGCATCGAAAAATTACTTTTGTTTTTATAGTTTCGTTTTCTTGTTTGGGGTCCAGTACGCCACCACTTGCGTTCTCATTCGGAAACTGCACATTAATAGTTTCAATCAACTTACGATCCTGAGGGATCCAAATTCGGTACCCACGAGTGTTCATCGCGTACCCTACAAGAATACCTTTCTTCGCTCTACTTTGAAGTTTACTTCTCAGCTGTTTTGGTTGTATTACATATACCGCAGAGCCAAAAGGTCTCAAATGTTTAATTGATGGTTTTCTACCACCGTACAGTTCGAATGGAGTTTCTGATTGCCCTTCACGGCAAATTCTGTTCTTAGTATATGTAAAATAAAGAAGGGCTTCTGCCCAAAATCCGTCACTTAAGCTTGCATCCATCAATAAAGCTTTAACAGCATCCAATGCCGTCAAATTATACCTTTCCGATACGTCGTTCTGTTGAGGTGTATAAGGATTTGTCCTCTCATGCTTTATTCCCATTTTCTCAAGAAAATTTTCAAATTCAGAACCGCAAAACTACATCCTGCAATCCGTTCTAACATTTAAAATTTTGAGATTAAGAAAACGTTCAGCTCGAACTTGATATCTTTTAAAAGCGTTGAAAGTTTCGTTTTTATTTTTTAATGGAAAAACTGTTACTTTCCTTGAAAAGTCGTCAGTAATAGTTAAAAAATATCTGTGCCCTTCACGTGATGGCTGGGGGAGGGGGCCGCAAAGGTCCATATGTAATAACTCTAATGGTCTTTTCGATCTAATTTTTAATAAAGGTTTATGAGATACTCTTTTGCTTTTGGACAATTTACAGGGTTCACATGATAGCTCAGTGTGCTTCAATTCAGGTAAACCCAGAACACAATTTTTCTTGCTAGTTTCCACTATTTGTTTGAAGTTAATATGGGCAAATTTTCTATGCCAAAAATTTGGATCACTACCTTTTATAACTAAAGCTTCAGGTTTATTTTTAAAGTATGGATATTTTGGATAAATAAAATAGAGTCCGTTTTTTAAATAAGATGCAAATTGAAATTTCCCTTTATTATCTCTTACTACTATTTTTCCTTTTCCCCCTTCAAAAGTAAAACCCGCCAAATCTAACTCACAACCAAATATTATATTCCTCCTAAGTTGGGGAGAATACAGCACATTTTTTAACACAACATCTCGAAGAGACTTATTTACAGAAAATCTGACTTCTCCTTTTCCTTCAACAGGAAATGAAATTCCATCTACTGCAACGGTCATAGTAGTATTATTTATTGGTTCAAACTTAGTAAAAAGTTCTCTATTACAAGAAAAATGGGTACTTGCCCCTGTGTCAAAAATCCAGTCCATTTTACTGGAAGTTAAGTTTTCTACATTATTACTAATTTCTACAAGACTATTTGTCTTGAAATTTTTTCGTTGTTGGGGTAATTTTACTCTACATTTTGCCATTAAATGACCGGTTTTTCCACATCTGAAACATTTACGCTTTTCCTTTTGATTAAAATTGTTTTTAGAATTATCATTTATATTTATATTTTTACTAGAAACAGCATTATAAGTTTCGACACAATCATCCTGCTGACTTTGTTTTAGTCTTGCCTCTTCGGCAATGAGCTCTGTTAATATTTTAGAAGGTTTAAAATTTTCATCTTCCCAGCGGTAAATTGCTTGAACAATAGACAAAAATTCGGGAGGAAGCTTTCTAATTAATTGGAAAGCATGATGCCATTCATCTGGTTTCTTCCCGGCATCCTCCAGTTGATTTACTATATTCTGGAGACGAGCTCCAAAAAGACCTATTTCTACCCCAGGCTCAATACGACATTGGAAAAATAAATCGGTTAAACCAATAATTTGTGCCCTTGAATCGGGACAAAAATGACTTTTTAAAATCTCCCATGCTTCTTTAGGATCATCCACATCACAAATTAAATTCTTATATTCATCACTTAAATTCAAATAAATAATACTAAAAGCCTTATTTTTACGGGTTTTAAATGACCTTACCTCCGCAGGGTTAGGAGCCTTTTCGTCAACTGCTGCAGGCGCCGTTTCTTTGCCGCAGACAATTTCCCAAGCATCTTTATGCATTAATAAAACTTTCACGTTACGAGACCAGGTGTCGTAGTTGTCTGCTTTCAAAGCATCTATTTTTATTTGAATTTCCATAATTAAAATGTCCCAAAGTTCAAAATAGTCCCCAATTAAACACTTAATTCACACCGAAGAGTCACTATTCAGAAAAAAACTTGAAACACTGGAACCACAGCTGGGAAGAAGGCCACCATCTTTAAGATTAGTACAGCACCAGAAAAGGACGGGAAACATTAAACTTGAAAAGCAAATGTCAACGGGCTTGAAAACACTCGACGAAAAGCTAGGCACAGGCAAAGACGATTAAACACCACCAGGGAGGGATACTCAGACATCAGCTCGAAGCAATAACTGACGAGTCGCAGATTCATGAAATGCACTACAACCACTGAAGTGAAGAAGGCCCGCCATCTTAAGCGTCAGCTCCGCAAAAACCACCTTGAAAAATCACAGCAATTGGTTCAGACCAGGTATCGAGGACTTGTTGCGACATCAGCATGTCTTTTTAAAAGAATTTTTAAACTTCATTAATACTGGAACTAAACAAACAGGTAGGGCATGTCCGGGGCCCATAACCCGTGTCTTTCAGAGTAAAAGAGCAGTGGATTTCAAAAAATACTTTATACTATTTCAGTTAAGTTAAAATTTATTTAAAAAGGAATTCTTGACATAATTGCTCACATATTTGAGCATAAAACAACAATCCAGGAGCAACCGTTCCGTACAAAAAGAATGAAGAACTTGGAAGAAAAATGTCCGTACGAAACACATTGCGCATCACATTTTATACCACAACATAATACATTAACATAAATTTACATACTGCCGACAATGTCGGGGAAGGAAAAAATGAATGCTTAAATAGTTTGCGAACGCACTACGATCCCAAAGAACCGAGTGCAGGAGATGACGCCAAGGTGACGTCATACTTTGACGGCTCAATAACACACACGGCAATTTAGCCGGATAGAGATGCACGCAGCAACACGGCAATGCCGATTGCAAAACATAAACATGCTAACGAAAGCACGCGAACGGGAGACAGAGCGAGACTTAAGTTCTTTTTCCTAACAGTTATGTTGCAGATGACTTTATTGAATTGTACCTAAATTAACAAAGCCTACATGAAACAATCGATGCACCATGTACGTTAAAACCAAAAAATGCACACTTTTTCCGTGATAATCATGGAATTTATTTATTTACAGAAAAAATAAATAAATTGAAATTACCAAAAGCATTAAAGTTTATTTGTTAAACAATATATTAATTTTGATTTGTTTTAGAATTTGCAATCTCTCAACAAATAACTTTTCTTGCAGCCTTTCAACAGGTAATATAATTTTACTTTGGTTACACAGTCTTGTGTTTCTAGGAATTTAAAATATTGATCTCTTATGGAAATTTCTTCAGATTCTGAAAGTTTTTCAACTTTCTCTCCAGCATTTGATTCTGTTTCAGAATTGTTTTCCTCTTGTTTTGAAACAGAGGAAATTATTTCAGCACTGGTCAAATGATTAACAATTTGTAACTTATCATCAATTACCAAATATTCAAAATGTTTTCTTCATGCAGGTTTGCAAACTGAGTACTTTCCATTTTGTGCACAATGCATTAGTTCAGCAGTTTTCATTTTAACTAATGATGGCTTAAATCCAGTTTCAAACTTCTCTCCCTCTCCTACTTCTCATAGCCTGTTTAAAAGTATTTTACTGTAAATATTGAGACATAAGCATATCGTCGGGCGGGGGCATGTGCCCCCCCCCCCAACTTTGTTTAGAAAACCATTCATTTGAAAACCTTTCTTCTTGCCAAACTTAAAGAAACATGGCTATTTTTACTTTAGGATATGCTATGTGCATTCCCCACCCACCCACACACACACACATAAAAAAAAAAACCTTTTGGTGATGCTATGCGTATGATTTAGAACCCAAGTAATGGCATATGATTTAATATAAAACAAATCAATGCTTTTAATTTACAAAGAGAAATATAACTAAATAAATAAGCGTCTGTTTGGGAAGTCAATGGTAGAGGAGGGAGAAAGAGAGTGGTTCAGTAGGGGAGGGAAAAAGGGAGAGGTTCCTTGTTTTTAAAGTAAACATTTCTTCCTCTTTCACCTGGCCGGCCAGCTGTTATGCTGATAATGCATAATGCATGCATGGGAGAATAATTGTTTATTTTAAGCTTGGCATGTTGCGGGATTTATCTAATGTCTCAAAATTAATTCCCTAGGAAAGCAATTATAAAAAAAAAGCAGATTGTAGAAATTTCTTAGTGCTTTTCTCTGTTTACATCTGCAGTGTTAATCCGGTTTATGGAGAATTGCGGTATATTGGTGTTCTACTGTACCACAAATTAAACTTGACAATAAAGGCAGTACGCAATACCCTATGTGGCGGAATTTAAAAAAAAAAAAATTATCTTGGCATACACTGGTGACATGGACTCATCTCAGTTGTGGAATGGAATAAGTAATATGTACAGAGGTGCACTACAATTTGAATATTTTTCGCCAATTTTGCTAAGAAATGTACTAAAGTGGGAATCAACATACATTTTAATTCGTGAAAAAAATATATATTAGACAGTATTAATTATGCCATTCTAACAGTTTCCAGTAAAAGAAACTTATGCCAACATACACCATTTTGCGAGATTTTTTTTTTTTTTTTTTTTTTTTTTTTTTTTTTTTTTAAAGGAATCATTTGAAGCACTGATTTAACAGCAATCAAAATGGGAAATAGTTATCTGTCACTTATATAGTTCAATTGTCAAAAATTAATGCAGGCATTTAATTGAAAAATAGCAGTATTTTAAATTATCAACTATAACGTGTTTTATTTACTCCAATGTACAAAATGCGAGAATTTCATTTCTTTTGAAATTTGGCATGATTCCCTCAACTTAAATCAATTTATTTAATTTGATGAAAATTCCGAAGACAGATCGCTTAAAATCACCTTAATAACTGCACTATTTCTGCATAGAAAATGAAAGTTTAACACTGTATTCTAATAAAACCTACACTTGTTTTTAAAGAGATTATGGCCAGCAGCATAAGCGCTGCTCAACTTTGCCGATGAAACTTGTTTTGATTTTAAACCGGAGCTCATGTGTCCGTTTACAAACGATGCTGCTGCTCCAATTCGAACAGCTATTAAATCTTTTTGCGACGGCGGGAGAATAGATTATTGTTTTGAAACTGGGAAAGGTTTTTTATTTAAGTTTTAGTTACGTTTTACTTATGCTATTGAAAATAAGAATTAAGTAATTTAAGTTAGAATATATTAATTTCAGTTTCATAATAATTAATCCCTACAAATACTATTTCGGTTCACTCTCAGTAAATTGCGCCAAGCCTAAAACTGTGCAAATGGGTAGAACCTATTACATTCTCAAAATTGCTATATCAGCCATTTAATTTTTTTCCAAACTAAAAAAAAATGATACATATTAGTCCAGAAATCTCCAAGTCGTCCTGCTCTGATTTTTCATGCACACGATATTTTAATTAAAAAATAACCCTAGCAAATATTTCAAAAAGAAAAAAAATCTTTTTGAAATCATTTTAAGGAGAGGACCAAAAGACTTAGAAAAAGATAAATTGCCTCAAAATTTACAACGGGTGAAAAAACTTCGTCGTAGTCCATACCAAACACTTGGTTAAAACCTTGGGCCACGAGTCTCTCTTTCAAGGTGCTTTTTGACAGCGGCATGGATTCCTTTACTTTGAAAACCCAACGAGAGCCAATTACTTTCTTGTCCGCAGGTCGAGGTACTAAGGTGTAGACTTCTCTTGCTTTCAGAGTCGAGAGTTCATCATTTATGGCACGTTTCCACTGGGAGGCTTCCGCGACAACCACCGCTTCTTCATATGTTGAGGGCTCCACGATGCACAGAAAGGAGATTTCACCATCAGTAGAATCTGGCTCAGAATCTTCGTCGCCTGCGACTGGAGGGGAGGGCGCAGGATCTGTAGTTTTGAAGTTGAAATAGGTTGCGTCGTAGACTATACCGTGAGAGTCACAGTACTCTTTCACCTTTTTGGCTCCTCTTAAACGTAGATTGGAGTTTGGTGGGTAGTAGTATACATCGATCCGACCTCTTGTTTTACCGCTCACTCTCTCCTTCTCCACGCGACGCCAGGGAACGTCTCGGCAATGTGTCGACTCGGCTGGGACTTCTTCGGAGACTGGAGCTGGACTTCTAGGAATAGTTTCTGCATTTTCCTCTGGAGCTTCTGCCAGTTGAGGGATAAATCTGGAATTAGAATCAAACAAAATGTTCTTAGTGTATCCCTTCACAAGCTCATTGAACCGGACGTGTTTCGTCTCTAAAATTTTTCTTTCTCTCGAAAACCATATCCGGTACCCGACGGTGTCAAACGCATATCCGACGAGGACACCCACTTTTGTTTTTGGGTCAAGCTTATCCCTCTTATGTCGTTCGACATGTATGTAGGCCAAACTGCCAATAACTTTTAAGTGTCGAACGCTGCATTTCTTTTGAAACAATAAAGTGTAGGGAACTTCATTTTCTATGCTTCTATGAGGAAACCAATTATGCAAATAAATGAAAGTATGGGCTAGCTCAGCCCACAAAACTTTCGGTAATTCGGCTTCAATTCTCATGGCACGAATACCATCAGATAAGGTTGTATTTGAGCCTCTCTGCAACGCCATTCATCTCTGGCAAGTATGCATTAGTCCTTTGATGGACGATCCCCCTATCGTTGAGAAACTTTTCAAATTCGCCAGAGCAGTACTCAAGGCCGTTGTCTGACCGGACAGCCTTTGCCGGCTTATCAAACTGTTTTTCGACTTTCAAAATAAAGTTATTAAACTTTTCAAAACAGTCACTTTTATACTTGAGAGGAAAGACCCAGGCGTATCTTGAAAAATCATCGACAGCTGTGAGGAGATATTTCGCTTGGCCAAATGATGGACCAGATGCGCTACTCCATATGTCGGTATGGATTAATTCCAAAGGTCTTTTGGACGTTCGTTCACCATAGCCTTGAAATTGGGCACGCGTCATCTTCGCTTGTACGCAGGGATCGCAAAATTGCGGATTACCGCTTAACTTGCTCAGGCCATAAACTAAATTCTTTTTAGTTAAATCTTTAATTCCTTCACGTTCTGGTGACCAAACATGCGGTGCCACATCATAATGTTATTTCGACAATTGCTTTTATTGCTGACCAAAGCTTCTGCGGAAGAAGGGTGCGAAATGATCCTTGAATGTAATAAATACAACCTTCCTACTAATGGGCTATTCCCATGACGTCACCTCTCGAATTAATCATGGTACATTTTGAATTTTGGATAACCAACCGATGACCATGTTTATCCATCTGACTTCCTGATATTACGTTTTTCTTTAAAGACGGGCCCCAGTAGACTTTAAGAAGAGTCAATACTTCGTAATGGCCATTCACGTCTAAGTTCAGTGAAACGGAACCATAGCCCTTGGCTTTAATGGTTGTATCCCCTATACCTTGCACTTCAACACTGCACGACTGAAAATTTTTCAGAAAAAGGACTTATTAGTGATGAAGTGGTTGGATGATCCCGAGTCAACTATCCAGTCAACAGTTTTACTCGAATCGCTCAACAGACTTATTTCTTGATCAATTACGGCAAAAGAACAATTATTGAGCTTACCTTTCGGTTTCTTCTTACTTTTGAACAGGTTCTTACATTGGGGGGAGAGGTGTCCAAGCTGTTCACAACGGAAACATTTTCTGGTTTCTTTTCTGACTTCAGGTTCGCCACCTTTATGCCTCGGGAATCTTGGTCTAGTCCTGCTTCTCCTGGAAATTAACACATTTTCGCTCCGAGCAGTTGTAGTCGCTTCTGCGGCGTCACCGGGTTCGTACTTCAACCTATCGTATTCGGCTAAGAGCCGTTCTTTCACGGTCGTGGGGTTGAATTTATCGTCGCTCAGCATATATAGCTGTTGCGCAACATTACTGTACTCCGGAGGTAGACGACTCAGCATGTGATAAGCCATCTCGTCGTCATTAACTTTTTTCCCAACAGCTTCTAAACGGTCACGAGCTTGTTTTAAGCGACTCAAAAAGACGGCCATAGTTTCTGATGCTTCAAACTTGATTCTAATAAATTCATTCCTTAAATGAGCAATACGCGCTCTACTAGTAGGCTCAAAGGCGACTATGAGGACGTCCCACATTTCTTTGGGATCTCAAATGCCCATAATTAAATTTTGCTGGTCAGGTTCAGTGCTAAGGGCGATCGTGGAGGCGGCTTTCTGCATTTGTTTATTGTAGTCGACAAGTTCTTTAGACGAAGTCGATACACCCGGCAAAGGATCAGTTTTTACTTCTGCGCTAACTGGTGCCATTTCGGTACCATCGACAAACCCGAGCAAGCCTTCATGGCAAAGCAGCATTTGTACGTGAAATTTCCATTGCCTCCAATTGGTACCATTTAGTTTTGCAAACGAGAACACTGAACCGAGCACGGGCGCATCAGCCATGACCAAAAGGAATTACGGTCACAAGATTTTATCGAAATAGTCTAAACGTGTAAAGGCCCTTTTTTTTCTCACAAACAAAAGACCGAAAGGTCAAAAGGTCGAGTCAAAATTACAAAGTAAAAAAAAATTCAATCTCTTAAAGATTAAAAAAGGGTCAATTTGAATGACCAATTAAATCTTTGAAATCTAGCTGCCTCATCAAACTAAGGTTGATAATCAGACTACCAGGTTTCAAATTATCAAGAAAAATCCCTAACCTTAAATGCAATTTTAGTTTATACTTAACATTAATTCAGGCAAGCAGTTAACCACGCTCTGCTACCAAGATGTTGTTCCTAGGGAACAAAACATCGTGAGGTCCTACTTCTGCTTACCAGAGTTAAATTGAAAAAAAACAAAGCCATAAGTAGGCTAAAATATTTTTATTAAGTAACAAGTTCTATTTACAAGTCATGACAACAATTATGACATTTTATGGGACACAGGATGCAAAACATTTCTACGGTCTCATGAGCAAGAAAACATTTCAAAGAATTTTAAAGGATATTTAGCTAAATTCAGAACTAACATTTACATTTCTGCAAAGCTCATGCAACTAGCGTAACAGGCCGATACTACGGCAAAAAGGATTTAACTTAAAGTTCCATTTAATCTAAAGATGTCTGCAAATTGCAGCATAAATTGAATTACGTTACATTACTTTAAACACGGCTTACAGCCACTGGCTGAACTTCGCCCTACGCACCCGGCTCCCTCTCTGCTGCCCGGCAACCAAATAAGATTGAGAGTTCTTATACAACAGTAGAATGCCGCTAGCTGACGTGGCGTCCAATCAGAAACCGCCGCACACGGGAGCGAGGATATTAGCATATGGCGAAAACTTGAAACATTTGCATATGATTCGCACGTGGTGAAAGAACGACTCGCGAGCTAAATCAGCACAGAAATGAATATCATGGTAAAGAGATTATGGCCAGCAGCATAAGCGCTGCTCAACTTTGCCGATGAAACTTGTTTTGATTTTAAACCGGAGCTCATGTGTCCGTTTACAAACGATGCTGCTGCTCCAATTCGAACAGCTATTAAATCTTTTTGCGACGGCGGGAGAATAGATTATTGTTTTGAAACTGGGAAAGGTTTTTTATTTAAGTTTTAGTTACGTTTTACTTATGCTATTGAAAATAAGAATTAAGTAATTTAAGTTAGAATATATTAATTTCAGTTTCATAATAATTAATCCCTACAAATACTATTTCGGTTCACTCTCAGTAAATTGCGCCAAGCCTAAAACTGTGCAAATGGGTAGAACCTATTACATTCTCAAAATTGCTATATCAGCCATTTAATTTTTTTCCAAACTAAAAAAAATGATACATATTAGTCCAGAAATCTCCAAGTCGTCCTGCTCTGATTTTTCATGCACACGATATTTTAATTAAAAAATAACCCTAGCAAATATTTCAAAAAGAAAAAAAATCATTATTCTTTTATTTTTACTTCAAGAGTCTTTAA
The DNA here is from genome assembly GCA_038373885.1 of Cheiracanthium punctorium. Classification (NCBI taxonomy): domain Eukaryota; kingdom Metazoa; phylum Arthropoda; class Arachnida; order Araneae; family Cheiracanthiidae; genus Cheiracanthium; species Cheiracanthium punctorium. The sequence goes on along the minus strand of JAWZYV010011907.1, from coordinate 72,058 downwards.
TAAAATCGCCAAGCATGGCGATGCTTATTTTTCACTGCAGGATTACAATTACGGAATTAGCCTTTTGTGAAATGTTTTTAATTAATATCTCCTAAACTCATTCAAATTTCGAATATTTTAATAGTTATTCTGCTATTTTTTTTATTTAGTTAAAATCATGCATGGAGATACCTTAGTATAAAGTTAAAATATAGTTAAAAGCCTTAAAAACTCCGTTAAAAGTTTAAAAACAAACCATTAGCGCTTTCGGCAGCACTAGGCCGCTGCCATCTTCAGAATTGGTGCGCTCGCTCCCAGCTCCAGCACTTCGAGCCATGTATCCTCTATCTGAGCATGCGTTGTGTCATTGACGGCACCCTCTTGTGTTATTATTTCTAACGCTTCCTGTTTTAAACTATAACTATGGTTGTTTTAGTTGGCTATTTTCTTAACATTTACGAAATGCTAGGCCCTCTCCCGCCTAGCATTAAAAGAAAATATTGATATTGATTTCGTAAATGTTAAGAAAATAGCCAACTACAACAACCATAGTTATAGTTTAAAATGGGAAGCATTAGAAATAATAACACAAGAGGGCGCCGTCAACGACACGACGCATGCTCAGATAGAGGATACATGGCTCGAAGTGCTGGAGCTGGGAGCGAGCGCACCAGTTCTGAAGATGTAAGCGGCCTAGTGCTGCCGAAAGCGCTAATGGTTTGTTTTTTAACTTTTAAAAGTTTTTAAGGCTTTTAACTATATTTTAACTTTATAGTTATTCTGCTATTCGAGGCAGAGACAAATCCAACAAATCAGAGATCATAAAATCGGTCCACCCATTCCTGAGTTATAAATGGTGTAACTAACCCGACTTATTTAAAAACAGGTAAGAACACATTAAAATCCGTATGTAGCACTATCAGTGGCAGCCACCACCTTCTTCAGCACATGTCTTGGTTCCAAATGGCCAGCTCTCTTCCTCAGCAGGGCGTTCCACCCAGGATCGATCTGCGCATGCGTCATATCATTCACCGCGCCATCTGTGGTTATAATCTGTAGGGCTTCCATATTTAGGGGCATAATGACTGTTTTTGTAATTGGCGAGTTTTTGGCTATTGTTAAAGTTGATTTCTATGGGGTGTTCCTGGGCTATTTTTGCGAGGGCAGTGGTGGTTTTATTGAATTTAATGTCAGTTTGATGTTCCTTTTTTCGGTCTTTGATTTTTTGTTTTGTCATGCCAATATAGCAGCCCTGTTTATTGGTACTATTGTCTGTAAAGCTTAGTTTATAAATACTGGCGGTTTCATCAGGATTGATATTATCTTTATCACTGCGAATGCGTTTGAAAATATTTTGATTGGGTTTTATGGGTATTTTGATATTTTTCTTTGCGGCTTCATTTGTGATTTTTAGGGCGGCTCCCCTGCAGTAGGGAATGGCATTGGTAAATTTTAGTTTCGGATTCTGATAGTTATTAATTTGTTCCAGTTTTTTGATTCTCTTTTTAAAAAGGTTTTTTACTATTGAATTTGGGTACCCTGCGTTTTTACATTGTGTTTTGATAAACTGGAGTTCTTCATTGAGGAGTGTTTCGTTTGAGCAAACTGTAATTGCGCAATTGACTTAGAAACGTATGGCGGCTATTTTAAATTTGTATGGAGTTTTTTAATTAAAATGTACTATTTCATTATTATTGGTGGCTTTTCTAAAAACTGTAGTATTAATATTATTCATCATATCTCTATTGATTTTGACATCTAGGTAGTTAATGGTGCCATTTTCCTCTATTTCTATGGTGAATTGTATGTTATTGTCTATTGAGTTGATTTCTTTGAGGATATTATCAGTTTCATTTTTGTTAACTATTGTAAAGATATCGTCTATGTAGCGAAACCAAGTTTTTATGTGGTTGGATAATTTATCAAATATGGCCCTCTCCACTAGCCGCATTTTCCAGTCTGCTATGACACCTGATATCGGCGACCCCATAGGCACGCCTTTCTTTTGTTTGTAGAAATTATGATTACACTGAAAATATGAGTTGTGAAGGACAAGATTAAGTGCACTATTTAATGTAGTGGAAGTAGAGCTATTATTAATGTTGGAGGTGATTTGTTTATTGATTATTGCATTCATTTCTTGGATATCTATGGAGGGGTAGAGGTTAGTAACGTCAAAACTGACGAAGCATTCCTGGGAGTGGCATGACAAAACGAAAAATCAAAGACCGAAAAGAGGAACATCAAACTGTCATTAAATTCAATAAAACCACCACTGCCCTCGCAAAAATAGCCCAGGAACACCCCATAGAAATCAACTTTAACAATAGCCAAAAACTCGCCAATTACAAAAAAAATCATTATGCCCTAAATATGGAAGCCCTACAGATTATAACCACAGATGGCGCTGTGAATGATATGACGCATGCGCAGATCAATCCTGGGTGGAACGCCCTGCTGAGGAAGAGAGCTGGCCATTTGGAACCAAGACCTGTGCTGAAGAAGGTGGTGGCTGCCACCGATAGTGCTACATACGGATTTTAATGTGTTTTTACCTGTTTTTAAATGATTTTAACTATCCGTCACTTTGCTTTTAAATAACCCGACTTATTTTTATTTACATATATTAGACCATTGCAGATAAAAATATATCATAGGACATAAAATTACTTCACAATAACAAATACAGTTGGCTCTCTGTTTAACAACGATACCTATTTAAAGACGATATTTCACAGTTCCGGCCCCTCCAATGTAAAAATTTCTATTCAAAGATGACCTTGCTTCTGTTTAACGACTTTTTTTTCTACATGATAATTTTATTTTTCTTCCAACTTCTAAACTGCTGCATGGAAACCTTCTGTTGGGGCACAAGTTTGGCTTTAATAACAGACCAGGACTTTCCAGGGTCTTTTGGTTATGTGCTCATTTTAGGGAATTTACGGTTGGTTGTGTGAAGTAGCTCATTCTGGTATGAATACAAGGTGCACAGAGCAAAATGACATCAAACTCCACGACTTACACTACATGAAAAGGTGAAAATTTTTGAAGAGTGGAAAAAAAGTGTTGAATGTCAAAAGTCCAATTCGCAAGATAATTTCAGCCACCTGAGTCTAATCTGAAAGGTCTTTAGCAAGCACAAAATTTTGGATCCTTAACCAAAATTTGAACAGCATAAAAATCAATCTGGCCGATCAGAAGGGTTTGATAAGGCACTCTTGCAATAGTTTCATGAAGCAAGAGCATCCAATTTCTGGGCCCCACCATGGCCAAGTTGGTTAACATAATTGACAGCTGCTGTCGATCTAACGGTCTAGAGTTTTGGTCCGTTCTCCAGATTTAACATATGATTATGCGTTAGAACCCTTTAAAAAGTCCTCCAACCAAGGCACACACCTTGTAGGCAGATGCCTCTTGTGTAGGCTTGCCAAAATGCTCTTGTTCTGGCAAAAAAGTTTGGAATGCAAAATTTTCAGGCTTCGGCTGGTTGGCTAGCAACAGAAGATGGAAAATGATACATTTAGAATTTTAGAAAATCTGGATGCCATAACGAACACAATGTGAAAAATGAAGCAATCAGCACTTTTTGATCTTTTTTTTTTTTTAACTAAATTGTATTGTATTGTTTGTTCTCTTTTAAAAGTCCACGATCTTTTTTAAGGTAACTGAAAATAATTTTTTGTAAATAAAATAAGAATAAAAATAACATCTTTAAACATGCCAATATAGGCCTGTTAAATGTGAAAGTAAATGTGGTTTTTTTTTTTTCTTTTTTTTTTTTTGTACTAATATTGATTAAGGACGAAAATCATTAAACAGAGAGCCAACTGTAGGTTGACTTTTTTAAGCTTGTAATTCTCAAAATTAAATATGAATAATATTGTATCTTTCTTTTACAGAATATGGCATGGAACAAAGCAAGTCCACGATCTATGCGATCATAATGATTGGTTCGTCTTGATTGGCTCATCCCCATGAACATTCACAAACTTTTATTTATGCTTTTAATAAATCCTTTTCTACAAAAAAGCATTTCTGTCTTTTTTCCAATTAGTACTCATTAGCATTGCTGCCAACCATTCCGATTTAATCATATTTGTTCCAATTTTTCATAGCTGTCAACTCAGTTTCAATCTTTTTGCATCCTTTAGATAAATGAGTATTTTCCCTTAAATACCTCGTTATTCATATCTCTAATACAGTTATAAAGCACATAAATACTTATTTTGATTATTTTTTTTATAAATTTATCAATTTTTAATGCATTCGAAAATTTGTATGCAAAATTTTCAGATGATTTTAGTAAAAAAATCATCATTCTAATTCTGTGATTTAAAAAGGAAATCGGTTGTATTAGGTTTTATTTTACATGACTGGATGATAAAAAAATATGCTTATTCTGCTTTAATTTTACTTTTTAAGTATTTCAGTTTTTAATATTTATTTTTTAAAATAAAGTAAAACATTAGTTTTTATGCAGTTAACAATAAAAGCATTTTTTCGCATTGTACCGTATTTACTCGTGTATAACACACTCTTTTTTTTTTATTTTTAAAAAATTTAAGGCAAAAACTGGGTGTGCGTTATACTCGGAATAATTTTTCACTGCTGCATATAATCACACGATATAGGTTTGAATCAAGAAAAGTACTCAAAGAAGAAAATAAAACTGGAAAAATCTTACTTAATCGAAGTCATTTTTCGCTACATATATTTTTCCCTCCTAACACTTTTTTCATACAACAGTGCTACAAACATTACATTTATTAATATAATTAGCAATCCTCATTAGTGCTACTGCTGCTCTCGTCACAGTCCTCGCCATCACTGGCACACTTAGTGTCCTCTTATATCATATCGTCTTCAGTTCCATCCATCCAATTGGAAATTCCAGTCACTTTGAAGCTGTTTCTTATCATATCGGCTGAGATGGAATTCCAAGCTTCACATATCCATACACATACAGTTGCAAGAGAAGCACGCTTAATTCTCCCGCTTGGAGTGAATTTGTGTTGTTGTCATCCACCGGGGGGGGATTGTAGGCATGCTGAAATGCAACTTGAAATGGTCGTTTGATGACAACATCTAAGGGTGCAGCACTTTCGTCATCCCACCAGGTATCATGACTAAATCACTTGAGCGACGAATTTGCACTTTTACTTCACAGGTCGTGTGTGCACAGAAGCTGTCCAGGATCAGCATCGGTGGCTGATGTAAAGCAACAGCCCGACGTTCCCACAAAACTTTAATCCAGTCTTTCATCCACCCCTTTTCCTGGACTCTTAGAATTATCCCGACTGGAAAAGATTCCTTAGGGATAATTTTTCTTTTAAAAATCACATATGGTGTCAGCTTGTGGCCGTCTGCCGTAATGGCCAGCATAACGGTGCATTGTTGCTTGTCTGCTCATGTTGTGCGCACTTGAACGCTTCTGTCTCCAATAACATGAACAGTTGTGGCTTCTGACATGTCAAACCTCAATGGAGTCTGATCTCCATTGCCAATTTGTGACATCTGATATCCCTTTTGCTTTCTCAGCCTTATAATTTACTGGAAGAATTTGGTACACTGTTCTTTGTATTCTTCCGGCAGCTTCTGGGACAGCGTCGTTCTTCTCCTGATCGAGGGTCTGTTAGGGATTATAAAGCGTTACAACCAGCCATAGCTCACCTTGAAGGCTTTTCTTGGAATATTCATATTCTTAGCTATTTTACAAGCCTCGAACATCAACATTTCCGTCGAGACTGAGTACCCCGAACGTCGCAGATCCATTACATAATTCAAAAGCTGCTGCTCCACTTGCAGATATTTACACGACTTCCCCAAAAAGCATGTTTTTTAGATGGTGCTTTCTTCAGTTTTTCTTCCATATGCCACCCCTCTCGCACGCTTGTGTTAGCCCTTACAATACTTCATGTTCTTATCACTGTTAAACATGTTACTTACCCTTTAAAAGCTCCTTTATCTTCCCTCCTATGCCTTATAAATACTTATTTGGACATACTTGGAGCCAAGTACGGCTCCCGTACGCTTTACCAAGTCAAAATTATTTTTTCATCACTAACGGCTATGTTTACCTTTTGCCTGTTCCTGTAAGTGCTAACGATCTAAGTTAAATTTAGAAGTATCAACACCTGGAAACAAAATTTGTGTTAAGTAGTAGATGGCCACGATTGAAGAGTGTTTTGGAGACAAGGATAGCAACTGCGGTATCTGGAGACATCAACTTTTATTTATCATAACTTGGCACAGAAATATATCACAGTCTATAGACTTCATAAGTACTGGCAAAAGGATTTTGAAAATTGCTATAAGGGGGTAAGTGCTAACGATAACTTAGAAAATTCTTGGCTAATTATAAATAAAAACACTTCAACCGTCTGCTAAATTATACTTGAAAGATCTTTTTATATTAAGATTTTTACTGATAATAAATTATGAACCACGTCTGTGTGATTCAAGGAGTGATTCCCCCTCCTCGGTTGTGTAAAGTTATTTTGAAATTTAATCAAGTAAAGTTTACCTCTTTGTTAATGTAGAGCCCAATATCAAGAGGATGAGCTTGAGATTCAGCACCCTCAAAGGTTTCTTTCGGTGCAACAGATTTTTCACCGGATCCGGGCCCGTCCATACTATCAGCAGTCTTTGATGCTACACGATCACCATCATTGGCTTTAATTTTTCTTCTCGAAGAAAGATAAAAACATTTCACTTTGGGTTTTCTTTCTTTTTAAACTGGACGAAATCATGATCGTAAGAAACAAAGAACCCAAAACTTAAACTTCTGCTTACAAATTAAAGGCATCCAACTCAAGTGAATTCACTGAACCATTCGAAATTTCGTTGTACCACATCTAAGCTCCCAGCAGACCCTCTTTTTTATTGTTTGTTGTGTGTATGTGTGGTGTATATTCACTATTTGAATACTGTGACTTGTTTATCTCAAGAAAAGAAGAGTGGTGTGCTTGAAGACTACAATATAGGCAATATATTTTCCTCTGTTCTTCATGACAATTTTGTTATCAGCTAATTGTAGCATGAATAGATTCTTTCTGAGGATATTTCGTTCCTTTGCGCTACAAGGGTGCGAATTACTCCTTTACATTGTCCGATTCGTCCATCCTAGCCCCACAAATTCCCTATCAGATACACGACTGGAGATTTATTGCCTAAGGAGTCTCTATATGACAGTGCTTGCTGGAAGCCTTTGATGATTTTATCTTGCGTCCTCCTTTTCAAGCCAACTACGGATACAAAGTTTAAAAAGATTTTTTTAAAAGAAAAGACACTTTTTAGAGAATAAATTTGGAAAAGAAAGAGAAAAAATGGGCCCTTTTTAGAGAAAAAAATGGGCCCCTTAAATTGGTGGCCCATGGGAACACTCGCCCTGTAGATAAACGGACCCTGCTCATAGCGGCCCCTTAGCTCATAGGGGGGGTCCGGACCCGCTGGACCCCCCCCCCCGTCGCTGCGCCACTGTATATTTAGTTTCACAGTTAGGATTTTGACTTATCAGGTTCTCGCATGACGAAAACGGTAATTAACTACCTCCATAAAAGATTAAAAAATTCTACTTATTTAAAATACAAAGATTCTAAACAATGAAAATCTGAAGCGTTTGAACTTTTAAACACTAATCCAACCACCAAAAACCTTAATAAACATTCATATTAGAAAACAGTTAGATTGAAAATATGTTGTATAAATGCAAAAATACGTTATATATATAAATGCAAAAATTTCAAACAACATTATGACATGATAATGATTAATGACCTGATGATCACCAAAGATTCTAATGCACACAACTTTTATGCATACCTTAGCCAAGGATTTTCACACACCAAACTTTCATTCAATGACATGAAAAAACAGTTGCATAAATGACATATTTACATAATGAAAAATGGCACTTTTCAAAAATGCATTAATATTTTATCAAACATTAATTAGCAAAAATTCAAAAATGGTGGTGGATTAAAAATATCTTAAACTTTGAACACATCCTCAACAAACTTTTTCAATTCATTTTGAGTGATAGTTTTAGTGAAAATGTCTGGCATATTAGATTTACTTCTAATGATATTAACTTTAAATTTATCTCTATAAAACAAATCCCTTACAAAAAATAATCTAACATCTATATGTTTAGTTCTGTGATTTTCTATCGGACTTTTAAGAAAATCAATAGTAGACTGGTTATCCACAAACAAAGTAGGTTTAGAGTTATACTTGATTAACCCACAATCATTACCCTCTTTTAGAACATTATCTAGCCAGGTGAGTTCTTTTATATTCTCAACCATAGCAAGAAATTCTGCCTTCATTGTGCATAAACTAACAGACTTTTCTTTGAATGCACGCCAAGTTATTGGTGCTTTATCTAAACAAATGAACTCTCCCCCCATGGATATCCTATCGTTACTATTCGCTGCGAAATCTGCATCCGAGTACCCAATTAAATTCATATTTTCACATTTCAGTTTTAATTTATGATTTTGTCTTTCTTACGTATCCGAGTAATTCCAACAATCCGTTCCAATGTTCCATACCCGGGTCATTCTGGAACTGGGAAAAGATATTTACGGCGTAAGAAATGTTGGGTCTCGTGCGGCTAGCTAGAAATGATAGGCATCCTAAGACACTTCTATATGTGTAAATTTTCATTTGATATTGTTCACTTCTAGTTTAAGGCGATTGTAATTTACTGTATTGTACACTTTTTGTGATTGGGAGTGATGAGATAGGAAATTTGAATTTTTCAAACTTTTTGCAAACTTCTTCAATGTAGGGAATTTGGTGGATTATAAGACAATTCTCAGCCTCTTCAAATTCCACACCTAGTAGCCTTTTGGTTTTACCCAAAATTTTTAAATCAAATTTGCTTTGTAGTTTGCTTAAAATTGCATCTATCTCATTTTCAGTCCTTCCAAAAATGACTATGTCGTCTGCATAGACTAAAAGTACAGCAGAATTATTAGAGAAGAAAGTATAATTGCACCATTAAAATTTTCCAAGCCCTATTTCTAGTAAAACATTCTTAAGTTCAAAATACCAAGCACGACCGCTCTGGTGAAGGCCGTATAAGGCGCGTTTTAAGTGACAAACTAAATTTTCCCTACCAGCTTCCTCATAACCTTCAGGTTGTTTCATGTAAACCTCTTCTACCAAATTTGCATACAGATAAGCGCAGGCAACATTGCATTGTACATGTCTCCACTTTAGAAAGACCACAAACAGAGAAAAAAATAGCCCAATTAAAGAAAAGTTTATAACGGGAGAAAAAGTTTTGTCGTAGGATTCGCCTTTAACTTGGTTGTAGCCTTGTGCCACCAAGCGGGCCTTATACCTCGCAATGTTTCCTTTTTCATCCCTTTTGATGTTGACTACCCATCTGCACCCCAAAACATGTTTGCCGGGAGGCAGATTGGTTAAAACCGAAACTTTTCTATTTCTTAGATTCTGAAACTCTGTATCCATGGCCTCTTTCCAATTTTTAATTTGTGGTGACCTAAGCATCTGTTTGTAGGTACGAGGGACTTCAGGTACTAGTCAGCTTTTGTCTTTAACTTCGGCGTTGCTTGGTTTAGGGTTGATAACACCTTGAAAAGAATCCTTGCCTTTAAAACTGAACATACTTTTAGTTACATCATCAAATTTAATATTATTCTGTTCACAGTATTTCTGGATTTCGTTCAAGCTTTTTAGTTTATGCTTCTGACCCTCCTCATGAATATAAATGTCTGTTCTGGATCCATCCGGTCGAGCGATGGCGGTTCTTACCCAAATAGCATCACGAAGAGTAGGAGAGCCAACTGTACTATCATCCATACTTTCATGTGCATCAGATTCTTGGTCTGACTAAACTGGGTGTGGGAGAGGAACTCGAGAGACTTTTGTCTTCGACCGATTCTCGACTGTCTTCACCAATTTGAGAAAAACTAGAATCATCATTGGGCGCCAGTATTGCTCCACTGCCACTATCCTGAACTTTTGGAGGGCAGGTTTCTACCACCTTTTTCCTCCTCCGGGATCCAAATTCTATACCCTTTAGTACTTAAAGCGTACTCAACTAAAATGCCAACTTTGGCTTTCGGGTCAAGCTTTCCTCTCAAAGGTTCAGGAGTTCCAATGTAAACTTTTGATCCGAATTTACGTAGGTGTCTTACCGAAGGTTTAATTCCTTTAAACAGTTCTATAGGGGTTTTCGACTGTTCTGAATGGCATAATCTGTTCCACACATGAACAAAGAATAACACGGCCTCTGGCCATAAACCTTTTTCTAGACCACTTTCTGAAAGAATGGTTCTAGCTCCGTCTACAACTGTTTGGTTGAGTCGTTCAGCCGATCCGTTCTGCTCTGGCATGTAAATGTTCACTTTGTGTGTTCATGTTTTATGCCTCTTTCAACGCAAAAATCTTCAAAGTAATTACTGATAAACTCACCCCCATTGTCAGTTTTTACAACTTTAACTTTTAACCCAAGTGACCTTTCGGCACAGGAAACATATCTAGTAAAAATGTCAAAAACGTCTGATTTTTCCTTTATAAGATAAATAGTCATGTATTTAGAGAATTCATCAATAATTTATAGATAGTATCTTTCCCCACGTTTGCCTACAACATTTGAAGGACTCCAAACAGATTAGATCTAATGGACCTCTCACTTTGCTTCCACTAACGGACTTAAATGATACCCGCTTGTGTTTATTTAACTTGCAAAGTTCGCATGAAACCTCTGAGGACTTCTTTAGGATAGGCAAACCTCTAACAGCATTTAGGGTACTAGTTTTTGTGACGAAATCTACACCTGCATGACCGAAACGTGCATGCCATGATTCAAGTTCTTTCGGGTTATTTTTGCTTATTGCATTACAAGCCGGTTTGACTGGGCTAAGGTATACGTGGTACAAGCCACGTTCAAGTTTAGCAGAAAATACAAAAAAAAATTTTCTTAAAAGACCTTAATCTTTCCATTTCCCCCTACAAATTTAAAACCGTTCTGATCGAGCATGGGCCTGATAGTAAATTTCTTTGGAGAGAAAAATACATTTTTCAAAACACATTCATTTTTACCAAATTTAAGCTTTACATCCCCCTTTCCATTAATTGGAAACTAAATCATCCACAGCGAGCTCCATATTTTCATTCTCAACAGTCACAAAATTAGAGAAGATGCTCCATCATTGCAGAAATGATGGCTGGCGGCCGAATCTAATATCCACGTATGGTTATCGACATTACAATTTAGATTGGCCTCTGCCACAAAAAAGCTTAAATTGTTACCTTTAATGGTCTTGGGGATGGTATTCTTATTAGACTGGTTACCTGAGTTCTGGCATCTGCCTCGGGACCTCTGTTGTTCATTTGCTGCTGGGCTGGATGTTAACTTTGACACTCTGCACGCACCAGGACTGTATGACCTGTTTCTGGAAAGGCTAGGAGACCTTAGTCGGACACGACAGTTCCTTTGGAATGTCCCAAACGACCGCACCGGAAGCACTTAACCTGGTTTCCTTGGACACTAAAGGCTTCCTTCGTTGACGTTCTCCTATCGGAGTCACGGAGGTTTAGTCGAGTCTCTTCAGCCACAACTTCCAAGACGATGTCTTTAAACACAAACTTGGCACTGTCCCAACGTAGAACACTTTGGACGATAGAGTCAAATTTCGACGGTAAATTTCCGAGAAACTGGTATGATAGAAAAACTTCATCAAGGGACTTTCCGCTGTCCTTGAGCTGGTTTGCTAGGCCCTGGATTCGCGAGGCAAAAAGGTTGACATTCTCATTTGGCTGAATTTTACTCTGCATTAATTCACTGAAGATTTGCATATGATGACTACAGTTGTCGGGCTTGAAATTTCTTAAGAGATTTTAATGAAATTTCTTAAAAGATCCCAAACTTCACATGGGTCATCTAAATCACCGATAATTTGTCGGAAATCACTATGAACATTCAGGTAAAGCATAGATAATGCAAGCCTGCGGACATTAAACGCTTCCACATCCTTTCTGTGACAACGCCCTCTTTGATCGCCGGGCTTTTCTCTCTACCGCACACAATTTCATAGCAATTTTTCTCCAGGAGTAGAAATTTCATATCAACACATCACGAGGAGTAATTTGTTGCATTTAACTTCTCAGTTTGGTAGAAAGTTGAGATCCCTGGTGAATTAGCCATTTTTCTCAAAAAAACTCCAAATTTTCAAAAATTTTAAACTTCAAATTTTAAAGACATAAAAAATTTCCAAGTTTTTAACTTCAAAAACTCTAAATTTTAAACTTCAAAATATCAAAAATTTCAGCTTTAAACTTCAAAAACTTCAAATTTTTAAACTGGAAAAACTTCAAATTGAACTTAGATTCAAAACATCTTAAATTTCAGGGTAAACATCAAAGACTTCCAGAAATTTCAAGGTAAGCTTCAAACTTCTTTAAGAATTTCTTCAAATATTTTTAGATAATTATAATTGCCCCTCCATCTCAGCACTAGGGGGTTTCCATTCAAAATCTTCAGTCATGGGCATCCACTCTATAACGTTAGCCCATAACCCTTAAGTGCAAGGGGGTAAGTGCTAACGATCTAAGTTAAATTTAGAAGTATCAACACCTGGAAACAAAATTTGTGTTAAGTAGTAGATGGCCACGATTGAAGAGTGTTTTGGAGACAAGGATAGCAACTGCGGTATCTGGAGACATCAACTTTTATTTATCATAACTTGGCACAGAAATATATCACAGTCTATAGACTTCATAAGTACTGGCAGTGGCGGATCCAGGGGGGGGGGCTTTGGGGGCTCAAGCCCCCCCCTTCTGTCTGAAATCATTGACTGCTCAGGAAGCTAATAAATGTGGATGAATAATTAAATTAAGTTGGTTCATCAATAAATTTAAACTTGTTCTCTCTTGACTAATACATTATTTACATCCAATATGAATTTCCACACATACATTCAAGTTAACAAGGTACCGAAAAAAAGGTGGTTCGTATTTCAAAGAAGAATTCAAGGTGTCCAGCGCTCTCAGAGATGAGAATCGATCAAAGTTTGTCTCCTCTAAGGAAAACAGAGGAGCCGAAAAAGAAAGCTAACATCTGTCATCCTCACAGATTTCACACATGTATCTTGGGTGGCCCGTCTGGGCACTCGCAGGTACTTTTCTACGTACTCAGATCTTTGTCCATTAACACCTCGAACAGATTAGAAAGTAATCCGTCAATCCTTTGATCTTGCAGCCGTCTCAGTACTCGCAAACGGTCTTTTAACAAATGTCTAGGAAGAATTCTCTCTTTCAAAAGATTACTGAAATTGAGAGATACCGACACAATGCTAGTGCCGCACCTCTATTTAGGCCGCTGTTACCAATCCGCTACCCCCTACAGTCCAACAAGTGGACTTTTTTTTCATCTTTGTGGCCAATGGTAATCACGTGATGGCTATGACCATAGACAAATTTTCATTCATCTACTGGTATGACAAATCAGATATTGTAGTTGAAACTACGCCTGGAAAAGGTGTCGTCAGAAATCTTGTACTTCATTCGGATTTCGCTAGGAGATTATATTGGTGCAGTTTCAGGTTACTAAGTAAATAAAAATGGAAAAAAAGCGAAAAGCGTCGAATCACTCAATTTTATCCTTTTTTAAAAAAGAAAAAATTGACAATGAGAAAACAAGTGAATTGGATGTTTATGAAAACACCGCTGCGTGTACTGGAAAGGATTCTATGGATAGCTCAGATGGAACAAACCAACCATCTGCTTCTGTGAATGATAAACAGGTAAGTTCAATTTAATTATTTAAAACTACTTCCTGCATATAATTCTTGATTGTGTTAGACATAAATTTTATATATCACCTCATTTTGATGACTGAACCAGGCTTGGAGCCAGGCTTGAGCCAAAAAAAAAAAAAAAAAAAAAAAACTTTCTATTACTGATGAAGGGAGGCTATTTAGTTTCTTGTAACGTGTGTACAGTTTATTTTTACTGTTCTATGTGTTTTATACAAAGTATCAAGTTTATTTAAAGCATAATTTTTGGAGTTAACGGGGAAAAAAAAGATGCCTAGAAAAAACGCCTTCTGAAAAAGAAAAAAATAATCCGTGGTAAAAAAATGCCCATTGTAAAAAAATATAGGGCATAGAAATACTTTCATTTGGGAAGGGGACAGATCTCAGGCTATATTTTTTACTTGAATATGCATTAACTTGTGTGAATGTTTTACTCTAAAATTTTGCTGTAATTTGGTAAAAAAATAGTTTTAAGAAGACAACAGCTTACAAAAGTCGACATTTTCTTTTTGTGTGTGATGCAATCATGAATAAAAAGCATGGCGATTTTTATTTATTTATTTTACTGAACAAAATTTATTCAAATTAAATGAGTCACATAAGATATTTAAAATGGGTATTTTAAATGTTAAAGATATTGAAAACGTACTTGATAATTTTCAGTTCTAATCTTTACAATTAAGCTAATGTTTTAATAAATCAATAAATAAAAGGTAAACATCAGTATTTTCTTCCCTTCTGGTTGTTTAAAACTTCCCTTAAAAAAGAAAAAAAAAAAGCTTGGCCGGTGATGTAACTAATTGGAAGAAAATATATTTACTTATATTTTGTTCTCTTTTTTTATCTTTTTATTTAAATAGTATAAATTCTTTAAAATCTTAAGTAATCATAAAATGAAACTGGTTTGACTAAACGTTTCAGGAGAAAACGAGTTTTTATTTTCCAGACTGGTAGCGCAAGATGCACTTTTAAACACTGCATACTATATTCCTCAGGGAAAAATACAATATCAGGGAAATCATAAGAGTAGTCTCGAAGGTAAGAAAACTGCCCCCCCCCCCCAAAAAAAAAAACTATGTCTCGAAATCCTTTGATTTCAGACATTTGTTTCAAAATTTCAGCTAAACGTCCCTACTCTTGAATTCCATTTGTGCCTCCCCTCCCCACCACCAAAACAAACAAACAAACAAAAAACTTGCTCTGCGCTCACGATAGTAATAATAGCTAGACGACGAATCGTGGATGTTTAATGGACATGTCAACTTGTCTATATGACGTCTTCTGGGAGGGTTCTGGACAAGTTTGTGCTATCTGGGATGTATTCGAAATTTAGTCTATTTAAAAAAAAAAGATTTTAATTAAAGACCTATAAATGAAATTCTTACCACATTCTGAAAAATTTACGGACGCACTTTAGCTGAACACGGGCCTCGGGGCGGCGCCCCCCCTCTCGTAGGGCCTGTGGATAACTGTGCCCAAATTATTGAATACCCAGTAAGTTAGCCCCCCCCCCCCTTTACCCAATCCTAGATCCGCCACTGAGTTCAATGTGACAGCAGGGGTTTGTACTTTAAAAGAAGGAATTCAAACTTCTACTTTACTTAAAACAGGTTAAAAATAGAAACATTTAGTATTGATAAAAATGTACTGTCATTCAAAGATTAAGTTAAATTAAAAGCATATTTAGATGGCTGAATAAAACTTATCTCAAACTAAAGAGCATTCTTGCTCGCTCGTAGGGCTACATCGCCACTACTTCCTGCTTACACGCTTCTGTCTGCGGTTTCTGCTGTCTGTCTGCCCGCTGTCTACTATGCGTTTCGCACTTGCGTCGCTCGTGCCGGTTTGACTGTCGTGACGCCAGTTGGGTCTTTTTTGTGTTCACACTTGAAACGATTTGTCCTGGGTTACTAGATTTTATTGGGTTGCTCGATTTGGATTTCAAGAACACTTTGCATATTTATCTTAATAGAAATCAAATTTTTAAGAATATAAAAAACATTAAAAAATTTCTTATTTAATTTTTTGTTTCATGTATGGTTTCTAATTATTTTAATAGTGAAAAAGGTATTTTTAGAATCAGATAAAACTATTTTGTAATTTCAGACAGTGTTCAGATAGTTTGACTCTTGAGGTGGCAGGTGGCGAATGTAAATAAACAATCACTCATAAAATCGATTTTGTCTACACTGTGTGAATTATGATTTACGGTAATTTTTTCTTTCTTTTTTCAAGGAAAAATAACGTAATACTCAAAAGGAGTTTTATTGGGAGGATAAATATATTAAAATCTACTTTTTTGTTTCTAAGAGTTAAATTATTCATTATGATATCTAGCTAGCTTTATAATATTAAATGAAGTTCATTAATCATTGTCATGTATTTTAATGTAAAGTTAACAGGTAGATGGCAGCACCTGCTAGCCAACCCTGATCTGTAAAATTTCAATAAAGTACCAGCGGAGTCAGGCCCGTCGCTAGCGGGTGTGCAGGTTGTGCACTGCACAAAGGCGCCAAGGTAAAAGGGGCACCGAAACGTCTGAAGAAGAGTTTAGCAAAAAATTAACATTTTCGAAAAAAAAATTGAAAAAATAAATATTTTTTTAAAGTTTATATTGCAGACACTTAGGAAAGAGCTTTCTTTCTTTGAAATGCCCCTCTACAATGTTTTTGCAAGATTTATCTTACAAGTTCTTGTATGCAGAACTGCTGTCTTAGCGTTCCCCCCCCCCCCCAATCCCTTAGGCCAGCGTTTCTCAAACTGTGGGATGCAGAGCGTGTGCAGGGGGGGGGCGAGAAAAACCAAAGAGCAAGTAGTGATGCATGTTTTTAAAAGAAAATGTTATTTATTCTCATTTTTACTAAAAAATCTATCCATTTTCGCTTAAAATGAATAGATAACATTATTTTGTAGAAAATTCGACTAAATGTTCATTGTTGAAGATTAAAAAACTGAATATATGCTGAAAAATGTGAGGGGAGGGCACCCCTGTGTAAGTTAGCCTTTGTTCCGGGGGGGAGGGGGGGCAACGTTAAAAGGTTGAGAACTGCTGCCTTAGGCAAAACCCTTCTCGGACTTTCCCCAAACTTGTCTTTAAGTGCTATCCACAAGGTGAAAATTACAGATATGCGATACCATACTTACTATGGTGATGATATGGATGATCGTTCTCAGATTCCTTCCCATTCATGAGCGTCTGCCTGAGGTCCTAATGCCCCATTTACATTCAACCCTTCCCATTTCTTCTCTCGCTGCAGTTTTTTCCCCAGGAAATACTTCTGCGTCAGCTCCAAAAGCAGTGAGCATTTACATTCAGCTGTACTCGCCGTCTCCTGTATGTAGTTTTCTACTGTACTTCCGTCCTCCTACCTTAAAAATCCCCTGAAGAGGTATCGTGCCGGGCAAAGAGGTCAGCAAGAAAGGTCATGGCATGAGCAGGACGAGAGAGGTTCTTACATTCCTGTGACTGCCATTTCTCCCGCTCGCTGCCGTGAAAGTGGGCTGAGTGTGAACGAGGGGTGAGATGTTGCAGATAGAAGCACTGTTGCACTTATTGATAGGAGGGGCTCATCTTGGGCTTTCCCGCACTTCAGTAGTAAAATAATACAAAAAACTCAGCAGCAGAGCCTTGTTATCGCATGGGCAAATCGGGACTTTGCCCAGGGCCCCCGGCTCGAAAGGGCCCCCAATATCAAATGTTGTTCTGCAATAGTCTTTTTTATATCAAAATTTTATGAAAAATAAAACAAATTTCATAGATAGGGGCCCCCAAATTCATCAATGCCCGGGGCCCCTGTTGGTCATAATCAGGCTCTGCTCAGCAGTAAAATAATACAAAATTCAGTACACTAATTCACTATACCGACGGCTTCAGGAGAGGCGATCCGGGAGTCCATGATGACAAAAGCAAATATGGGAATGGACATGGACCCAAAAGGGGCGCAAAGAGAAATACATTTTATATTTGTTTCTAAGTTGCCTGGTACTCATATAGATAGATCGTGTCCCTTCCTTAGGTGTTTCTGACGTTAATATTTTTTTGTTCTATACTGAATTTGTATTGTTTTAGTACAAGGACAGTCTGTAGTATTTTACAGCCTGATAAGAGCATTTCCCTCATAGAAACACTAGTATAGGCATTCTTGCATGGGTCTCAAAATTTAAAATGCTATACCAACCTAACAGAAAAGTAACATGAATTGGCGTTTAAATGTTAATTACTTTCTAAAATACATAAATACAATCTACTTTATTTGTATTACACATTAATTGAAATCCGAAGTATGGGATCCAAGGGAGGGTGATCTCTCTTCCCCTGAGCACGTTTAAAAATTTGCGGAGTTGATGGGAGTTTAGCACACTTTTGAACCCCGTTTTTTTCTGTCTGCTCTCATGATTGAATAGATGCAATGGAGAAAGCTCTCCTTCTGTAACAAGTGTTGCTTCCCGGCATGGGTCATTAAATGCTGCGCCGGAACCCAGACCCAGCAGTTGCGAAATCGTTGGCAGCATTCAAAAACTCATGCTAGGAAGTAAAACTGGTAAAGAGTAACATTTTGTTTTATTATGCATTTTGTATAGGTAGAATAAGCTTTTTTTAAAAATTAGACCAAACTGAAACTGATTACATTGCTTTAGGGTAAAAGTTTGCTTTAATGTACAACTTGTTCACGTCAAATAAGCTTTTATTAAAATTAGCCCTTTCCACACAAAATTTTTTTATATTCGTTCCTCAAAATTAATGTAACTACTATTAACTTTAATTTACTTTTCTCCAATCGTATATAAAGTCGTAAATTATTTTCGTCCTTTTTACAACTACACTTTTTATAAAGAAGTAAGGAGTAGCATAGGTGGATACAATTGTAAAATAAGTAATTTTATTGACATTTGAATAATTCATTTTGAACACACTCTATATATACATTTTTAGAAAGTGAATATATCAACCTTTCAAGTATATTAGGCAAGTTGGAGTGTATAGGCTGATTATTTTACCAACTATGCGAAAAATTCCAGAGCTGGGGCTAGAACCCAGGACTACCGTTTAACGCGCGGGTGCTCTACCACTGAGCTTGCATACAAGGGAATCGTCCCAGAGTAGCTCAGTGGTAGAGCACCCGCACGTTAAGCGGTAGGCCTGGGTTCGACCCCCAGCTCTGGAATTTTTCGCATAGTTGGTAAAATAATCAGGCTAAACACTCCAACATGCCTAATATACTTGAAAGGTTGATACAATCACTTTCTAAAAAAATATAGCAAAATATTTAAAATAGTTAAAAAATTATTAAGATGATATTCAAATGTAGAGTATAATTTGGTCAACAAAAATACTTTTCTCACATATATTAGAGATGAGTTCGGGCTCATTTTTTGAAGCCCGAGCCCGAAGACTTTTAATCCGAGCCCGAGCAATATTATTAAAGTTGGAGCCCGAGCCCGAAATTTCAGCTAAAGACAAATAAAATTAACTACTTCATTAATAGGATACAATAATTTCTGGAGCTTCACACACCTTCTAGTCCCCCGTGCCGCTATTTTTTGAAATAAGTACGTCTATTTATCCCATTAATCACTTTTTAAAATCTGTTTCAAGGAGTATGTTCAACAAAGGAGAAAATTTTCACGAGCCCGAGCCCGAACGCAATCGTGAATTACAGAGCCCGAGCCCGAGTCGGGCTCGGGCTGAGCCCGTCTCATCTCTAACATATATAGTTCTTATAAGAGCGTATAGAACAAAGAAATTTATGCTTTTTTTATGTTTTAGGGTATTTTTAATATTAAAAATACCCTAGAAGAATTTGATGTGATAGAGGTCTCCAAAAAATATACTTTTGGAGACCTGGCATTTACAGGATCCCCATGCAAAAAAAAAAAAAAAACGTTTAATCAAACTTTAACCCTTAACGGGTTAAAAGTTTGTGATGCAGCCTTTTACTTCATAGCTATATGAATTTTAAATATGGGTCTTAAATAATGATGCTAGGGCAGAAAGAAAAACAGTGCAGTAAAAGAAGAAATGTTTTAATTGCGATTGTTATTTTACATGATTGTTAATTTACATTTGAATATCATCTTAATAATTTTTTAACTATTTTAAATATTTTGCTATATTTTTTAGAAAGTGATTGTATCAACCTTTCAAGTATATTAGGCAGGTTGGAGTGTTTAGCCTGATTATTTTACCAACTATGCAAAAAATTCCAGAGCTGGGGGGTCGAACCCAGGCCTACCGCTTAACGTGCGGGTGCTCTACTACTGAGCTACTCTGGGACGATTCCCTTGTATGCAAGCTCAGTGGTAGAGCACCCGCACGTTAAGCGGTAGTCCTGGGTTCGAGCCCCAGCTCTGGAATTTTTCGCATAGTTGGTAAAATAATCAGCCTATACACTCCAACTTGCCTAATATACTTGAAAGGTTGATATATTCACTTTCTAAAAATTATATAACTTCCGCGGCATATTGGAGTTGTCGCGAATTAATTGTTTCATCTGTTCCATCTGTGGTTTGCAGAGGAAGATGATAAATGCCAACGGTTCAAAAGCGAGAAATTTCATCTGGGAATCATCCAAGAGTAGCTCAGTGGTAGAGCACCCACACGTTAAGCGGTAGTCCTGGGTTCGAACCCCAGCTCTGGAATTTTTCGCATAGTTGGTAAAATAATCAGCCTATACACTCCAACTTGCCTAATATACACTCTATATATTTTTGAAACAAACCTATGTATTCAACACTAATTACGCCTTCTCTTGTGTGAACTATGACAAAAAAAAGGGTTAAACTGACAGTTTCTGCCGCTTTAAACAAAGGAATTGCTACAATAGGTGATTGAGCAAGATAATTCGAAGGATTATTATTATATATATTCGTCAAACAATTTTGTTAATTCAATGATTTCATTCGAAATTTTAGAGAAATATAATGATATGTTTTTACTAATATCACAAACAAACATGTTGTCTGATTGGGATGGAAAAGAAATCTTAAAACATTTCAAAGACTTGCATTTAAAATTAATTGATGATATAGATGGTGAATTTCTTTTCGAGGAACAAATATCGTTAAAATGTTTTTCAAATACCGCAATCTCATTATGAATGTATTTATCACTTCCAGTTACAGTCGCTTCGGAAGAAAAAGTTTTTCCAAATTAAAAAATATAAAAAAAAATTATTTATCAATCATTTGAATAGAATATCAAGAATTAGATAAAGTAGACATAAGTAATATAACTGAAAGGTTTGCTAGTGCAAAATCTAGAAAAGTTTCACTGTAAATAATACTAGTGCTTCCTTTTAAAAAAATCTCTAACTAAACCAGCTTATTCCAAACAATACCAGCCATGATTATCAATTAATTAAATTTGTTATTGTAATTTTATGTTTTTTACTCACGAAGAAATATTTTTCTGACATATATTAACAAATTTTAGATATCCAGGCAAAATTTTAGTACTCTTTTAAGGATATTAATTTTTCAAAAGAATTTTAGGCATTGTAATGTGACTTTCGTGGTTATCTTTGTGCGAACTGTTTTACAATTTTAGAAAGATCTAATTCAAGAATTGGCCTACAACGTTTTTTTCATCAACATTAGACAAATTTATTTCGTTTTTAGTGATAGACCCATAATTTTTAATCATACGTATTTTCATTTTGTACCATGCTTTTAAACATTTTATTAATGTATTGTCACACCTTTGAAAACATTTCGAACAGTGCGCAAATTTTTAAATTATGTATAGTGTTTTTTTTTCCTTTTCCAAGTATTTTGCATTCAAAGCAAAACTCAAAATTTAATTTAATAAAATGCATAAGCCATGTTCTTTTTACTGTTTTTGTTCCATTTTCCCATATTGTTGCAATAAGGGATACTGCACTTTCCACTTGAGTTGTCAATGTGAAAGTTAAATTAATCAGCCCTTTCAAATGTTAGACTTTTTATTAAAACATCACTGTTCTTGAAATTAAATTATATAATAACCATCTGCCATTATCTTCTACGCTGATATCGGTCACTTGAATTTCAAACCTATCTTATGTAAATCTGGATGAACAAAAAGCTCCAATAACCTAGGCTTCCAAATAATATGGACATTTTTGGAATTATTAACTATGTTAAAACTTGTCGTTTGTAGTTTTCCTTGTGTTATATTGCTTTATTTATACACAAACAGTGCACATATGCAATTAAAATATTTCCATGCTTTTTATTTAGATTTAAGGATTTCTCATTACTTTTAAATCAATGTCATGGTGTCTCTATGTAAATCGGAAACGTTATACCAAAGTGAGCTTTCTGCTAGTTGTGAAGCGCATTCACTCGTTAAACATTATGGCAGTGTTCTATAATTATTGTTGAAAAAAAGGCACTTTATTCTCCCCTCCCCCTTCTGTTGTCCTTTTTTTGGGGGGAAGGGGATGTAAAGAACAGGCAACCCTTTGAAGGATGCCTCCCAAGTCCGCGCTTGAACTTAATGAATTCCATATCACTAGAGCTCTGCAAAAGACTAGTCTATATAGAAGCAAATCTGATCTCCGCACCCATGGTAAGTGTTAGCTACCTGCTCAGTGCTTTTGGTTCCACTACTTTACGAGCACGTATACCGCATGTACTGGGTGAGTTTTCGGCGGTGCCGGATATCCATCGGCAACCCTACAGTCCAGAGCAATAGTGTATATTCTCTACTGAAAACTAATATGGCACTGTAAAATCATATTTTTGTTTCAAAAACTGAATATTTATAGGGTTGCAACCACCCGACACTCGGTTTGATTGTGATATTTTCCAACTGGATAAGTACATGGAATAGTAGAACGATACTTCAGTTTTGAAGACTGAAATTTTTTTTTTCTGTAGGGGCGCTCAATCGGTGTTTGCACAAAGGCGCCTGACACATCCGCGACGGCCCTGAGCGGAGCGGTATGCTCAGTACGCTGTTAGACATCCTGTTGGTAGCTGCTCATGTCGCGTCTGCTAAATATGCAATTTTAATCTAAGTCCATTGCTATCACAATGTAACTTAATATTACTATATTGTAAACGTCAAACATTACAATCATTACCATTTGAATAGTTATTAATCATTTATCCTTACTCTTTAAATTTATATAACTGCACTCATTTGGTAATTCACTTAAAAATTAAAATGTGGAATGCTATAAGCAATATTCTAAGAGTTATCACCACCTCCCCCACTTTCCCTTTCATGCAAGGGTGGGGGGGTTCAACTCCCCCCCCCCTTGTCAAAAGAATTTTAACAAAATGTCCATAAATTTTCACATTTAGTAGGGATCGACCGATACCACATTTTCGCCAATGGCCGATACCGATACTTTACCTATAAATTCATTTTCAGAAATAGCCGATACCGATACTTTTAAGTTGTGGTATCGGCCGATACCGATACTTAACCGATACCGATACTTTACGTAATTTAATGTCATTTAAACCTACATCTGTATTCTGAGCAGTTTTTTTAACGAGAGTTTAGTTCTCGTTAAAAAGAATAACAGCATGATGAAATTTCATGCAAGTAGAAAGCATTAAAAAGAAAAAGCAGTGGATACATTGAAGTGTGGAATTACAGTAGTTCTAGTCTTTCTTTTCTATTCAATCATGCCGACGAATGGCCGAATTTATAAAAAGCTGAGCACTGGGAAGCGTCTTAGTGTGCAGGTTCGGAATTCTTTCTCCTCGCGTAGCTGTCAATCTAGTGGTCTAGAATTTTGGGCGATTTTCTCCAGATGTTACGTGAATATGCGTTAGACTCCCTTAAAAAGTCCACCGCCCAAGCCCCCCCCCTATAGGTAGATGCCCCTCATTTAGGCTTAACAGAACGCAAACACGGGGGAGGGGGAGTTAAAGGGATATATTAATAAGAGAATCCATTTCAAGTGCCGACTGGTGCAAATATTTAAATCAATTTTTCTCAACCTCTATTTTGTCGCCTAATTGTTGCTATGAGCCAGATAAAAGGTTTCCATATTAGACCCAAAACAGCTTCCTGCTTGCTCTTACTATATGTGTCTTCGTTCTTGGTTAATGCCTCGATTTTGTGCTTACAAAAGTAAAAACATCAAACTTATTCACCTTCAAAGCTTGCAAGTTTTATTTAGATTTTCCTTAATTATAATTCTTTCACAAATGAAAATATCTTTTAGATTACTTAAACTGCATTAAATTGTGATAATGTATAAACTGTACAATATTATGTAAGTACATATGTATTTAGACATTGTTCATTAAATAGGTATGTAAATTCTTCCCTTAAAATGCATAATAAGTTCACATTAATTAATGGTCTTATTTATCTACTCCAATTATTTAAAAACTAAGTGAATTATTAAATTTTTTAGCAAGATTTCTTTTTAATATGAACTCATGCGATCATTTTTAAGTTCGTTTTGAAAATCCGAATATTTTGATTCTCCGGACAGGGTTAAGCCACAATTAATCCGGATAATCCATGTATTTGATCTTTTCCGTACGAAGAACAGGTACACACCGATTATTAATGTGTTTTCCTTATATATAAACCAAATACTATTCACAAGAAATATGTTTTTTACCCCAAAACTTGAAATAAACTAAATAATAATTAGTAATACCAATTATACTAATACAGCTTCAACTTTTTTAATTAACAATATAAATAATTAGTAGATATTGATAATTATTACACTTCTCAAAACAGAATGATACACAAATCCTACTGTCTCTCATTAATCTGATAGATAATAAAATCATTAAATGTTTGATAATTCGTACTTTTGATAGTGTGTAATGGTTTAAAAATGAATCATTTTTTTTATTTCTGGACCAACATAATTAAAGTTCACGGGAGTCGCCAGTTTTCAAGTCACTGCCAAAAAGTTAACTTCTTTGCGACACAAAAAAGGAATAAATTGTTTTTACAAATAGGTTTCGTTTATAATTTTAATATCATTAATTTTGTCATTGAAACAGCTACAATATGAAGAAAAATATTTTTGCTCGTTTTCAAGCTACGCCTTGGAGGGTCTAAATAAAAGATGCTTAAAAATGACGAGATTAAATGAAGGTTAAAGAAAAATCCAAAATGATAAACTAAATTCAATTTTCAAGTCTTAAAATAAAATTGCTACTTAAAGTATCCATATTTAATGAAATTGATATGAACAAATTTTATCTGTTTTAATTCTGAGCTCTGAGCAGGGGCGGCGTGGCACGGTAAGCAAGGTCTGGGTGCCATCGTCGAAAGGGGGGCCATTTCGAACTAAAACTGAGAAAATCTTGATCTAGCGCAGTGGTTCCCAAACTTTTTGTCCTTCTCTTCAAAAAATCTTCAACTAGATTTTTTTTCACGACCCACTACTAGATAATGATACCCAATATAGGCTATATGAAATAGTATAGTTTACTAAACTTATAAAATACTAAAGTTTAATTTTTCTCACCCTTTTCGACCCACCGAAATTGCTCCCGTGCCCAACAATGGGTCGCGGCCCATAGTTTGGGAACCACTGATCTAGAGCACAAAAGGGGCGCCTTTTTTTACGTTTGCAGAGGGGCACCATGTGTGTGTGTGTGGGGGGGGGGGGTATGTCCGACAAACGTCATTCGGTTCAAACCCTACCTCCGTTTGCATGCACAGAAATACGATTCACTTCCGATAGCAGAATGCTACTTTCTGTTTCAAATACTTCCGGCTAACTAATGGTAAAATGTCTGTATCTGAAGTTCTCTAAGCTAAATAGAAACAAATTCCTCAAACGTATTTCGTAGGCTGAAATATTACACTTTAACACACATATTGGCAACCGCCGGCCTGCGGGCCGGATGTGGTTTTTGATCCGGCCCACGGAACACTTGAAAACTCCGTATAAACCATTCAATATCCCATATAAATCCCAATTATACGCCCCGCCACTTCGCTAAAATCCGCAAGTTTAGCCCGCGACTTCGCAACATCCTAAAGTTTAGTCCACAACTTTTCAAAAGTTGCCCATACCTGCTTTAACACTTTAACGGTCATCATCCCCTGAAATATCAAACGATGTCAAGGACAGTCTCCCCATCAATTTTGATATCTATATCATACCCATTGATAGATTTGGGGGCCCCCAATCTATGAAATTTGTTATAATTTTCATAAAATTTTGATATAAAAAAGAATACTACAGAAAAAACATTTTAAATTGGAGGCCCTTTCAAGTCAGGGGCTCTGGACAAAGTCCCGATTCGCCCGTATAATAATAAGGCCCTGCGCTTCACGACCAAAACCATATCAAACTTTAATGCTTCAACCTTTTAAAACCATTAAAGAGTTTTCCAAATGGAAGAAAATGTGCCTCACTCTATTTTCAGCAGACTTTTAAAAGTGAATATTTTTTTGAAAATTTAAAATCGCAGAATGCAAAACAATGTAAAATAACGGAATTTTGAAGTAAAATAAACGTAAGTGCATTATATTTTATTCTCTAAATTCGTGGATTGTCTTTACTTTTGAACATTTCATTTATACAATGAAAAGTAAGAAACAGTAAGTTTAGCAAATTTATAATAAATACCAATTTTTTTTTAAATTGAAAGTCATAATTTAATACTTTTAAACATCGAATTAACTAAAAAATTTGTAATATTTGCTGAAATAACTGCAAAAATCTCTAATCTCTGAACAACGAAACTTTCTTTATAGCGAATTTTTAACTGGAACCGAACGAGTTCGTTATAGGGAGATTCAATTGTATGTATATATATATATGAATGAACTCTTTTTCGAGTTCACACAGTGAGAAAATAAACGTTTATAAAACTGAAGTAAAATTATAGCCTACCTCTCGACATTTGTTTTTTGCAATCCTTGCAGATAGCGTGTGGGCACCAATTCAAAATAATTTAGAAGGATAGACGATTGTCCTGTTAAACTGTCATATAACGATTTTTCGTCCATAATTTTGACCACACTTGGTGATACGACATACATTTAGCGATGGTTAGAATTAAAAAAAAAAAAAAAAAAAAAACACAGTTCGAAAACACTCGCGCAAACAGATGTGCCAATGAAACGACGCCTCTCATCTCATTACCAAAATAAAGATTCTAGAATGGTGTTGCGCCTGCGTGGTTTCTCCTGAAAAGCGAAGTATCGGTGAAAATGGATGAAAGCAACAGAAACCGATACTTTCCCGATACTTTTAGAATCGAAAGAACCGATACCGATACCTAAAAAAATAGGAGGTATCGGCGCCGATACTATCGGTCGATCCCTAACATTTAGCTTAAATATTACACATTTTAACGCAAAGTTAAAATATAACGCAAAATTAAAATATAAGGTCTATAACTCCCCCCCCCCCCCTTGAAGGAAGTCTGCATACGCCACTGTAAGATTCTATTTACTCTGAAGATTTCTATATTTCTTGTTATAGGATTTAAATGAGGCTAATGTTTTTGTCGTTAAAAATCTTTACTACTACATTTGTATTTTGAACGAACAGTGAAAATGTGCTTTAGCCTACCACTTGGCAATTGTCAACAAACTGGTGAGTTGGCACTTTTCTGTGGAATGTCTCTTGAGATTGTAACCTCTTCTGCTCTGCTCAGTTCATAATCTCTGGGTTCCATTATTTTGGTTTTTCTTGTTCGGCAACACACATGTGATGCAAAAGGCTGTGAGATTCAGCTACAGAGGAAGCGTGCTTGATTTTTATGATTATTTTCCCAAGATGCAGAAACATAAACAAAATAGTGATTTAGGAAAACCAAATAATGGATTTAAATAAATGGAACAATTATTTAAAGAAAAAATAACAAACTATTAAAAACAAAAGAGGAAGGCCCCTCAAAAATATGCTAATGCTGGTCATTTGTGAGACACAAAGAAACATCAGTGGGTCCGGACATCACTTTAGGGGCCCCCTGGAAAATAAGCTAACACTTGCCCTTTGCGAGACCCAAAAAAACATCAGTGAGTCATCGCTTTAGGCAGCCCCCTGAAAAATATGCCAGGGCTAGCAAATAGTTTCTTTTTTAGTTAGAGCTCTCTGAAAGTTCCTTGTTCATGTAAATGGTCCCTATTTTATCTTTTTCGCCACGGATTTTAGCTATTCCAAAGCTGTGCTGTGGTTAACTCTCAAATGACAAGCACCTGTAATAAACCTAATTGCAAACTGACTGAGAAACCCATCCAAATAAATGTCAAACGAGAGAATCTTTACTGGTTCTGCTTATTTACAATGAAAAATAGAAATTAATTGAAATATGGATCTTGGGACTATCTAAAAAGATAGTGGAACACAGATGAAAAAAATAACATGTGCTTCTTCCTTCCTTTTTTTAAAGCAGTAGCGTACTATTTTGTTCAGTCCCAGGTTTTGTCTATGCGACTTTGTAGACATGATTTGTTGACAGGTTTTGTAGCCATGAACTGTCACAGTAAAGATCTTTTCAAATGTGTTTTCCAGATAACGCAGACGTGGAAGGGAGATCAAAATTTGAAAGTCGCACAAGGTTTGCAATTTTTGTTATTTGATCCCTAAGTTTGCTGCCAAAATATAACTTCAAAACTAAATCAAGATATGCAATATCTTCCGAATTAGGCTAGAAACCAAGAAAGTATAGTTAAAATATGCCTGGCTAAGATAGTAAAATAGTGTAAGTAGGTGATTTCAATTCCAAATATGTGTTTTATGGAACAAGGAAGATAGAATAAATGCACCAAAATTTTTTATAATAAAATGTAATTATAGATATAAGCATTTAATTATGTATACTAAATTAATTATTACATGTTTTTAACCAAGATTACTCATTTGACTAAAGCTTTTCTGTTATTGGGCAAATGGGGAAAAAAAAAAAAAAAGCGCAAAATCAACCACGTTATTCACTTCAAGTTCAACAGCATATTTTTAAAAAATTAAATTTCCATAACCGTATGAAATAGTACTGGTCGATCATTTATCTATAATAGAATACTTTTTTCCCTAAAAGACTGTTTTTTATTTGCATCTATTTTATTAAAGGAACTAATTTACAATGATTTCTCTATTAAAAAATTTCATTAAAATCCTCATTTTACTTACTACAGCACAACATAATGTGACAAAGCAAAATGTTTAAAATCGGCTTTGAGCTATCCACGTTAGTATAAATAATTACAAATTTTAATGTGTTGGGCAACAGAATCTTTAAAATAGTGCATTTTTGAATGCAAAATAAAAATTTGAAAGATTCCCCTCTCCCTAAGAATAGCATGAAAAATCCCCCCCCAAGCACACACCTGCCCCTAATATTATAAAACCCATCACTTATAAATACTTGAATCTGAGTTTTTTTTTAAATGTAACTTATTAAAAAAATTAGTTGTAATTAGTTTTTTTCCTTTTAGATTTCATATAATCATATTCAATATACTTAATTGCTTTATATAGTTAATATATTTTTAATTTGAGCATCTGTTTTATTTTCTGTTGGTTTCTTCCAGAAGAAACTTAACTCTGATAAAGAGCAATGCAGACTGTTTAAAGAGATAATTTGTAACATTAAAAACTGCCAGATTTCGATGTTCCGGCTTGTCTATGTTTGTTTAAAACTTACTGTTTTATTCCTCCCTTTTTCTGATCTTTTTAGGTACAAATTTAAAAAAATCAGCTTCACTGACATCTCGTGTCATGTGTGTAAAAAAAAAAAATTATGTTGCAAATTTTGTGGGTTGTGTTTAGGAAATGCAATCTCCATCCCGTGGGAAAGGGATCCTGCACAAATATTTGTGGAACTAGTCTCATGGGATCAGGACCGTAATCCTGCAGGGTTGAAACTGAGAAATAAATTATATTTACCGTAATTTATATAGGGTCGTATACAGACCCTATGAATTGATGAATTACTATTATGTGTTTCTAATTAAAAGCAGGACATTTACGCAATGACGAGTCTAAGTTACTGACACACACACATTTAATAAATCTTCTATTTACACAGGTATGCTTGAAATTGGTACCACTGAGGTACGTAAACAAAACATCATCCACACAGGATTCACTGCTTAAAAAAGAACAAGAATATACGCCACCCAGGCATGCACCAAAAAAGGTTCCATTCCATCTACGTTCAAATCTCTCCGTCCGTCTCTGTCAACTTCACTCTAACTCACGGCTCGCTTCTTCCGAATTCGCCAGCCAACGAAAAATAAAACACCACATGACCTCCCACGTCAAGGGGGGTCTCAAAGGAAGGGGTGAAGCAGCTGCGCTCTGAGTGAAACTTCGGATTTTACAAGCTCGGCCATCTGACCTGCGGTGCCCTCACCGCCCAGGACCATAAGGATATCTGAAATAAAACACTTAAAAAAAAGAAAAGAAAAATACATTATTTACAGGTCATTAGAAATATGAAAAGTTTTTCAGTCCAATGAAGTCCATTCGATATGTACTCAAAAGTACATCTTTCGGGATAGGATTCGAAAATCCTTCACTTTTTTCTTGCCTTCTTTCTTTTCTTATAAGTCTTTTTATTTTCTTCTTGCACCATATTATGATTTTTTTCTTTCTTTGCAAGGGTTTCAACTTCCAAATTATACATTTCTGGTTGAAGCTTTTCTACAGATTTTTCAGCAAATTCAGCCTGAAAATCTGCTTCTCGAAACTTCTGTGATAATTGACGCATAGTTATACCATGTGTTTCTTCTATCTGCGGAGCATTTTCTTCGCTGAATTCAAAGGATTTCGTTTTATTACCAACCCCTCTTAATTCTTCTAATTCTATGGTTCTACTTTCACCTATGGCTGCTCGTTTTTCAGCGCGTTTCGAGTCTTCTATCATCGCGATTCGACATGCTAGTTCTTCATATTTTCTGTCAGATTCCTCAGCAATTGATCTAACTTGTCCTAACCGAATTTCAAGAGATTTATGAATGCGTTCATTTTCATCTGTGGCTTGTGAAGTTTCCTCTAACTTTTGAATAGCAATTTTTAATTTTTCTTCTGATCTTTCTAGATCGTCTTCCAGAAACTGAATTTTTCTATTCAATGCAGCTACCTTACTTTCAACCTTTTCGCTGCGGCAAACTTCCTCTTGAGGCGGTGACTGAGCTTCATCAGCCGTTTCTTTAATAACCTCAGATTTCTCTTTTATATTGTGCATTTTTTTCTTTAACAATTCGCAGTGTTTATCTTCTCGCAACCCGAGAGACTGTTGTTTACATGTAACCGGGAGCACATCTGGTTCAAAATTAGGTGTCGAATAAAGGTATTTACCTAAATTAGTAACTTGTTTGGTAGGATACACTACATCAATCATGGCTGCATTTTTTATGTTAACATTCCCTTGCACAAAATTAAATTCTAGTTTCGATATTACATCCAATGACTGCACTAAAGCGCATATGCTTCATAACATAAACATTAGTATATACTGTACAACTGTCAATCACTATTTTAGAATTAAAGAAACCAATGGGTGAAACTCTTTCAGAATCAACACCACACAAATTAATATCTGTACTGCATAAAATAGGAGATCCCATCTTTTCATAAATATCCTGGTCAATCAAAGTTACTTCGGAACCGGTATCAATTACTGCTCTCACATCAAGATTAAAAATATTAACATATTTCTCAATTTTATTACTAGATGATTCCACAATTTTGTTCTCTACCTCCGATTCAGCTTTATTTCTATAACGATACTTTGCTCGATCATACCTTTCAGATCTGAATCTATTTTTACTTTCTGTTTTGCCTGGCTCTTCTACAACCATTTGATTAACAATTTTTCGTTTACCTTCACCTGTACGATCAAAATCATCGTTCCTAAGCCTATATTTACATTCAGCAATTTTGTGTGAATAACTATTAGGTTGTAACGAAAGTTTCCCGCTCCCGCCACCGCAAACTTCGTCAGCACACAGTTCTCGTTGGCGTATTTGCTCATATTTTGTCAAACGAATTTTTTCATTTGAAAGAAAGAGGCTTACTTTATAACACTGTGTTGTGAAATCTGTAAAAAATATAGTTATCATTAAGTATAAGGTGTCTCAAATAGAACTATCACTCTAGCTAGAGGATTAGAACCATCATTTACTTCCAGTTGTGTTGCAAAAAGTCAGCTACATAATATCAACGAATTATGAGTACAGCTTTAAGTACTATTGTTGTATCATGTGACACTGTGCAGGTTTGGTACCGAAAGTTCAAAAACAGTTATCTAAGGAGTTAGAAGTTAGTTTTTCAGGCAGATATGGCGGAAAACTTTCGTTACAACCTGATATTACAAGCATAACATTTTTTTCTGGTAGCTCCAAAATTTTTATTTTCTTTCCCTGGCACGGGGCTAGAAAACGTATCATTTTCTTCATTCACATTTTTAGGAAATGTTTTATTAAATAAAACACGAGCTGATTCATATTCTTCTAACTTTTCCACTATTTCCTCCCTAGTGTTCCACTTATGCCAGTTATCTATAAAATGTTCTTTAACCTCTTGTGGCACTCTTCTTTTAATCTGGTCAGAAACTATCAGTTCACAAAGACTAGTGAAATCTTTAACATTTACACCATGAACCCATTCTTCAAAATAATGCTTAAGTTCGAAAGCGAATTCCCGCCAAGAACAAGAACTTTCTTTTTTATGAAAAAATAACTTTTGTCTAAACTGTTCTGCAGTTAATTTAAATCTTTTCAGCAATACTGCTTTTATGTGATCATAATCATTTGAAACATTTTCAGGTTCTCGTGTTATGATTTGCGCGATGTCTAGGGGTAACAATCCTAATAAGTGTGTGACCCAATCATCCTTTTTAATTTCGACTCTTGTGGCTTGCCTCTCAAATAAAGCGAGATACGTGCTAATGTCTGCTTTTGGATCCTTCGAATCGAAACTTTTGATTATTTTTGTAAGATCTATTTTGTTTTGGATAACAAAAGGTTCTGCACTGTTCCCCTTCTCATATTTTTTTTATTTTAATTGTTCCAATTGGAATTCACGTTCTAATTTCTCCTGTTCTAATTTTTCCCGCGCTATCTTTTCTTCGCTTTCGCGGCCTGCCGCAATGTTACTGAGAACAGATTTTGTGAATTCTTCATCGTACTTCGTATCACTAATAATAATATGTTTCATTTTAGCAATAGTTGGGTTATCGGGAATCTTTAAATCCTGTTCATACATTAATTTGATAATATCCTCTTTTCGATGTTTTCCGATGTACGACATGGTTGTTGATACAAAAAAAATTGAGTACTTACAGTTTGCAGTCTTCGGCGATCAAACTCGCCCTGGTAATCCACAACAGATACGTGAGCACACAAAACTTTCCTTGAAGCACAACTACTTTAAACAAATATTAGTTCAATATTCCATATTATTCTTCACACTTATCCAATTCTATTCTTTTCAATTTAATCACATTCTATCCAATTCTATTGAATCTAATTCTAATTCCATCCCGGCAAAAGTCCCGAAAAACGAGAGAGTTTTCGATATCTACATCCACATCCCGGCAAAAGTCCCCAAATTTATATAGGGTCGTTTACTGACCCTATGAATTGATGAATTACTATTATGTGTTTCTAATTAAAAGCAGGACATTTACGCAATGACGAGTCTAAGTTACTGACACACACACATTTAATAAATCTTCTATTTACACAGGTATGCTTGATTCACTGCTTAAAAAAGAACAAGAATATACGCCACCCAGGCATGCACCAAAAAAGGTTCCATTCCATCTACGTTCAAATCTCTCCGTCCGTCTCTGTCAACCTCACTCTAACTCACGGCTCGCTTCTTCCGAATTCGCCAGCCAACGAAAAACAGAACACCACGTGACCTCCCATGTCAAGGGGGGTCTCAAAGGAAGGGGTGAAGCAGCTGCGTTCTGAGTGAAACTTCGGATTCTACATTTATGGAAGAAACGCCGCATCCTCGAAAATGAGCTTAGTTAGCTAGAAAATCATCAGAAACGCCGCAGCCGCGATCGTTGGTAGGGGGGGGGGTGATCGTAGTCAGAAGACGTCAATGCCAGATAAAATCCAATTGCTAAAATAATTTCTTAATTAACAAAAAAGAAATAAATAAAAAATATGTTGCATTACTTATTAGACTTAATTTATTAGAAAAGCTATTAATTTGATCGGATATATTTCGGGAGAAATTGGATAAACTGTAAAAAAAAAAAAAAAAAAAATCTCCTTTTTTCTCCCCCTTCCCATAGAATGTTTTAAAGTATTTACTGCTATTTTACGAAGCTTACGATTTCTATTTTCAAATGATCAGATATCAATGTTCATATTCACAAAGGCGAATTCATAGAAATAAAAAAATAAGTTCTAAAACCTTCTTGCATCCGCACAAAGTTCGGACAGACTACCAGGCGCCATTAAAATGAAAACAGCAATCGATGTGTGAGAAGAGGCTCCAGTTAAAAGTAAACATCCCCCCCCCGCGGATGGCCAGCTGTTGATTACGTAATGAGCTTGCTTCAGCAAATTGTTGTTTTAAACTGAATATTGTGCAACAACACTTGATCGTTCTATTTATTTATTATTTTTGATATTTATAACATT
This sequence comes from Cheiracanthium punctorium, assembly GCA_038373885.1. NCBI lineage: Eukaryota > Metazoa > Arthropoda > Arachnida > Araneae > Cheiracanthiidae > Cheiracanthium > Cheiracanthium punctorium. The sequence goes on along the minus strand of JAWZYV010011907.1, from coordinate 37,747 downwards.
GGGATTTATTTTAAAAGCACTCGGCATTTCTTGAGCATACCAATTAGTTGGCAGTGTTTATTCGATAAAGTTTTCCTACACAGGGCGCAAAGCCGCACGGCGATTAAAAAAAAAAAAAACTTTCAGATTATTTTTTTTGGGGTGGGGGTGGGGGAAGGGTTAAACTCGCACCGGGCGCAATAGACTAATTTGGCTGAAATTCAGTATTTTAAGAACAATAGAGGTTCATGTGAAAAACGGGTGCATTTAATAGAGGGTAGTGCACTTTTGCGGTATTTTACAGAACTTTAACCCTTCAAAATATATATTCAAAACTTCATTAAAATTTAATTATAGTTCTAAAATGTAGATGTAAAAGATTTACTTCTATTTTTTTTTTCTTTCTACTTAATTGAAGAGACATCGGTTGGATGTATGAAGCCATCCACTTCAGAGCACCGGACATGGACCCATCTCAGGGCGCTCCGACTTTCTCCAAAACTGAATCAAAGATTAAACCTCTTTTCTATGGGGGTAGGTTCGCATTCTGATTCGCTACGCTGTGATCTGTGCACACTAAAGAGTATGTGTCGGTGGTGGCGCCATCTTTTGAGAAAATTATCACTAAACGAATTTTTCGATTTTTCGTTGAAGATCGGCTAAAAAAAAAATTAAAAATATTGTAAACGCCGCACCCGGTAGAAACGCCGCACTTACTATTTTTGAACTTTTAAACTCATAAACGCCGCGGCGTTTCTTCCATAAATTACGATATTACAATTTTAAGCCACCACCCCAAGAATCAATTGACCAAAAATTGTTGCATTTGTATGTATTTTATCTCACAATACATGAAGCAATAATTACAAATTTTAATTTAAAGTTTTAATTTTTCCAATTATCCTCCAACGGGAGCCCGGATCAAATATATATATTGTATTCTAAATATTTTGCTAACTTTCCAATCTCCAAATGAACAGAAATATTTCATGCTAATTTATCTCTTAGCAAACTAATCAGGAATGAATTATAAAAAGTTTTAATTTTTTTAATTCATGCTTTTAACAATTTTACTAAAAGTAGATCAAGACAAAGGAAGACTAGTGACTCTTTACATCAACTTTTTTACATTCTTGTTTTTAACGTTCTTGTTTAAAAAGAATTAAGTACATTATTCAGAATAGCATAACTATAATTTTCATATGTCTGTAAATTTTTCTATTAATTGTTATTATTAAACTTCATGGTGCTTAGAATCTTATTTTTTCCTATTCTTGTCTGTTGATATGAATTCTTGGCTAAATGAAATGCCACTCCCACGGGATCAATAAGTCTCAAACCTGAAATCTCTCCAAATGAAAAACAGTGTGGGATTGTATTCCCGAGTTGTGTTTTACAAGGTCTCTTTTTTTCTAGAATTTGGTCCCCTTTTGCTCTAGAGATACCATTAAAAACAGTTGTGAGCACAGATATGCTAATGCTGGTCCTTTGCGACACCCAAAAAACATCAGTGGGTCCGGCCATCGCTTTAGGGGGCCCCAGGGACCGCAGTGCTCCTTTTTTTCCTGTTTTTCCTTTTTTTTTTCAATTGGCTCCTTTTTTCCTATTTTTATCTTTAAATACAGTTTCCCCTCCTATTTTCAGCCTTTTCTTCCTTTTCCCCTCTCGCTTTCCCACAGTTCTCTTTCTTTGATTTTTTTTTTTTTTCTTTCTTTCTTTCGGAATGACGGCGCCGATAGTACGGCCAATCATAAATATCACTCCCGTGAAGAAGTCCAGCTTCCATAGGGATAATGTAAGAGCAGAAACGTGCGCATATGCGGCGTTGGCGGGTGAAAAAAACAGCTTTACAGGGCTCAAACGTAGATCCGAAACTATTTGAGTTAGCTGGGAGTTATTTCCCCGCCCTTCTTTAACGAAGAAACGCCGTTTAAAATTCTTCCAATCATAGTCAGATAATGTAGACGCACACCGGACGCGGATACATTTAAAGGTCTTGCAGATAGTTTTCCAGTAAATTCCAAGTTGTTTTGTTTTTTTAAATGGATAGTTACCTAAAATCTTTTTTAAGTCACTATAACCAAAGCAGAGCTCATTCTAGGCGAGGTCAGCGGACCGCCGCGGCGCCGATGTTTAAAAATTAGACATTCTCTTTTGCCCGCGAAGTTTTTTGTATTTTTTTAATATCTACGGAAGCTTCGTTATCCCTTATATTTGTTCTCTTATTTGGTGGGGAGGAATTTACACAACTTTTATGCTAATAGAACTCTCCCTCCCCACCGTACCAGTAGGCCGAGCCAATGCAAATGCACGCCCGTCTCTGTGGTGAAAAGGGGAGATGGAAATCAACTGTGTAAAAATTGATTCATCTATATTTTTTTTATTAATAGACCGATTTGTTTGAAATTTTGGGAATTACTTTTAAATGCAAAAATTGATTCAGTGTCCAAATTTTAAAAAGGCATCTTAATTTGAACAAAAGTTAGAAATTTATTGTCGGAATATTTTTTTTTTTTTTTCCTTCTCTTGTGGTTTTCTTTCCCAGCTAGACTGGGGGAGAAAGATGAGGTTGAAGTTCTTATCTCCTTTCAGGCTGTTTCAAAACTGCCACTTATATAGGTGACCAGCTGATTGTTAAAATCAACAGAAGAACACTTATAATGGCTGCAGATAATCCTGAAAAAAATTTTAGCTATTGTTGTCCATTTTCAAAAAAATTAATAAATTACTGGAATTTGTAGTGGAATATGTATTAAATAACTGGAATAGATATTATACCATTATATGGTAATTTTGAACAGAAGTGTTATTACTAATTTCATGCATTAACTCTATTTTAATTGTTTGTATTATTGGATTAATTCTTACAAAGACAAGTGAATGATGAAAATTTGGATGAATTATTTTTAGAAATGTAATAACTTGAAAACTGAAAAAAATTAATAAAAATGAAAATTTAGGTTTAGAACAACTTGACTTTATTAAGTGTTTTTTAATTTAGTTAAACTTTTATTGATGATTCTTAACAAGGTGATCCAATAAATAGTTTATTAAAATTTGCTTCTTATGCAAAATGCTTACTTAATTAAGCATTTTCTTGTCTATTAGGTATACTTGAGTGATTATTTTTATTATAAAAAGTAAAAAACCTTAAAAATCTTTTAAAGAAATATTCTTATTAACTTAAATATTTATAATTTATTTTAATAAGTTAATTAACGAAGTTATTTAAAATGTAATTCTTTTACATTACTTAGCTTTATCAAATTAATTAATTTTATCAAATTTTTAATAAAGGCTAGTAATAAATTTATTAATAATTACTAATTAATTATTATTAATCAATAAAGCATTGGTTTACTCAATTTTTTAGGGGATTTTTGCAAATTAGAATCAGGATATGTACTGCCCTTTTTAAGAAACACAATGCCCTTTTAAAATAATGATGCCCTTTTTTAAAACCTTTGCACCCTGCCCTTTTTTTTCTACTTAGAATGAGCTCTGAACCCAAGCACGTTGCACAGATGTGTGCGTATATGCATATACACATGTTTATATACGCATTATGTATTTAGTTATCATGAACTATTATGAGTCTGCAGATAGTTTGGGATTATGTGGGCAGATAGTTTTTTTCTTTTATCTGACATGTTTCCAATTTTAAAATCGGGTAACGATCGGCAAAACAATATTGGTGTATTTTAAGTTTGACTATTGTTAAAGTTTACACTTTTGGAAAAGAAATTATTTATGAAACTTAATTTATTTTAATTATTATTTTGCTATGGGAATCGCTGCTTAAACTTGTTTTAAATATAAATTCAGGAAACAATTGATGAAATAATATTGAATATTGGTTTAATCCAAATCCAGTTGTTTGAATTAACACTTTTGGGGGGGATTTTAAGTTGGAGCAAGGGTTGCTTTCATTATTATTTTGTAATGAGAATCGCTGTCACAGATTGGGGAAAATGATGCAAAGGAAGCATGAATGGGCATGCAGGCATTTTTAGTAAATATTTTGCAAATTACTGAAACAATCTTTGCCTATAAATCATTCATTTTTGAAAGATCTGGAGCAGCTGCATTCGGCTCTCAGATCCTCTCAGAATGACAGAGCCATTCAATGCTTATGTGTTTGTTTAGCACCGTGAAATTTGTCTAATGAAATTATAGACAAAACAGTTTTGGAATACCAAGCTTACAGATTAGATGACGAAGTTGATCTAATTGTAAAAAGCTTTAATGAACGTTCTGATGATGACAGACAGCCAATTGATGGGTACTGGAAAGAAGTTTTCAGTCTTGTTGATAAGATGAACGGAAAAGAAAAGTATTCAAATTTATCGATTATAATCAAAAATTGCCTTTCTCTGTCGCATGCCAATTCTGATGTTGAAAGAGGGTTTTCTGTAAATCGCAGCATTCTGTCTTATGAATGACATAATCTCTCAGAGGCTGAGATTATTGGAATTCGACAAGTTAAAGATACCATTAGGAGAAATGGTACCATTAGCAATATTGCAATTACAAAACAGCTACTTAATTCTGTGACTAAAGCATATGCTGTTTATTCGCAAGAAAAAGCGATAAATAAAGCAACTGAAGACATGAAAAGAAAAAGAAGCCAGCGAAGTAAAAAGGAGAAAAAAAAAAGAATGGAAAAAAAAAACAGAAAATTGATGAGAGAGTAAAAGGTCTGCAGGAAGATCTCCAAGCAGTCCAAACATACCTTAAAGAAAGCAATACGAAATTACAGGATGCAATTAAGTAAAAAATATTCCTAACATGAAGATCGCTACTACAGCAAGTGAAATAGCAACACAAAAAGTTGAGAGTATTACAAAAGAACTAAAAGAAGCTGAAGCTGATAGAAAAATCTTGTAGACGAGACTTTACTTGTGACAACTGTATCAATTACTATTTGTGATTTTATGTTGAAAAAGATACAAGTTAATGGAATTTAAATATTAATTAAAAATTCTCTAATTAATTGAACAAGAGCTTCATTTTTTAATTCCTGAGTGTCTTGGAAAAACATAACTAAGTAGCAATAGATGTAAACTTATTTATTTATTGTTAGCATTTGAAGAAAAATAACTGACAGAAAGTTTGTTCTTAATAGTTTCTTTTCAATAATAAAATAAAAAGTCTTTTGAATGAAAAAGTAAGTCTTTTGTACTATTATTGTCAAGTCTCTTGAACTTGACAATAATAGTACAAATGGTTACATTCTTATTACTAAAGAGTTCCCAGTATTTCTAACTTATGAATACATGTTCTTAAAATTTTTGTAGAAAAGATTCACAGTTAAAATTCTTAATTATGTAGTTTGTTTAGCACGTATTTATAGATAGATTGATCTATTAAAGAACAGTAAAAAGCTCCTTTTTTTTTTTCTTTTTCTCTCCTTTTTTTCCAAAAATTTTTGCTTCTGACCCTGGGGGGCCCCCTCAAAAATATGCCAATGCTGAAAAATCTAATAAAGCCCAGTGGTATAATGGTTAGCGCACCGCGCTGCCGTCCCACAGGTTCGGTGTTCAAATCCCGGGCTGGGCAAGATCAACTCAGCCTTTTATCCCTTGAGTGGGTCGATAAAATGAGGACCAAGCTTGCTTGCGGTCAAACACTGGAGGCTTCGTGTCAGGCTGACCACCTGGCCGAGGCATATGCATCCGCACCCCAGAGTCTATGGTCGTGAAGGTGCGGTTGGGCAGTGCAGGCATTAGCCCCGCAGAGGGGCTGTTGTGCCAATGTTTGACTTTGACTTGAAAAATCCAATAAGTTTTTCAGTACTTTTCCGTTAGCCAGGCACAAGTGAAAAATTGCCAAGTAATTTAGAATTCCGCCAAATTTCTTATAACCATAAGGTATGTTCATTTAGGGCCATGTGCAGTGATGCAAGATCTTGCAACTTTTCAAAAATTTTTCTACTTTTTAAAGCATCATGCTACTAAATTTTAGGATTAGCGATTTTTCAACAACATTACAACCAATGACTGTGACATCATTTTAGCAACATTTTGCTACTTTTCTAAGCAACCTCCTGCGATTTTAGTTCAAAACTTTCTGGCAACACTGGCCATGTACTCTATTCTTGGAATTCATTCAAAGCAAAGCATGTTTTCCTTTCTTTCTTCCATCTTAATATTTGTTTTTAAAAATGATGAAAATTTGGGATTTAGCCAAAACTGAAGAAGATGCAGTCTCTTTTTTCCAAGAGAAAGGTATATTGGCAAAGAATGCAACATGCAATCAGAATCATGAAATGAAACTGTCTTTTTAAGACGGAGTCATTAGTGGTGCAATCTTTCAGCATGTTGCACGAAGAAGAGCATTCGCAATGGTACGTTGTTCGAATCGTCTAGATGGAGTTTTCTAACATCTTTGAGATTTATTTACGGCTGGAGAAAAGAGATGACATCAGTCAAATGGTGTGAAAAACAACTGGATATGAATCATAATCAGTGATGGCGCCAGATTTTCCCTGACGGGAGGGCCATCTTCCCCGACAGGGGGGCCAAACAATAAAATCCCAAAATTTTACGTTTCAGTACTTTCACAGCCTCTCATAAAAGTAATCATAAAAGTAAAATAAAAAATTAACGTAAATTAAGATCGCAAATTAAACAATCCATTAAGACGCTTTGGAAAACAATTAAACCATTAATTATTCAATGAAATTATCACATGATATGCTCAGTATGCGAACCACCAGATGTAACCACATGCCGAAAATGTAAAACAGCATGGTCCACCGTCGCATTTAAAATCTCTGGTGTAACACACCTCACGTCTCGTTCTGCTAGATTTCAATTGAGCAACAGAGGCATGTCCCCACAGATAAAATCAGAAGGATTAAGGTCCGGTGAATGTGGGGGCCAAGAGTTGTCGAAACCTCTGCTTATGACTCTGTCCGCACCAAAGGTATCATGTAGCAATTTTTTAACAATGTTAGTAATGTGAGGGGGTGCTTCATCCTGCATACATACCGTGGTTTCTAAACAATGTCTCTCTTGCAATCTGGAATCAATTGTTCTTTCAACATCGCACCACAGCTAGTCCCTGTAACACTATTGCATTTGGGACCACTTGGAGTTGGGGTTTTTCACGTTTAGCGTATTGGTTGCTCGTTCCCCATATCCTGCAATTATAAACATTTACACAACCTGATAGTGTAAAACTTGACACTCTACTCGAACACAAAAGAGACACTGTTAATGGGAATTGAACAACATTTGCCTCTACCGTCCAAAAATTTTTAAGTTCACTATAATTGAAGTCATAGTTCACTAAAACCAAAAAATGCTATGTACATTTCTAATGTATGTGAATCAGGACTAAGGAAATGTGTTCACTGTATTTGAAAGTTCACTATATGCCGAGTTGACTGTGTATACCAAATTGCAGCTCAATTGAATGCACCATTTAGGAGCTATTGTGTTCACTTGAATACACGCACACATAAATCTCATAAAAATAGCATAAATGAATTCAGAAGACCATAAAACGTGTAAATATTAAAAAACCTCTAAGTTGAATTTTTTCATGATTACAATACTTTCCTTCCATGATACATGTTCATACAGTAATAACTGAACTGTAAAGAAAGTGAATAAATAAGAACATGATAAAATGAGAGGAAAGCTTATCTTTCAAAAAGTTTAATCTAAATTTAGTGATAGTTTCATACCTGCCTACATTATTGGGGAAAATCGAGTAGATTTCTGTGGTGTGCCAACATTTTGAATTTTTAGCAATTTATAGGAAAATACAGGGATATTTCTTGTAAACAATTATGAAAGAAATAAAAAAATGTACTTATATATTATCCCAGCAGTCCACCAAGATGAACAATTTTTTGCCAAGATAAATGTCAGACACATGAAATAATTGTTGGTTTGGAATATCACTGACAATAGTTTGCCAGCACATTTGACAAAAAAATAGTTTGGCGGGAATGACTGCCAGGAAAATATGCAAGTACCTAAAAAAATCTTTAAATTAACCTTGCTGGCAGGGGCCTAAACAGAAATTTTTCTTGGGGGGGGGGGGTTACGACTACTGCAACTCACATATATGTATACATGTGTGTAATAAGGGAGTGAAGAATATACATTTTGTATGGCAAAAAATTCCTTGGGGGGGGGGTATGACCCCCCACTAACACCTCCTTGGCTACGCCCCTGCTTGCTGGTAACACTAACAGATTTGATATTGTTACGAATTTTCGGGGCAACCCTCTGCTCTGGGGCTTAAAATGGTTTAAAATTCGTATTCTACGCTTCAAATAGATAAATTTTGCTTTTTGTTGCATCAAAATCGGCCAATTAGAACCGGAGATACGGAGGTTTCGGTTTCCCATTCAAATATATGGGATTTCTAGAAAACTCGAGAAATATTAGTCCTAGAGCTTAGATCTCTTCACTTTTGAGGACTTATTTTTGGCGCCAAATTTGGCGATATTTCGCCAAAAGTCGCCAAGCTTGGCGACTTTTTGGTCATTTGGCGCGATTTTCCCAATGGGGCCTGGAAGTTGTTTTTCCTGCATTAAAAATGCATAATAACCTAACATTTCTCTTCTATGACGTAATCAAAATTCACGCTTCATGTAGAACCCTCCAGAAATCGACTTTTCTGGAAACCTCTTGTACCTCCTGCGTCGGCTATTTATAGAAGCGCGCATCGCCCCGAAGTTTCAGAGTGCGAGTTGAACATTCAATGTGTGAAGAGCTCTCAATACGCTTGTTTTGTGTGAACTGATAGTGCTATAGAAGCTGTGTTTTAGCTTGCTTTGTGAAGCTGTTTTTAAAGTGCTGTGTGTAAATTCTTCATTGCTGTGTCTTAAGGGATAGTGTACTATATCCCTTGAATATTTCCACGGAATTTTAGCCTGTAAAAGTGACTTATTTTGTGTGAGAAATACAGCATTTGTGAGAGCTTCTGATCCAAGCGGATTGTTAAAAGCACGTTACTGCTAGATTGTGCTTGTGAATTGTGTGCAGCTGATTGTTCTACGAAGTTCTAGAAGAAATAAAGTTTGTGTTCCATCCTGACAAGTGACTTTTTACTTGAACTTTTTACACCAACTGGACTTTAGAACGACGAACCCCAGGAGTAGCAGAGTAATTACGCAACATTTGGTGTCAGAATCGGGGTTCTAAAGAAAGACTTTAATTTTCCAGTTTATGGTTTTGACTAGACAAAAAATGGAAGAACAACTTCAAAAGCTCATGAATATGATGCAAGAAATGAAAGCCGGACAAGACGAGATGAAAGCCGGACAAGACGAGATGAAAGCCGGACAAGACGAGATGAAAGCCGCACAAGAACAGATGAAGGCGGATTTAGAGAAGAAAATTGAAGCCGGACAGACCGATTTAGAAAAGAAAATTGAAGCCGGATTGGTCGGACTAGAGAAGAAAGTGGAAGATGGACAAAGAAAAATAGAAACCGGATTAGATGAGTTAAAAACCGCTCACGATGAGATGAAAACCGGGTTAGAGGAAGTAGAGAAAAGAGTATCACTCCTGGAAGAAAGTCAAGCGAGATGCGAGGAAAGGATTGAGGAAAAGATCGATCACAAGCTTGAAGAAAAATTGGACTCTCTCGTAAAGCTGGGAAAGTTACCCGAAAACATCAGGTTATCTTCACACCGCCCAGCAGTGAAACTTACTGCCTATGACGGAAAGACTCCCTGGGAGGCTTACAAGACCCAATTTTCGATCGTCGCCAGAGCCAATGGTTGGAGCGAGTCCGAGAAAGCTAATCAACTGGCCGCTTCCCTTAGCGGAGATGCAATTAATGTATTGCAAACTATCGGAGCGACGAAGATAGGAGATTTTGACGCCCTTGCCTTTGCCTTGGAGATGAAATTCGGAGAGAAGTGCCAGAAAGAATATAGTAGAATCCAACTTAAGTCAAGGATGCAGAGATCTGGCGAGACCCTGCAAGAGCTGGCTTCGGACATAGATAGGCTGTGTCATCTAGCCTACATGGACCACCTTGATAATGTCCGAGAAGAAATGGCGGTGCGTCATTTTATTGAAGCCATCCGTGATCCAGAAACCCAAAAGGCACTCATGTTGGAGGATTATCAGGATTTGAAGTCTGCTCTGGTGTTCGCAATGAAGCTAGAGGCAGCCCAGCGGGCCGTGAGAAAAGATCGGCATGCTGTTAGAGTGGTCACGGTCCAAGAGGAAGCTAACAAAGACACAGAGAGCGTCGAGAACAGATTGAAGAGAATTAAAGATCTCATAGAGCGAAAATTAAGCTTCGATAGAACGAGAGATGGCCCAAAGAAAGTAAAATGCTGGAAGTGTGGCGTCGAAGGGCATGTACAAAAGTATTGTGGTCGAAAGTCTCATGACCAGCAAGAGAATTCTAAAAACAAGAAGGAGGGAAACTATGAGGTGGCCATCTCGCGGGGCGGAGGTTGCCAGATAGTCAAAAGCCCCACCTAAAAGTCTTGCAGATTTCATCAGTGAATGGCGGCAGTAATGGACTCTTCGTACTGGGATATGTTAATGGTTCCCCATGCCACATGGTGATTGATACTGGAGCGAACGTAACCATCATAAGGACGGATCTGGCCAAGAAATTAAATTTGAAGATTATCTGGACTCCGCCCTCGCTGACCCTCCAGACTGTGACAGGTGACAAGATCGAAGTGGGCGGAAAAGCGCAAGTAGAAATCACGTTTGGGAATGCCAGATACGACCATGTGGTATATGTCGCCAATATTACAGACTCTTTTATTCTCGGACTGGACTTTTTAAAATCACACAAATTTAATTTGGACTTTAAGAATAATGAGCTTCGTTCAGATTCAGAAGAAATAGCTGCGTTCGATATTAGAAATGAAACTGTTTTGCCTGTTCAGCAAATAATAGCCCAGACTGATATCACTCTACCTCCCAGAACTGATTCAATAATTTCTGGAACAGTAAAAGAAAGCAATAAATTCCGTTTTGGATTAATCGAACACCCAAACAATAGTGAATCCGTCAGAGGAGTGCTTGTGGGAGCAACACTTGTGGACTTGTCGAGAACAGAAATTCCAGTTAGAGTAATAAATGTGACGGACAAGTCGAAGGTGATAAAGAAAAATGAAGTGTTGGCGACATGCACTCCTGTTACCTGCATTAATAAGAACATCAGCCAAACGACAGCTAAATCTTCCGAGTGCCTGACGAAGGAATTAATACAAGACGTGGAGTTAACGGCAGAACAGAGAAGCGCTGCGGAGAAAGTAATAGCTGAATTTGAAGACCTCTTCTTCCGTACTTCGGGTGACTTTGGCCGTACGAGCTTAACTCAACATAGGATAGATACGGGCAGCCATTCTCCCATCAAGCAACATCCTAGGCGGCTGCCGTTTGCTAAGCAAGAAGAGGTGAGCAGACTTTTAGAGGAGATGCAGCGTGATGACGTCATCGAGCCGTCGACTAGTCCCTGGGCCTCGCCAATTGTTTTGGTCCGTAAGAAGGATGGTTCCAACCCGGTTCTGTGTTGACTACAGACGTCTGAATGCCATTACCAAGAAAGACAGCTACCCTCTTCCCAGGATAGACGACACATTGGACACTTTATCGGGAAACGAATGGTTTTCCACTCTGGATCTGAAAAGTGGTTACTGGCAAGTGGAAATTCATCCCGACGACCGTGAAAAGACTGCGTTCACCACGGGACAAGGATTATGGCAGTTCAAAGTTATGCCTTTTGGACTCTGCAACGCACCTGCTACATTCGAGCGACTAATGGAGACAGTGTTGAGAGGACTTTCCTACGAAGCATGTCTCGTTTATTTGGACGATATCATCATCGTCGGAAGGACTTTCGAAGAGCATCTCGAGAACATTCGAAATGTACTACAGAAATTAAAAGAGGCAAACTTGAAATTAAGTCCATCGAAGTGCAATTTGTTTCGTCGGGAAGTACGTTACCTCGGGCACATAATATCCGCCCACGGAGTTCGAACCGATCCCGAAAAGACGTCCGCAGTCCAGAACTGGAGTCGTCCCGAGAATATCCATGACTTAAGAAGTTTTCTCGGTCTGTGTACTTACTATCGAAAATTCGTGAAGGGCTTTTCTCAAATTGCAAGACCCCTTCACAAATTGACCGAGACTGGACAGAAATTTCTATGGACTGAGGAATGTGAGGACGCATTCAACGAACTGAAGACGGCTTTAACATCTTCGCCGATCCTGTCGTATCCTCACCCTGACAAGCCATTTATCCTGGACACAGATGCAAGTAAGGAGAGTGTTGGAGCAGTTTTGTCCCAGGAGATAGATGGCCAAGAACACGTCATTGCTTACTGGAGCAAATGCCTTTCAAAGGCAGAACGTAACTATTGTGTTACGAGAAAGGAACTTCTTGCTATCATTAAAGCCGTGGAGCACTTCATCATTACCTGTACGGCCGAAAGTTCCTGCTCCGAACGGACCATGCCTCTTTAACCTGGCTTCTAAATTTCAAGAATCCAGAGGGCCAAATAGCCAGGTGGATACAGCGATTACAAGAATATGACATCGAGATACGTCATCAGAAAGGGTCATCTCATGGAAATGCAGATGCTTTGTCGAGAAGGCCCTGCATAGGCAGTTGTCGCTATTGCTCCAGGGCAGAGAAAAATTACGATCTGAAACATCCCGTTGTCCGCCAAGTTAGATCATCGGCATCATCTCAAGATCCCTGGAGTGACGAAAATGTTCGGGCGGACCAATTAGCAGACAGCGACATCAAACCTATTGTGGAATTTATGGAAAAATCCAGCGCTAAGCCCAGTTGGCAAGAAATATCATCTTACAGTCCGGCAACAAAACAGTACTGGGCTTTATGGGATTCGCTTCGCCTGAGAAATGGAGTCCTGTATCGTAAATGGGAGTCGGACGACGGCAAGATGCTCCGATGGCAGTTACTACTCCCTCGTTCGAGGATTCCGAAGGTTTTAGAAGAACTTCATAATGGCTACACTGGAGGCCATTTTGGCGTGATGAAGACCCTGCAGAAAGTTCGCGAGCGCTTCTACTGGGTTAGGGCTCGAGGCGACGTCGAAAAGTGGTGTCAAGCTTGTGACGCCTGTGCCGCCCGTAAAGGCCCAAAGAAACGAAGCCGTGGAAGACTACATCGTTATAATGTAGGAGCGCCTTTTGAGAGGATTGCACTCGACATCCTGGGACCTCTTCCGCGAACTTCGGATGGCAACAAATACATCCTAGTTGTCATTGACTACTTCTCTAAATGGCCCGAAGCGTTTCCTATTCCCGATCAAGAAGCTACGACCATAGCAGAGGTACTGGTGCAAGAATGGATTTCCAGATATGGAACCCCTCTGCAACTTCATTCCGACCAAGGAACGAACTTTACCTCTGCAGTCTTTAAAGGTCTATGCCAACTTCTCGGAATGGACAAAACCCAGACTACGCCTTTACACCCACAATCCGACGGCATGGTGAAGAGGTTCAATCGCACAATTTTAAACAACCTCTCGCTTCTGGTATCTAGGAATCAAGAGGACTGGGACAAGAAACTCCCCCTCTTCCTGCTGGCCTATAGGAGCGCCGTCCATGAGACTACCGGCTTCACACCTTCCCAGATGCTGTTCGGCAGAGATCTTCGTCTTCCCGCCGATCTAGTGTTCGGCCGCCCTCCAGATGCGCCTTCATCGCCAGAGGAGTACGTGGAAAACCTTCGGGCACGGTTTGAAGATGTGCATCATTTTGCTCGGGAGCGGATCAACCTGAACACGGAAAAGATGAAGACTCGCTACGACACGAAGGCTACGGGACACGAGTTCAACGCAGGTGACAAAGTTTGGCTATGGAATCCTACTCGACGGAAAGGCCTGTCTCCCAAGCTGCAATCGCCGTGGGGCGGTCCTTACACAGTCCTAAACCGGCTGAATGACGTCATCGTACGGATTCGTAAGTCACCAAACTCGAAGCCAAGAGTTGTACATTACGATCGGCTTGCCATCTACCGCGGTTGTAATTAGCTCGGACCATGGTCACTGTGGCGTAATTCCTCTTTTCTTTCAACTCTCATTTCTTTCCTGTCTTTCTCTTCTCTTCCTCTTTCGTCAACTTTCTTTCACTTACTACTTACGCCATGTTTAGTGTACATATTTGTAATATATTGGTTTTCATTAATGCGTATTTGTTTATTATGTTTATGATTTATTACAGTGTAATTATTTATTATGTTGATTATTTATTTATTAATGTGTATTTGCTTATTGTGCTATTGATTATTTGCTGAAAATTATGTTGTTAAGATTTGGTTAAAGGTTGGACACTGTAGATATTTGTGGTACCTCCTAACTGGGGATTGTACTGCCCGGGACGTGCAGTCCTTGGGAAGGGGGCAATGTTACGAATTTTCGGGGCAACCCTCTGCTCTGGGGCTTAAAATGGTTTAAAATTCGTATTCTACGCTTCAAATAGATAAATTTTGCTTTTTGTTGCATCAAAATCGGCCAATTAGAACCGGAGATACGGAGGTTTCGGTTTCCCATTCAAATATATGGGATTTCTAGAAAACTCGAGAAATATTAGTCCTAGAGCTTAGATCTCTTCACTTTTGAGGACTTATTTTTGGCGCCAAGCTTGGCGACTTTTTGGTCATTTGGCGCGATTTTCCCAATGGGGCCTGGAAGTTGTTTTTCCTGCATTAAAAACGCATAATAACCTAACATTTCTCTTCTATGACGTAATCAAAATTCACGCTTCATGTAGAACCCTCCAGAAATTGACTTTTCTGGAAACCTCTTGTACCTCCTGCGTCGGCTGTTTATAGAAGCGCGCATCGCCCTAAAGTTTCAGAGTGCGAGTTGAACATTCAATGTGTGAAGAGCTCTCAGTACGCTTGTTTTGTGTGAACTGTGAACTGATAGTGCTATAGAAGCTGTGTTTTAGCTTGCTTTGTGAAGCTGTTTTTAAAGTGCTGTGTGTAAATTCTTCATTGCTGTGTCTTAAGGGATAATGTACTATATCCCTTGAATATTTCCACGGAATTTTAGCCTGTAAAAGTGACTTATTTTGTGTGAGAAATACAGCATTTGTGAGAGCTTCTGATCCAAGCGGATTGTTAAAAGCACGTTACTGCTAGATTGTGCTTGTGAATTGTGTGCAGCTGATTGTTCTACGAAGTTCTAGAAGAAATAAAGTTTGTGTTCCATCCTGACAAGTGACTTTTTACTTGAACTTTTTACACCAACTGGACTTTAGAACGACGAACCCCAGGAGTAGCGGAGTAATTCCGCAACAATATTAATAATGGTACAATTTATCATACCGCTCACCTTACAAATTATGTATATTATCACATAGGCGCCGACTTCATGGGGCTTGAAGGGGCTTCAGTCCCCCCAATATTTTTATTCAGGGGGCTGAGCCCCTTCAAAAATTTCACTCCAACTTATTTGTGTCAAATCATATTTCTTCCTCCAAATCGGTTAAACTTAAGAATCCTAAAAATAGAGAATGTATCGCTAGCTTCTTCTGTCTCCCACTCCGCTTTTTCTTTCACAGGGATTCAGGAATTACGTTGGGCGCCTGTAATGCCGTAAGGCACTGATGTCAACCTTCTTTATCAAGAGCGCAAGCACAAACAAATGACCATCAGATAGCTAGGCAAAAAGAAACGGGTGTTTTCCCCCCCAAGAACCCTTCAGATTTTACACCGTGACACAATTGATGTTGGAATTGCTTTCTAGTAGGGAGAAGACTGCGCTTTTTTTAGGAGGGTCGTTCTCATGTAATGTAATCTTTCTTTTTTAAATCAGTACAGCAAAAGCTTTCACTTTTGTTCTATTGTGAGATACAGACTCTTCTGTAGACGTCTGACCATAAGGGAGATTTTCCCATTGTGCAAAACTGCAAACGATTGTGACATTCCCATTTCCCAGCAGTATTAAGTTTGGATGCTGAAAATAAACCGTTTAAATGTGACTTAAAAACAATTCAAGGCAGAAAATTGATAGTCAAATTTAAGTTTGAAGATTTTAAATCATGAAGAACCTTGTGAGATAGATGAAAAATTGATGTTTAATACAGTTTCGGATATAGACAGTATTCATTTCTTTATACGCTTTATCAAAACTTTACTAATATCGAACGCTTAACGTTTCTGATTTAGCTACAGTTAAGAGCTAAATAAAAAATGATTTCATAAAGTCTTCGAGCAGCACAACTTCTGGATTATATTTTATAATTGCTTGCTCTTATATTCTCTCTTTACATATAAAACTCTATCCCCCATCAAGGGCGTAATCAGAGGTGGGTCTACGCGGGCTGAGCACTACTTAGCTGTCTCCCAGCCCCCCTACGATTTTCAAAAATTTTTGTTAGTTTACACATAAATACGAAAATTTAGAAACGAACATTTGAAAACCATGAAATCTTTAAGAAGACTCGTTGTTTTAGGCGAATTTCGCTTCATAATTGCAAGATTTCTGTTCGGTTTATTATTTTGCTACTCTTGGCTGCATGTGGTGCCAGTGGCGGTTCCAGAGGGGGTCAAATTGGTCATGACCCCCCTGGGCCTAGATTAACCATCTCGCCAAGAAAGAAGGAAGAAAAAAAACGAGGGCCCAAGCCGAGCTTGGACAAGGCCCAAAATTCAGAGAGGCCTTGATCATGTGCATACATATCATATTGTGTTGCTGAAAGAGAATTCCTCTTTAGAAAAACATTAGTCTCTGACTAATTTACTTTATTTTATAACAACACTAAAGTATGCACACAATATTCTGACTATGTGCTCAGTCGTTGTTCCTTGGCAGAAAAATATGCAGCCGTTTTGTAAATATGTTCATTCATCCATATTCATCCATACATAGAGGGCAAATGAAAGGGGAGTCACAGCGAGCATGATTAAGGTAAGGGTGGATGGGGTAGTTGCCTCGAACCCACAATGAAAGAAAACGATCAAAATAAAAAAATGGTTTTAGAAAAATGTGTGAATTGGGCGTGTGATACATATACTCGTATTCGACCCCCACCTCCACCCCACACTTGTAAATAGCCTCCCTCTTCTGTAAAAGCACTCTATGGAGCACCTATGTTTGTAAATTATTACTTATGGAATATCAAACTAGCGTAACTGCTACAAAACCATAAAATTATAGAGGAGGAAGGAGGGGGCTATCATGGGGAAAGAGGGACTATGCCTAAACAGGGCCGGATTACCCATTAGGCTGAGTAGGCTTTCACCTGTGGGCTCCTACCATTTTAGAGGCCTGCGTTAAAATTTAGAAGGAAAAAAATATAATCAAACATTATTAAAGCTATTTTAGCGTTAATATTTATACAGAATATGTATATGTAACTAAGAAAATAATTCTGATTCATTATTGACTTCGTACACAAGAAACACTTTTTGGCATTGTACACTGATGAATATGTGCTAGAAAGTTTGAAGCTGTCTATTTAGCTTGAATTTTTATGTGCACATTTCAGTGATTCTTCAGTGCATTTCAGTGCATTAGATGGATGTATATTTTGCAAATTCAATAAGGAGAACTTTTAGCACTATGTTTACACGAACGGGCTATGGTAATCATAAGAAGGCTTATAAACAAAATACCCTTCGTTCCCTAGTCATCACAATCATATTTTATACAACTCTTTTCCGTTCTGAATAAAAATTAATTTTCGTATATTGTTGCACAAATATCATCAGAATAAATTTCAAATAACATAATTCGTTATGGTTTTAGTTTATAAAATGAATACTATGTATCCATTTAGCCAAAGCGTCTCTGACTTACCAATTGCTAGTGTGCTAGTTTAATTTGTTTTGATAATTGTTTAGGTAATCTGGAACAATTTTCCAAATAGAAGGGTGATTTAGAGTGCAGTGGAGTTTTTATATATATGTTTTAAAAATAATATGGCGTAGACTATGATTTCGAATTAGATTTCATTCATTTTTTTTTCCATTTTTCATATTATTGAGTATTCTTATTTTAATGTAAAGTGAAAATGTTGAGTATTTTTAAAAATTGTCTGTAAATATCTACAGTAATTCAGAGTGATATTTTTGGCATTGTATTATTCCACTGTGTTATTCCAATTTTAAATGTAAAGCACGATTATATTTTATACAACTTTTTTCCGTACTGAATAAAAATAAATTTTCATATATTGTTGCACAAATATCATCAAAATATGTTTCAAATAGCATAATTCATTATGGTTTTAGTTTATAAAATGATTACTATATGTCCATTTTGCCAGGAGCGTCTCTGATTTGCCAATTGCTTATGTGCTGGTTTAATTTGTTTTCATAATTGTTAAGGTAATCTGGAATGGTTTTCCAAAAAGAAGTGTGATTTAAAGTGCAATGCAGATTTTATATGTCGAGTTTTCTATGCCAAGTTCCACACGAAGCCCCCCCCCCCCCCGCCGGCCTAGATCCCTCGCGCAGATAGTTGGCCATAACACCACATTTCAACATTTCTTTTCATTTTTAATGTTATTGAAAGATTATATGAGTATTCTTAGTTTAATGTAAAATGAATATTTTCAGTATTAAAATGTTTATGAAGACCTAAAATAGTGTAGACTCTGAATTTTGATATATTCTCGCACTTGGATTTCTTTGTTAAATCATTTTAAAATGTTAACAAGGATGATATTATTGAAAAATTAATTTTTTTCCTGCTGTGAAAATACTATGAGAATGAATTTAAAAGTATATTTTATTTATTTATTTGTTTTTGTTTTTACAATTCAAATCACGGAAATCCGTTTAATATGTATGTGTCGAAGAGAGGACTTTGTATGATGGTTTGTATATTTGTTTGATTTGTTTTAATACATGGAAAGGAGGTAGTTATTACTTCTTTGCTTATGCTTTTTTAAATAATTTTAAATGTAATCTGTAAAAAGTTGTCAAAAAAATGTAATTTAAATGTGATCAGTTTTTCTGCCTTAAAGTAGTGCGACATTTAATTAAAGTCGATTCAATTTATGGGTATTTCATCATGTAGTAAAATAAAAAATACTATTTTATATTAGTAAAAATTATCTCTGATGAATGTTTGCAAGTAAATAAAATAATCCGGATTTTAGTATTTCGTCTCGTTTGTACTTCTAGGGTATTTTGAAATATTAGCTGGAGTAATGTTTTACAGAACAGTTTTCCACATTTGACTGCATGCATTTTCTTTCCTATGAAATTATCATTAAATACATTTCGAAAAAGATTTTACTTGTTTTGCTGTTATTAACTTAATTAAAATTCAGTTGTTCTTTCAGAAGGGAGATTTGCTTTCTCCATATGTGTACTGAAGACTGATTCGAGATCTTGAGTTCAAATACTTAATTTAAAAAATGAGTTCAAAAAATTTTTGAAAAATTTATTAAATGGAATTCCTTTTATTTTCATGAAAGTGTTATGTTAAAAAAGCACATTTTGAAATCTCAAGTCTAAAATTTCTGAACCCCTTTATTATACTGACGGAGAGAAGGATTTTGTGTCCCCCCGTCCACCTCCGTAAGGATACGAGCCCCCCCCAATAATTTTTACAAGTCGGCGCCCGTGTAATTATCATATGATCTATATATAGGGTTATCAACATCAGTAACTGAGATTCGTGTAATTGTTTAAAACATTACTGGGATATAATCGCACAGATTGGGAAGAAAAAATTATAGACAATTGGATGATGACAATATCTATATAAATAAAGCAATGTGTAAAATGTTCGTTTGTCTGTCTGTCTCTCGCGTAGTTCCGAAACGGGTGATCGTAGACCTACCAAATTTTGTACAGAAATTCTCCAAGATGGGTCTCGACACACCTCGAAGCGATTTTTTCGAAATTCGAATTAGAAAATGTTTTATTTTATGTTTTGTCCGATTTTTAGCGATTTTTCTTGTGTAATACATAATAACGCCGGTAATTGCACTCGCAAGAAAACGATATTTACATCATCGTATAGAGGAGAAAATTTTCTTTTAAAAACTGCTTGTTCGGACTAAGTAACATATATTGCAGATTTTGGGGAGTTTTTCAAATAAAATTAAATTTCACGCTGACTTTCGTAAAATATTTTTAAAACTGCTGCATCTTGAATTCTATCTGTCATAACTTTTTTATATTTCGGCAAAAGACGGAGCACACAATTCGTCCACTTTTAAAAGAAGAATGGAGGGAAAATATAAATTAGGAGAATTTTTACAAATTTTTAAGTAAAGAAGGATTTTCATTTCAATAATCACATTTCATATGCTTATAAATTTCGGTTTGATATCTTGCGGTTTGGTTGTCATGGATACAGTAACAATGATTAAAATTGCCAGTTGAAAAAAATAAATAAAATTACTTTAAAATAACTGGTTTTTTGCATGTGAAAAGTGCGTCATTTTGGTGTCACGAGTTTAAAACCCCTTTCGAAACTCAATCAGAAAACGGATTCACAAGCAAAACATACGCAACGCATGAAATAATTCCATATTTTATTTTGCGTTGCCAGAAAAAGAATTGAATGCTGTTTTTTCACTAGTGAATTATCCAGCATTATTTTCAATTGAGATTTTAAACGGGACACGTTTTCGAATCTCAAGAAATATTTTTCGGTGCTAAACTGATTATGACAAACAGGGACACCGGGCATTGATGAAATTTGTTTTATTTTTCATAAAATTTTGTTATAAAAAAGAATATTTCAGATTAACATTTCAAATTGGGGGCCATTTCGAGCCTGGGGCACTGGGCAAAGTCGCGATTTCCCCGTGAGATAATAGGGCCCTGGTGCTAAATACGTCAATCTGACAAGAATTATGCGTACAAATGTATGGCGAGCTGTTTTAGTGCCAACCATAAAGTGAAATGATTGTCGTTTATACTAATGCGTAAATTATAAAAGTCACCAAAGAATAAAAGACTACATTTGTGGCAAATATCTAAGCCGTTTCTTTAAATTAAACATTAACGATTGAAAAATGAAAATATATTGTATTGGTATCAGTAAAAGATAGTATTAGTTAGTAGATATGCTAGGGCAATATTGATCAAAGCACAATATACCGCAATAATAAATATTTTGTGAAACTAAGTGTTCTATTCCTTTTTCAACAACCATCTTACATCACAGCTAACTAAACATGAAGTAATTCTACGTCGCGTTAATATATCCTGCGGTAGTTTCAACAGAAAGGACTGTAACAGAACTTTTTTTTTCTTGGAGATTCTGTTTTGTCACAAGTAGTTATGATCACATTTTGGGAAAATGTTCTCTTCTTCCCTTGCGAAGAGCGGGCACACAACTATTTATTTAACTATAAAATAAAACGGTTCTCCACATCATGTAGTATCTAAGGTGGTATAACTTAAATATAAAAAAGAGTATGATGTAGAAATGAGATATTTTGAAAGTTAGGAGTTTTCGCTGCAAACCGTCACACTTTTCTTTTTCTGATCGTGAATGACACATAGTTTTTGTGTCATAATATTAACAATGGTGTCAGGTCAGTACTTATACTAACTTTACGAATAACTAATGAGTAACTTTACGCCAAGAGTCAAATCATTTTGCTTATTTTTAGATTCCAAATCACTGGAATCATTTCGAATTATAGATGTAAGAAAAAGTTTCGTTCCCGACCGTGCGGGGAACGGGTACGCAGCTAGTATTATATAAATACCTTAGTAATTACACATTTACTATATCCTTATATTATATTTACTATATTCTACTTTTCCAAAGTAATCCTTAAATTATAAAAAATAATTTCAGGATTACTTTCGAAAGATTCTTGCCATAATTAAAGTATTTTTTATCAATTTTGAATAATAATTTGAAATTATTATAACAAATTTTGCCATTATAAATCCGAGAAATAGTATACTATGATCTACATTAGTTATTGCTAGTAAATACTTCAAAGATTTCTCATCCAGATCTTTCAAGTATTTTTGACTTTAAAAATCTATTCTAACTAGTAAGAAATAAATCTTAATGAAAAAATGAAATTCTGTTTGTGGATTTGAGTTGTATACAAATCCACAAAAATGGACCTATCAGCCTGAAATTTTGCACAGATATGTAAAATAATATAGAATAAATCATAGTCCACTTTAAAACTTTGAAAGTCCACCCGTTCCCGGAATTTAAGAGATTTTTTATGTTCTCCACGCAAAAAGTTTTCCGTAATTGTAACCCCTGTAGTGAAAAAAGTGTGAAATAAGGATCGTGTTTGCCATGTGTGGCGATTTTGCCGAATAAGATGTTTTAAATTCTCAAAGTAAAAATAAAAGAATAATAATGATTTTTTTTTTGTTAGTTTATATTTGTAAGGTTATATTTTTTTTAATTATAATATCGTGTGCATGGGAAATCGGAGCAGGAATGAAGTGTTTTATATGCAAAACAATAAGAATTGAAGATTTCCGAGGCTAATATGTTAAAATTTTTTAGTTTGGCGAAAAAATAAAATGGCTCAAATGCCGAGAAAGTGAGTTCTAGCGGTTTGCACAGTTTCCAGCTTGGCGCAATTTACTGAGAGCTTAAGGAAACGGATTTTTGAAAACAAGTGCAAAGGTTTTATTAGAATACAGCGTTAAATTTTAATGATCCGTGCGAAAATAATGCAGTTATTAAGGGATTTCTAGCGATCTATCTTCAGCATTCTTGCGATTTTGAGGAGGATTCTAACGCTTGGCGCTATTTATCGTAATTTAATCGTCTGCTATTTGAGTTATGAATACACCTGCGTATAAGTTTTTGAAATTTTCATTCAGTTGGAATTGTGCATTTTTCTGAACAGCTTTTCTGCATCTAATGTATTACATCGAGAAAAAAGGATGTTAGAAATATCAATTTTAATTTTGTTTAATCACACTCATGAATAATGATACACTTTCCAACTTAATGAAAGAAGGAACGAAAATAGGGAAGACCCATGGATTATAACTCTTTTTATATATAGCACTTTAGTGCGTATTTAAAAATCTGAAAGTGTGTCAGATTTTCTATGATTCTGGCGCTTGGCGCAATTTAATGAGAGGGTATTTTTAAAAACAAGCGTAGGTTATCTTATAAATAAAAATGAAATTCTGTTTGTCAATTTGTTGATTTGGGTAGTATACAATTCCACAAAAATGGACCTGTCAGCCTGAAATTTTACACAGATATGTAAAATAATATAGAATAAATGATAGTCCACTTTAAAACTTTGAAACTCCACTTAAAAATGTTTTCCTCCTGAATGGTTCTCTTAATTTCCGTTCCCGGAATTTAAGAGATTTTTTATGTTCTCCACGCAGAAAGCTTTACGTAATATTAACCCCTGTAGTGAAAAAAGTGTGTGAAATAAGCATCTTGGTTGCCATGTGTGGTGATTTTGCCTAATAAAATGTTTTAAATTCTTAAAGTAAAAATAAAAGAATAATAATGATTTTTTTAGTTTATTTTTTTAATTATAATATCGTGTGCGCATAAGAAATGAGAGCAGGAATGAAATGTTTTATACGCAAAACAATGAGGATCGAAGATATCCGACACTAATATGTAATTTTTTTTAGTTTGGCGAAAAAAAAATGGCTGATAGGCCGATTTTTAGAGAGTGAGTTCTAGCGGTTTGCACAGTTTTAGGCTTTTTGGCGCAATTTACTGAGAGCTTAAGGGAATAGCATTTTTTAAAACAAGTGTATACGTTTTCTTAGAATACAGCATTAAATTTTAACTATCCGTGCAGAAATAATGCAGTTATTAGGGCATTTCAAGCGATGTAGCTTCAGAATTCTCGCCAATTGAGTACATTGATTTAACTTGGGGGAAATCCGCCAGTAGCGGATTCGGGGGAGGGGCTAGGGGGCTTCAGCCCCCCCCAAAAGAGATTGCTAAAGGGTAACATTCTGCTTCATTATGCACTTTGAGTATGTAAAGTGATCTCTTTTAATCACTTAGCCCCTTCCAAAAATTTTTACATTGGTTTAGACTAAAATTTTGCTTTATTGTACATTTTGTTTGGGTGAAATAAGCTTTTTTCAAAATGTAGCCCCTCCCAAAACAGACTTTCTGGATCCGCCACTGAAATCCGCCAAATTTCAGAAAATTGAAATCTTCGCATTTAGTACATCGAGGTAACGATGAATAAAACATGTTATAGTTGATAATTTAAAAAATGCGGCTGTATTAAGGGATTCCACTTTTCAAACAAATGCCTGGCGGTCGAACCATTTCCCATTTTGATTGCTGCTAAGTCAATGCTTCGAATGATTCCCTGAAAAAACTCTTGCAAAATGGCGTATGCTGGCACTTTGGCGAGGCTTAGATTTGAAACTGGATTTTACTTGAGACTGGTATATACGTATAATAAGACTGGTTATAGATAAAAATGAATGTTGGTATGTGTGTAGGAGGTTGAAAAACTCCAGCACTGTTTCACCGATCACCATGAAATTTGGTTCACTTAAGTCTTTTATCATGGAGAAGGTTTTTATGCTATCCGTTTTCCTCTAACTTTTCACTAGGTGGCGCAGCAGAACGTCGAATTCTATTCCGTTTAGCCGTTTGCTATGTGAATATCGTCCAACGAATTTCGATGAAATTTGGTACACGCGAATATTAGAACACGGAGAATATTTTTCACTATCCATTTGCTGTAACTTACCGCTAAATAGCGCTGCAACGCATCAACTTCTATACTGTTCGACCGATCGGCATAAAATTTTTTATACTTACACATTTGAGAACGAAGAATATATTCTAACTGCGTTACTTTTGATGTTACTCACCAATAGATGGCACTGCAATGCATTATTATTTTAACTCGCCACTAGATGACGCTGCAGCAGGCCAAATTTTTGACCATTCAAACGGTGGCTATGAAAATCAGTATACATAGCTATTTGAACAATGAGAATATTTTGGCGTTATCCATTTTGCTATAACTCGCCACATGACGGACGGCGCTGTAGCAAATCATTACTTTAATTAACCACTAGATGGCCCTGCAGTGTATCACTTCTTGACTGTGCGAATGATCGCTATGAAAATAGGTATACATAGATATTTGAACATGGGGAAGAGTTTGGCACGATCACAGAGGCGCCGACTTTACAAAATTTCTGTGGGTGCCCTAAAAAAGTCCGTGCCGGGGGGGGGGGGTTAATAAAATGTTGAAAGTCGCACAAGGTTTGTAATTTTTGATAAAGGATCTCTAAGTTTGGTGCCAAAACGGGACAATTTATTTTAAAGGGGGAGTATAGTTGGAATGTACTTGGCTAAGATTGTAAAATAGTTTTAGTAGGTGATTTTAAGATAGATTTCGACTCCGAAGATGGGTTTTTATGGAACAAGGAAGAAAAATACGGCACACTCATGAATAACGATACACTTTCCAACTTTATGGAATCTTTTCCAACTACCCTTCAATCTTTTCCTATTATTATTTGCTTCCTTGCTCGTGACTACTCAAACATTTGACTTTTCGTGCACATTTTTACCAGTGGGAAATGGGTAATACAAATAATCATTTTAGCTCCACATAAAATATCCAATATCTGAGGGTATAGATCGAAGAAACGATATCTGTCTCACGGTTTTGGTACAGAAATTAAAATAAACTAACTGCACCAAGGATTCGAAAAAATTCAGGATGATTCTTTACAAGCTGCACTACACACTGCAATAAATTCGAAAACTTTCATGAAACTTTCAGAAAAAAATCTTAAACGTGGAACTGCACAGCAAAATATTTCTAAGAGTGGCCATTCTGCAAAAAATTTTCGTTTATTCCGGTGTCTAGTACAGCTTGTAAACCTACATCCTTAAAATTGTGAAGTGCTTGAGATAATTAGTTTTCTTTTTTGTATTTATATACCAAAATTGCGTGTTTTTTACCAGCGCTGAAGGTAACATCCAAATTTTAATTTAAGTGAATAGTGTGAATTTTGGCATCCGATTATCTGTTACGGTGAAGCAACGCTGGGCATAGAATGAAAGTCTCCACCGTTGTGTCTTAGTAACGATAACAGCAAACCAGTTAAAATCAAGATTCTTTTTAAAGCAATGAAGTATTTCTGATGAAATGCACTTCTTTTAGAAAAATCTGCTTGTGCTGGAGTCACCTTAAATTTGTTTGCCTTACGCCCATTCTCTGTCAAAATTCGAGAATTCCCGAGCGCACACCCCCTTTGCCCTTGTAATAAATCAGACCCGAAAGAGGTGTATTACACTATTTCACTTTTTTTTTCTTTTTACTTTTAGCAATAGAATTTTGATTGGTTTTAACTAATCATTATAAATTTCAAAGCAAAAGAAAAGTATATTACTACGTTTATTGGGGGAGAAAAAAACATGCAACAATAATATCACAATCAGTCAAATTTCTGTCATGTAAATGGAAATTTTGTATAAATCAGTTGTATAATATCAGTTTTCGAATGTAACATTTCATGATCAATGTTATTCTTGTTTAATCTATCTCATCCCTGTCTGAAATCCTCAGAGTTTTCAAAAAATGTTATTCATAGTATTGTTTCTCAGCTCATTCATTTCCTGTATTTTTTTTTTTTTTTTTTTTTACATTTTTGTACCCCTATAAACAGCTGCAGCTAAGCCTTGACTATTTTCTTTTCTTTTTTTTTCCCAACAAATTAAAAAAATTACAAACATTATACCTTAAAATAAAACTAGATAATTTCCTCAGAATGAATTAATGCAACGTTTTCTATGTTGAAATGTGTGTAGGACCACATAAAAAAGATTGGTAACTATTTAAATGCAAACAGAAAAATAAAGCAGAACAAAAAGTATTGTTTATCTTAGAGTTAATAATTATTCAAAAAATATTTTGAATTGTTGGCCATATAACCTCCAGGAATGATTTTGAGCATCCTCCTGAAGTAGAGCTATTTTACCCTCTACCATTATGTGGTCAAATTTGCAAAATTACGAGAGACATACATTTCAGTAATGTGTGTTCATGTGCCCATGATTTCAGTATAATTTTAAAAAACAGCATTGGGCTAGATCAAAGCAAATAGTACCTAATTCTGCTTTGTCAAACAAGAACAAAAATTGAACAAAATATTCGCAGAAAATGAAACGGAAGGCATCTGGAAATGTTAGTGTGGACCACAGTCTGTTCCATCCTTTTCAATAAATAACTGAGCACTAAAATCATTCAAAAATAAGAAAAGTAAATTGAGACTTTAGAAAAAAGTGACACAAACCTTTATACCTTAGAAGCCTCGCCTCAGTCTCATTCAATTAACACCAAAGCGCCGACACTTTTTGATGAATGGGTATCTTTTTTTGTTCCAGAGACATACAAAGTGTTGTATATTAGGTGCTTGGAAACAGACAGACCTTGATGTTTTCTATTTACAATAAATACAATTAACTCTACTCACTTCGGAATCCTGAAGTAATATTATTAGAACTATCTCAAAACATTTCGATAATGGGAACGAGTCTTACACCTAACTCCTGTGTTATCTTTCCCGCGTGAACTTCTGATTGTAGCCAGCGGCTTTGTCTCAAGTTCTCCGTTTTCCGGTACTCTTGGGCTAACACAGTCCCATTGTATTCATACATTTTCCCATGGAGGACGAGGATTCTGCGATGAGGTCTGTGGGTCAGAAAAAGGGGGGGGGGCACTTAGGACTTCGGCTGCAGTGGACAAAGGCATTGCCTGTGGGGCTGTAGGGAGTCGCGCATCACATTGTGAAAAAGCTTTGAATTTTAGAAAGACATTGTTTCCATGGGTGCCAGATAGGAAGGCAAGTGGCAGTGGGGGATTGAGATTTGACCCCGCCTAGTATAATAAACATTTTTACAGCATACTGAACTTGTAAGTATTATTTTCGTGCTAAAATGTCTGAAAGTTAAGATGACCCCCATACACCTCTAAATTAGTACTCATATGAGAAACTATTATAATTATTATTATTATTTTAAGTAGACAAAAATATTACCTGTTTGGATTCCTTTTTCATGCACTTTTTAAAATTTTAGAGTATGTGCTAAGTTACTACTTATTGGAATTTTATTATAATTACTCCAGTTACAAGGCACATAAGGGTGTATGCCGAAGAAACAAAATCTGCATAACGGTCGTAGTACACAAATTAAAGTAAACTATCGCACCAAAGATTCGAAAAAAATTAGTATGATTCTTTATAAGCTGCACTACATACCGAAATAAAGAATAACACTTCTTTAAAATTTTCGATTTTTAAGAATTTTTTCTAAAAGTTTCGTAAATGATACAGGTTTATTGTTTATTTCAGTAAATAGTTCAGTTTCTAAAACATACATCCTAAAAATTTGAAATATTTGACAAATTTTTTTGAATTTGTGTACCAAAATTTCATGTTTTTTTTTTTTTTTTTTTTTTTTTTTTTTCCGAACTACAGCGATAAGCTGAAAGTAGCTGTCATTCAGTTGCCTTTAAACAGGGTTTAATTTCTATCCAAAAAAGTGCAAGAGTCCTGATTTTTTATATTGCAATTTACAAAATTAATTACCTAATTTAAGGTATTATTAAGTTAATTTTTGTTACCTCTGTATTAGTTTGCGATGTGATAAAATTAATATCAACAGAAACAATTACGATGGTAATTAAAATTTTAAATTTAGTGTAAAATTTCACCGAGAAAAAAGAAGTAGTGGAGCTGAGCTCCCATGCAAATTAAGCACTTCCTTTAAATACATGCAAGTATTTAGCACCCGCGAAAACTTTTCTGTGGGTGCTTGAGATCTGACATACTACATAAAAAAAAAACCGTCCCTCACTAAAATTTTATTTTCGAATTATGCAGTTGCAAAGCACTCGTCGTCATCAGCGGCGTGACTATACCGTTAAGACCCATAATGAATTCATTGGATAGGGTCCTTCCTCATTCTACAGAATCTCAACCAACATGTTGCAGTTCGCTTTTTCTAGCTTTCTATTTGGGAAAGGCTTCCCCTCCGGCCGGGGGACCGTGGCCTGTGCTACCGCCCTATAGTTACGCCAGTGATTGTCTCATCGAAGTTCCTCATGCGCATCTGAATTATAAAGGACATGGGTGCTCATATAGGGAAGTAGGTGGGGGCTCGGGTGCCTCCCTCTAGCCGTCGGTATAGTGAACATTTTTATATTAGCTAACCTTTTTTTTACTATTTCTGTACTAAAATGTTTGAAAGCGCAATTGTCGATGACCTTACAAATGCAAGAAATAACCCCTCCCCCCTTGTCTTAAAGTACTCATATGGACGTCCATGCCGAAGCACCCACATACATTTGGCCTCATTAAAGATTTTCTTTTAAACTTTTATAATATCACACTAATAAGCAAATAAAGCATTTTAGTACTGAAATAATGCAAAAAGTTCCGTATGCTTTACACATATTCATATTACGTAATGGCATATTTGGGGCGGGGAGGGGGACCCTCCTTGAGTGTACATCATGTGTTGGGGTTATCAGACGATTGCTGGTGCTCAGCATCCAACGTAATTTTTTTTACAAGCCCAAAGCACCCACATAAACGTCTTTTCCTAGCCCTTTCTGCGAACTTCAAATTATGACTTGGCACTAAAATTTCTGTGGGTGCTCTGCACCCACAGAATTTTTTCAGTGGGTGCTTGAGCCCCGGAGCACCCACGTAGTCGGCGCCACTGGCACGATCCATTTTCCTATAACTTGACACTAGATGTCGCGTCAACACATGAACTTCAAGACTATTCAGCCGATCGTCATGAAAATTCGTATACATCGATATCTGAATGCGAAGAATATTTTTGCCGTATCCGTTTTGCTAAAACTCGCCACTAGATTGTGCTACGCCGCATTGCCTTCTGCACCCAGTGTTGCCAGATTGCGGGTATTTACCCGAAAAAAGGGTATTTCTTGAGCTTGAGGGTATTTGTGAGGGTAATTTTAAAAAATGGGTATTTCAGGGTGATTACAGTTTGAGTTTTTGAAATTTTTGATTTTGTAATTTTTTGATAACCAGTCGAACATACATGATGGAAATCCGTGTTTCACATGTTATTTTCACTTTTCCCTGTTTTACCTCGCCTTACTTCCCCCCCCCCCTCCCCAACACACACATATACGTTCGCGCCCTTGTATACAAAAGGGGGGATCAGGGGATGGGATCGAATTTATGACGTTGTCAAGGAGAGTTCGGGGAGATGCGGGCGGCTGATAAAGATAAGTGCTTCGTTGAAGGTTTCAGGTGTCTCTTTGGTTTACGAGGGGGGCGGTGGCGGGGTTGAATAGAAATGACTTTTCTTGAATTGAGAGGAAAAAATATCTGGGCCGGAGATTAGTCCTGTTTCGAATTTCTCACGCCCGTTTGAGCTACATGTTATATACATATATATATAGTACCAGAGGCGTAGAGGCCCGTAAATTTGAGTGTTAAGGATTTTTCCGGAAATGGGAAGATGGGGGAGGGTATTTTTCAAAACGACACGAATTTCATGAGGTCGCGGAGGATGTGGACTGGCTGAGGAGTATGACTGGAAACGGCCAAAATGGTATTTGACCCATGCTGAATTTTCTGACTGAAAGATAAGGCAAATAGCTTTTTTCCACCCGTAAGCGGGACTAAAAAAAGTCCGCCCCTGGCTAGAACGCCCTTCTCGGTGTGCCGCCCTACGCATTCGCCTAGTTTTCTTACATAGTATGGCGGACCCTGACTATATGCATTCTAATACCAAGGGCACCGGGAAGGGGGTGCACAATTAACGTGGAAATATTAGAAATTTTTGTAGATTTTTTTTTTTTTTTTTTTTTTTTAACAGGAATAATTTTGATAAGATAATTTCTTCATGTACGGAGGAAATAATTTTAAGAATTCAGCTAAAGATGTGAATCAAATTTTATATACATTAAAATTAAAATTTTATTTTCAAATTTTCAAGATTTTTTTATATAGTGCATTTTTATTCTGTTTTTCTTGAAACAAAGGAAAAAGTATGTGTAATTTGCTAATCAATAAAGAAAACTTAGTATTCTGATCATAATTTATTATATGTACCAGTAGATGGCGCCACTATCGTTAAGGCTGAGGGTAATTGAGGGTATTTTCAAATCAACATGAGGGTAAAAACGAGATTCTGGATTGGCAACACTGTCTGCACCGTAAAAACGATTGCCTTGAAATTCAGTATGCATGATTATTGAACACAATATAACGCGATATCCATTTTGCTATATCTCTTTATTACAATAAATAGTAATCACAACAAATATTAATATCAAAAAGTCCATTCATTCCCGTGCAAAGCACGGGTACTTCAGCTAGTATAAAATAAAAGTTCAAGATTTAATCTAATGGCATTAGAACGTTAAATAAAGGAATGAAAAAAAATTAAAGGTCAATAATTAGAAAAATAAAATGAAATATTAAACCATACTTTAGATACAAACTTTTTAATATAATGAATCCGCAGCTCGGTATTTACTTACAACAGAAGATGCTCCTATTCTAGACAGTTGAATTACACTTTTACCAGCGAGACTTAAGACATGAAGCAGTATTATTTAATTTTCTGCTCCAATGTCTCAAATCTTACTAGTTTAACTTCATTGTGGATGTGCAATATTTCATCTGACAGAAACAGATAGAAAAAAGAAACCATTAGTAGTTAATAATGTAAAATTATATTTAAAAAGAGGCAAGAGTTAAATACTTTTTATTTTTCTAAATTTATTACACATTTTCATAACAAAAACACTGCAATATAATTAAAAATTATTTTATTAAACAGATTTACATTAAACTTAACGATATTACGATTATCTAAAATAAAACAGAAAAATATCCATAATTGATAGATGAAGATTTTGTTTTTAAAATCCCAAAAATATACATAATTTAAAGTTAATAAATGGAATGAATCTGCATGACATTAAGTAGTAGGAATCAAATTCAACTATATTCATGCATCAATTTTTAAAGAGCAAGCAAAAAACATTCACGCATACAATATTTTTGAGATAAGCACTATCCACATATAAATAACTCAACTACAATAAAAGAAATTAGATAATGCATCCATGAGACATCTGTATTTTTCAAATGCAAACAGAACATCATTTTAAAAATAAAATATGAAGCATTTAAAATAAATACTAATATACGATCACATTAAATGATTAACTTTTTCAGACAGACATGATGAGTGTAAAGTAAATAAATTTTAAGATTTTAAATAATTTGAAGCATGGGCTGATAATCAGAAGTAAACAAAAACAAGCAGTCAACATCAACAACACCTGGCGACACTAGCCTTGTACAACCACCACATTTGGATCAGAGCGTCAAAAAACGTCACGAGAGAACGCCAGGATGAACAGATGCGCAAGAGATGTTGGCGAGAATCAAATTCTGCATCTCGACGACATTTGTTTATAGAGATGGGCGGTTCGACTCATTTTACTGATTCGAATCTCAACTCACTCACTACTTCGATGATTCGAATCAGTGATTCGAATCTTGAATCAATAAAACAACTAAAGAAATTTTCCCTCTCTCTGCGCCGAAAGCCGTACTATTTAAACACCCTTCACCCATTCATCGGGTTTCTTCTCCGCTGAGTTCTCGGGCAGCTAGCATCTCTCTCTCCTTGCTCGAGTAAAACTAGTGTTTAAACTGCCCGAAATGAAAATACAGGGGAGCTTCGTATGACCCCCTGGGCCTGTAAGATTACAAGGTTAAGTTTGGTGTCAAAGTATTCGAAATTTTATGTAACGATGGTGGTGTACGTGTAGGGGGGGTCGAGAAACAATAAAAACGTGCTCCGATGGATAGTTTCCGAGATATACGTTAATTAATTATGGTAATTAGACTAATTAACCATGATTGAGGCTTAAAAGGACTGCAAACATGTAGAAATTGGCCCTGGGATGGTTTCCAGACTTTGGAGATGCCGCCGGAGGAGGCTAGTGTTTAAAATGCCCAAATTGAAAATATAGGGGAGCTTCGTATGACCCCCTGGGCCTGTAAGATTAAAAGGTTAAGTTTGGTGTCAAAGCATTCAAAATTTTAAGTATCGGTGGGGTGTTGAGTCTAGGGGGGGTCGAGAATCAATAAAAACGTGCTCCGGTGGATAGTTTCCGAGATATACGTTAATTAACTATAGTAATTAGACTAATAAACCATGGAGCTGTTTTTTCTGCGATCCGGCATCGTCATCAACGGAGAGAAAGCAGTAGCAAAAGCATCACAAGCTGGTATTGATCTCAGGATTTTCTTATCGCCAGCCTCAGGGCGTAGCCAAGGGGGGGGGGCGGTTAGGGGGTCATAACCCCCCCATGAGGAATTTTTTTGCCATTCAAAATGTATATTCTTCACTACATTATCACACACACGTATACATATATATGAGTTGCAGTAGTCATAACCCCCCCCCCCATGAAAAACTTCTGGCTACGCCCCTGGCCGGCCTGTATTTTTGACCTTTATCGAATTCGAGATTTCACTGAAATGAAAATGGGAATATCGGATATTTCATGTTGAAATAAAACCGATATGTCGATATTTATCGATTTTTGGCCCAGTCCTACTGTGGGCTGCTGCCCCCCCCCAAAAAAATGGGACCCTTTACTTAGCTTACAATTGAACTTTATCTTTAAATTTGATAGCCAGCCCACCCCGAAATAAAATCCTGGCTACGCCACTGTCAATAACACTAACTACGCCACTGCTTTAGACCCTATTTTGTATTTCTCTGAATTACGAAAGAAAATAAAATCATTCCGATTAAACGACAAACAAGGTAAAAAAAAATATCTTAAACGAAATCTGCAGCAATAAAGCAAAATGTTATTTTGCTTACTACAAAGTCCTTTTGTGAGAGCGCTTAATACTGCCCCTGTATCCTTCATTAAAAGTGACAAGCACAATCCTAACTCTAACTTTATTTCATTCTATCTCCCTTCACATGAAAACCCGCCACCATGTAAACTTAACGTTCCGGGTTTTTTTTTTTTTTTTTTTTGAGGGTGGGGGCAGGGAGACATATATTGAAGTTAAAAGTAGAAAAGGGATGTTTCATTAAATTTTAAACAAATATTAAACCAACCAGACAAGTTGGAAGGAGGGAGTCCCCCCGAGGGAAAAAGGTTTAAACAACTTTGAGACACCCCCCGCTCTTCCACGAGCATTGGCGTAAATTGGTATGTAATATTTAGATGGGGTGACAAAATGTTTCCGATTGTAGAAAATATCATTATTATAAATAGCTCTGATACTTGAATTTTCTTAATTTTTTTTTCGGGGGGGGGGGGGATTGACCCCTCTTGCCCTTAGGAAGTAACGCCTATGCCCCCGCCAAAAGCAAACGATGTTCGACCCACTCCACACCCACAGACAGATAAAACTTTAAATCCGACCACCAATCAAGAAATGAAACACCAAAGATTCGAAAAAAAAAACTTCAATTAAATGAAACATCCTTTCAACTCTTTTCGACTCCTTTCGACTCTGAGTCGATAGAAGATTCGAAAAAAAAAACTCCATAAATGAAACATCCTTTCAACTCTTTTCGACTCCTTTCGACTCTGAGTCGATAGAAGATTCGAAAAACTAACGAATCTCAACGATCGTATACAATCACCGAAACAGAGCGAAACACTGAATCAGTAAAGATTCCTTGCTGCACCAACTCAGTGACCAACTCACCCACACCCACTCATTTGCTGTTTCAAATCATCTATCGACTCAGAGTCGAAAAGAGTCGTAAAGAGAGTAAGGGAAAATCTCTGGGAACGGCAAAGGGAAAATAAGTTTTCCTTCCCTTCGCACTTGGAATGTATTTCCCCACAGTTGAGGGCTTGAGATTCGAATCGGTAGAGAGTGAGTGTAAAGACTGAGCCACTCAGTACCAAGATTCGAATTACTGATTCGACTCATCGAATCATTGGCCATCTCTATTTGTTTATAACTTTGAAGGAGCAGAATTTGACAAATATACCCCCATATGCAGACAACTCAACTAATGAAGTGATAATAGTGATAATGAAGTGATAATAGTGATAATGAAGTGATAAAATAATGATGGCATCACTATCTCGTATGCAAACTCGAAGAAAATGATGATCATTATCTCTGACGTCAGAAAATACCCCGATCACTTTCTCCAAAACAACTTTTAGAGACGATATCGATTATATTGAATGTAGACCAATCAGAGGTCTTCTAGCAATGGGGTTTATTAATATG
Organism: Cheiracanthium punctorium; assembly: GCA_038373885.1. Lineage (NCBI taxonomy): Eukaryota > Metazoa > Arthropoda > Arachnida > Araneae > Cheiracanthiidae > Cheiracanthium > Cheiracanthium punctorium. Next base: position 2,584 of record JAWZYV010011907.1, on the reverse strand, counting down.
ACGTAACGCAGAATTTGCCCTGCTGTACCCTGTCTGCTAGCAGCTAGCGAGTTTGTTTTGATTTTAACGGGGAGCTCGTGATGGCTGAAAGTGGTTGTTTAAGCCTTGCAATGCAACATAATAGATCGAATAGAAATAAAAGGACTTGCAAAAGTGTTTTAAAACATTTCAATAACGATATAAGTTCAGTAGTCAGTTTTGTAAAGATAATTTTTACTTCCTTGTACGTAGTATAAGGAAGTAATGTGATCCCGAAAAATTTTGGGGGCCAAATTTCGACAAAAAAACCGATTTTGACTACCTCTAAATTGAATTTTAAAATTTTTTTCGATGCATCTCATCGTAGGCTAGCATGCACGATCATATTAACGCGTCTGCAACTCATTTTGACCAGCGGCGAGTTTATTGTGGTCAGTTTTTCCATGCCGTCTGTACGTACGTACGTACGTATGTATGTAACTCGCATATCTCAAAAACTATGGGTCGTAGAATGTTGAGATTTGATATTTAGGATTGATCTATGATCTAGTTGTGCACCTCCCCTTTTGGTCGCAATCGAATGAATAGTTTATGTACAGGACCGCCCAAAAGATTCGAAATACATTACGCTCTATGGGCCGAAAATCATTAAACTCGCATATCTCAAAAGCTATTAGGCGTAGAATGTCGAAACTTCATATTTTGGATAGTTGTAACATCTAGTTGTGCACCTCCCCTTTTGGTTCCATTCGATTGGATAGTTTATCTACAGGACCGCCCAAAACATTTGAATTACATTACGCTCAATGGGCCGAAATTCATTAAACTCGCATATCTCAAAAACTATTAGGCGCAGAATGTTGAAACTTTATATTTAGGATTGTTGTTACATCTAGTTGTGCACCTCCCCTTTCGGTTCCATTCGACTGGATAGTTTATCTACAGAACCGCCTAAAAGATTCGAAATACATTACGCTCTATGGGCCGAAATTCATCAAAGCGTTTTTTAGAGGTATTGGGCTATTTCAAACGACTCAGAAGTGATATATGCTGTAAAGAGTTAGAAAATGAATTTCTCCATTAAAAAAAGTGTCTTTATCATTTACAGTTCTGCTACAGGAACACTCAAAAGATTTCCAATACATTACGGTCAATCGCAATTTTAGGAGATTCATCCATTTCAAGCACAATACCGTCCTACCACATAAGTTAGGTAATGGTCCGACCACGGTCACGTGCCTCCCTCAAGTACTATGCCAAAAGTCGCCGAGCTTGGCGACTTTTTTGTGTACGTGTGTGCATATTTAACTCTCAAATCTCAAAAACTATTATGAAATTTCATATATAAGATTGTTGTAACATCTAGTTGTGCATCTCGATTTTTGGTTAAAATCTACTAGAGAGTTTATTTACAGGACCACCGAAAAGAATTTCAGTACTTTAATGTCTATGGACATCTTCAATATAATACAATTGTAGACAGTCATTGTTTGGTACATGCCCAAAATCTCGCCGTCTGTCCTCGACCTTGGCGAGTTTTGCCGAAATGTCGCCAAATTTGGCGATAGTCAGTCATTTGGTCCATGCCCAAAGTATCGCCATTTGTCATCGTTCTTGGCGAGTTTTGGCGAAATATCGCCAAATTTGGCGATAATCTGTCATTGTTGGTCCATGCTTAATATCTCGCCAAATGTCGTCGACATTGACGAGTTTCGCCGAAATATCGCCAAATTTGGCGCCAAAAATTATTTCGTATTTTGTATAACTCTAAAACTTTAACCCGTAGAATTTTGAACTTTTGTATTTAGAACTATATTATAATATCTAACGGTTTTCAATATCTTTTTTGACAGCAATCGACTGGGAATTTATTTACAGGGTGAGCCAAATGACTTTAAATACATTAAGGTGTATGGATGCATTCAATTCATTGAAAGTCTGTGGTCAATGACTACTTTGGCTATCCCCAAAATCTCGCAAACTATCTCAAGTTTGTCGGCTTTTGGTGAAATATCGCGAAATAAAGTGTCAGAAAGAAATCTTTCAAATTGAACTCAGCTTGGCGATATCGAAATGTTTGGCTAGAAATCGCTATATCTTACTATTATTCATATTTTATATCTTTCAAACAAATAAGTTTAGAGGAAGTGCGTAAAAAACATTTTTGATTTAATAGACGTGCAAGGAAGTCATGTGTTGGACACATCAGATTTTTTGTACAAAGGTATACAGATTAAACTCGCAAATTAAACTTGCGATTTGTATTTGCTTTCGTTAGAGTGGGAATGTTAAAGTTTTATGGTGAGTATGTTTAAACTTTTATCGTTTCTTTTCGTCTTAATGTTAATTATACGCTTTTGCAATGCATGAACTGCAACTCATATTCTTTCTAACACTCCTGATTAATACACGTTACACAGTTATGCAGAGTGCATTGCAATAGCATTTTCTTTTCTTTTTTTTTTTTAAACCACACGATTTCTTGTAATGTGCTTTTATTTAAGATACCTTACATTTACTATGTTAGTGTTTAAAAATATACTACTATAACATGTTGAACTTAATTAGTTTCAGCCGTATAGTTTTAAGAGTAATATGCTAACTG